>JAQHUG010000153.1:3878132-3890538 GCA_028555095.1 Dicrostonyx torquatus | reverse complement strand
TATTTTTCTAGTTGAATAATATTTTCCCCTTCTGCTGCACTGTAATTTAGCTATTACATTGTTGCTAAAAAGTCAGATAATTCCCACTTTCCCTGATTTTAGAGGATGATGTTCTTTAATCTTAGTAATAACTCTGTCTATTTTGAGGCTTTTAATTTTGAAATTTAGTGGAGCATATGGAAGCATACTTATTGGAGAGTTAGTGACACATATTCTGTGCTAACAATGACATCTTACGTTCTTGTGTCTTCTCTGTGAACAACTGTCTGGCTGAAGTCTTTTTTGGTTTTCCAATGGCCATAGTTCTTCTCTGACACTGTAAAAATGATCTCCGTGAGTCTACCACTTCAGTTCCCTAGTCATTGAAAAATGAGAGAGAAAGAGAGAGGTGGGACGAGAGAGAGAGGAAGAGAAGAGAAGAGAAGAGAGAGATATTTATACATAGTCCAAAATAACCAAATCCTAAAAGTACATGTGGTAAAAAAAAACAAACAAACATAATATAAAATGGTGGTGAGCTCTTTCTTTTGTTCTCTTGCTATCTATATTTTTTACTGTTGTCAACTCAATGTGAATTGCTTTTGCAATGAAAAATATCCAATATACTTCATTTTTATGAAGAATATAGAACTAAGCAATTTAGCTATCTACAGAAAACCCCATTCTTCACGTTGAATGGCGCAGTTTCTATTAGTCCGTGAAACACCGACGGTTACGACTCCACCTGCAGACTCAAGTGAAGGAGTAAAGGCAATCTCGGGAATCTCTCCAGGCAAAAAAACATTTCTGTCTCAATTATCTGTACCTTCAGACCAAATTGTTTTCCAGCCTGAAATTATCCAGATGACCGTCTCTTCGCTGCTCCCTCTCACTGAATGCCCAGCCCTGAAACAGCCAGTCACTGTGGAGACACTGAGAGGCCCATGAAGCCGAGAAGTGGAAAGAAAGGATGTGAGGACTCGAGAACTCTCTCTTCACCCTTAATAACCTCTGTGCATCTGCATCTCTTTCAGTGTAGACTTTAAGAGTTAGACGCATGCGGCGTCTGGAGTCAGTCACTGCATTTAACATGTATGGTAATAGGAATTAATTGAGTGTGTCTGTTTTCTCCTCCAAACTTATCAAGGATGTGTGCAGATAAAAGAGTGTGCTCTGTCTCTCTGTCTCTCTCTCTCTCACGCACTCTGTGTATGTGTGTGTGTGTGTGTGTGTGGTTTATAGCTATAACATGAGTCTGATTATGTGTGTATTTATAAATATGCAAATAATCATTTATACGCTTGCACACTCACACACGCGTGCACGCACGCGCACACACACACACACATTAGCTATCCTGTGGAGTGTTGCAGTCGTCGTGAAAGAGTGACACTTTGAAAGCATTAAAGTCATCATAAAATCACCGTATCATTTAATAGTCCTTTGACCAGCACATGACCCGTGTTCTATAACGCAAGCTGAAGAAAGCAAGTCTACAAACTTACTATCTTTAAAGAATCTTCTTCCCTTGCGATACATTTTTCAAAGGCAGAGACGCTTTGCTCGAAAGCCTTCTTCAGGGATGTTTCTTCAGAGTCTCGATTCATGTCGTTTCCATAATGTGTCCTTCCAGGCCTTTAAGCTCGCCTCTCCAAATGTCCTGCAGACTGTCATAAGCGCCCTTCCTCCTGTCTGGTACATCTTATGCCTCTAGGTAATCTTCCTAATATTGCTGAGTATTAGAGTGTTCAGCCCCTAGTAGTTTTCTGCTAAACAGTAGATTCTTTCCAGTCTGTGCAATTCTATTTTATACACACTGAACCATAAACATAAAACTACCACCGTGTTCTCAGAAATCATGAGGGATTTTGACATGTTTGCATTGAAGCTGAACTATTTCTCCTCAAAGTCTCCATGACACAAGGTGGCATTACTTAGCTACTTAAGGCACAATTTAGTCTTTTGCAGTGTCCCCTGGTGGGGGACAATTCTGTATTCTGTCAATCATGTTTTAAATAAATGCTGATTGGCCAGGCAGGAAGTATAGGTGGGAAAACCAGACAGGAAGTAGAGGTGAGAACAGGAGAATTCTGGGAAGCAGGAAGCTCCCTCGGCATTCCTGCGCAGACCACTGAAGACGCAACATGTGACGAGAAAGGTACCGAGCCATGCGGCTAACATAGATAAGAACCATGGGTTAGTATAAGTTACAAGAGCTAGTAAGAAGCCTGAGTTAATGGGCCAATCAGTTTATAATCTTATGGAGACCTCTGTGTGATTTTTGGGGGCTTGCTGGCTGTGGGGTACTGGGCAGGACAGAAACCCCGGCAAGCAGGACCCACATGTTACACTCCCCCTACTTTTTCCTTTTGAGATAGGCTCTCTGTGGTGTTTTGGATGAGAACAGTCCTCATAGGCTCATATATTTAGATGTCTGCTCCTCATTTGGTGGAACTGTTTGGGCAGGATTGGGAGGTGAAGCCTTGTTAGAGGAGGTGCGTCATTGGGATGGCCTTCGAGGTTTCCAAAGTGTGTCACTCCAGATAGTTCCCTCTGCCTCCTGCTTGAGGATCAGATGTAGGCTCACAGTCACTGCGGCAGTGCCATGCCTGTCTGCCTACTGTCACTTTCCTCTCCATGACGGCCATGGGCACTGATCCTTGAGAGCCAGGAGCCCCCAGTTAAAAGTGTTCTTTTATATAGTTGCCTTGGTCACGGGGTTTTGTTACAGCAATAGAACATTCACCTCTAGCAAGTACTGGCCTCAGACTCATGACTCTCTCCTCAGTATCCAAAGGTTACCAGCACCTGCTGCTGTTCTTTTGTTTACAGCAAACAACTGGGCACACACAATCCTTCTCTAAGACAGATTTGGAAAGTATCGTTTTCTCCCTGCCTAACTGTGTTCTAGACTTAAACAATGTCTCTCACCTAAACTGCAGTCAGTACTGATTTCCTGTGTGTCTGCTGCTCCATCCTTCGAGTCCCCTGACGGACCCATTTTCTGTACCAGTGAGCTATGCCAGAGACTTTCCAAATGGCTTCCCGTTGCCCTTGAAATTCCATGCTCCTTCTCCTGGTACATAGAGCTCTGCTCCTATGGGGTCTTGGTTGACCTCTTCGTCTTCCTTTCGTTTTGATCTCCCTTGCCTGTCTCTGCCTCTCCTCTTCCTTGACCTGGCTTTCCCTGCTTCTGAAAGAAGTCTCTTTGTGTGGGCCTCTCATTCCTTCAGGGCCACTCCCTGGGCTCTTCAGCTGGCCAGTTCTTTCACAAGCTCTTCCTTACTACATATCTTCACATCCCTGTCTGAAACAGCTTTCCCGCCCCACTGTGCAGTACCTGACATCCTGGGTGATTCCTGGACCATTTCAAGCGGACGTGTTGAGTTTTGTTGCTGTTGTTTGCTTTTGTCTGTTGTCCATCTCATTGTGTAATGTACACATTTCAGGAAAGGAACCCTTTGTTGTTTAGTGCTTAGGTTTGGAGTATTAACTACATAGGAGGAAATAAGTCATTGTTTTAAGTAAATCAGTTGGTAAATAAATTAGAGAAGAGGGAAGCGATAGCAAATTTAGACACCTCATGAGAGGAAATGGTTTTGTTCTTCACATGTTTTAGTCCCAAAAAGTTACATGGTCAACTACTGAGAGCCTAAAATCATAGGTTGATATTAACATCATCGCTTCAAGCAGATGTGAGGGTTTCTAAATTATCTATCACCTTCCACTTCTGTTTCAGAATATATTCATTTTTGTTTCTATTCCTAAATAAACAGTCGTCTTGAGGCTGCAACTGTACTGTCAGCTGTTCTATTTCAATACACTAGATAGATGTTTGATTCTCCAAATTCTAAATTGTACATGTTTTATAACATCTATTGATTTCTTGAGTGACTTACCATGTACTTCAAGAGTATAAATTATATCCTGGGTGTGGGTTAGACCCATGAAAAGGTAAACAAGCCTTGAGATCACAAAGTAGCTTTTAGTGATAATTTATTTCAAGCCCTAAATAGTGTCTAGGTAGAAAGAAATTGTGTAGAGTTACACAACATCCTTAACTATTTCTAGAATCACCCATCTGGAGTTAACTATTTAAAGTCATCTCTGGCTATAAAAGCATCGGAAACAAACCAGTTGTTTCAAGCTAGAAATTAAAAAAGGAATCTTTGGCTGTTTAAAATGCTTGGTGATTGTCTGCAATTTACTGTGTGTCTATGTATATATGCGCACACACACACACACACACACAGAGAGAGAGAGCTTAGCCATATTTCAAATACAAGAATATCTCAATTTGAAATTCTCTCTATCAAACAAAAAAATCAGTCATTTCGTTTTCAAATTATCTTAATGAAATAGCAGAGCATTACATTTTCAGCTTTCCTTAATGAAATAGAGAACATTTCAAATTTTCTTAATGGAATACTTAACTTCTTCTTATACAGGATATGCCAAAAAGTCTTGCACTTTCTTAATTAGACTGAATTCCATGTGAAATGCCAGCTTCTGAGCATCCAGGACGTGTAGACAGAGCCGAACTGCAAGAGCATCCTCTAGATGCAACCCAGAATCTGACGATCAAAAGGGTCGTTGATGTCGGTTAGGTTCTTCATCATTGACTTTGAGGCAATAGTGGTAAAATGCAGAACCATTTGTTCTATGGCAGAGTGGATAATGAGCAATGGTCTTTTTTAAAAGATGAGAAGTAACTGAATAGGTAAAGAATAACCCTTTGGGAAAAAAAAGTTTCCTCGAGGTCTTACAATGTCTTTACTGAATTGTCAATATGAAAATATGTCTTCAAGACATATTTTTGTAATGCAAGTGAAATGTTCAAGTATGTTCATATAAGCTTAAGCTGAGACTATCAGACACATAGAAGACCAGGATTCTACTGAGTTATGCTGAGAACGCAGACCTAAACTAAGACTCACCAGGTCACGTGGCAACTGCAACCAGTCCTCAGCTCATCCGGTCACTCCATGTGTAAGTAATCAATGTAAGAGATTCTTTGTAATTCGCAACTGCATTTGCCAAGGCTCTGCTATGACCTGCTGCAAACAGGTGACCTAACAAATTTATTAGTCAGAATCCCAGATGCCCAAAGTCTGAAAGTCAAGAAGGGATGAGGACCAAGTTGCCTCTCGCTAGTTGATACTTCCTCATGCATTGGTCCATAGCCCCAGTTTCTGCCTCCATCATCCTATGACCTACTCCTTTGGGGGAACAGGATGTGATCTATTATAGAAATAAAAGAATTGTGTTTTCAATTCTATTAATCAGTAGACAGATAAGATTTCGCTGATAAGGTTCTGAAAGAATGCTTTTATTGGCAGGAAGCTTCTACAGCAGGTTAAAGCTGGAGGAGTGGGACATGGAAATCTAGGGCGGATTCTCACAGAATTGAAACTCCTGCTTTAAAAAGCAATAGCACGTTCAAAAACATTCTTATTCTGGTCAAACACAAATATATTTGATTAAATGATACATATTAAAAGAAATGCCATCAAAACAACTGACTTTCTACATATTAAACTGTTCCAAAAAGTTAACTATCAACAAAATTTCCCTATTATGTCTTAGATCCTACTTGCATTTTTTTTTAAAAAATCAATTTTATCTAGAATCCTAGTTTAAAATGGCAAACTCGTCCTTAAAATTATGCATTGCACAATCAACTATGTATGGTTCTGAGAGTTGTCCTGCCTTATCCTTGGCTACAGAAGAGAGTCTTGCCTTCTTGTCCTTTCAGTTAGGAACACTTACATTAATTTAGTCAGATATCATCACATGGCAGTACTCCAGATTTGAAAATGAAACTAAACCCATGCTATAAATTCTCCAACTGCCCTTTCTGGGCCATGACATCATTTGGAAGAAATATGCAAACCCATCATTTGCTTACACTGGCTCCTCAATTCATTTATAGATGTCCTCCTTTGTCGTTGACAATTGGCAGAACGTTTCTGCCCTTCTTTTTTTCGCTGAGGAAGGTTGGAGTGGAGAGCAAACGTAGCACGAACCTGTGGGCACCTACTCCCACCACGATGACTGCAGACCCTCCATTGAGCAAAATCCTTCGCCGCCATATTGTACTTCCCTTTTCCAGTAAGAGAGTCATGAGAGAATCACATCACTAAAACATTCAGCCGGTCCTTCGAGGCAAATTGCAAAGGCATGCTTTCAAAGCCTCTTTTCCTCCACCAGGGCACAGATGGTTGGTTGCCACACATGTCTTTTATGCCTATATGACTCACTTATTACAGTAAATATTGAGTTCCTACTTTGTGTCAGTCCATGTCCCAAACCCCCAAGACATGGGTTGGGGATTTAGCTCAGTGGTAGTTCGGTCCTCAGCTTCAGAAAACAACAAAAAAAAAAGACCAAAAAAAAACAAGGTAACCAAACCCCCAAGACAGGCCAGCATACTACACAGTCTGACAGAAATGGGGTGTCGCCTAATGCCAAGCATTCTCATGTGTCCCAAATATATGACAGAAGCGTCATTGGCCCTCAGCATATCTTGAGTGACTGCAGCCCCCCATGCCGGTTATTATACCCTGTACCAATAGCTAAATGTTATGTTTTCTGTATATTATTTGGAGAGAAACATTTGGAGATGTCCTGGCTAGTGTCCCCAGAGTGCCCTCTGAAGTACGGGCCAGGTGCTCCTTAAAACAGGGAGTGCCAGACCTGGTAGTTCGGGCCAATGATCAAGCTATTTGGGGGACTGAGGCAGGAGAATTGCAAGTTCCAGGCCTGTGTGGACTGCAGAGCGAGCCCAAGCTCAGCTTGATCAAGTTAATGAGAAGGTGTTTCAAGATAAGGCATAGAAAAAGGGCTGGGGGTATAGTTCAGTGGTAACATTCTGAGAGGTAGGGTGGGGAAAAGATGGCAAAGAGAGGGGAGGCAGGGAAGGGCACTGAAGGGAAAGGGAAGGGAGAGGCTGTATAAGCAAATGAGTAGGAATTCTGATTACATAAGGCACGTCCTTTTATCAGCATTTCCCAGTGTCTCAGTCTGACCGCCCCCAGCTATCACATGGCCACACATGGTAATCTTGCCCCGGGGCATTTCCCTTTCCCTTTCCTGTCCTTCTTGCCCTGTGTGACTTTATCTTTTCCGAGGACTAGCTGAACTTAAGTAGTTATGAGCCCAGAGCCAGCGTTCCTTCCCTGCCACGTGGAAACGGAAGCCATCATAAGCATTGGTACGAGACGTACCTCATTCTCATGTCCAAAAGGATGCTCCGTTAGCTTTCATGCAGGGAGGTCTTGTTGGTCTTTTGGTAGTTACTAAGCATCATTAAAGAAGCCCAGGTTTAACAGGCCTTTCTTGGGAGACTTTGCAAACATCCACACTTGAGGGGGGCACACAGCATATTTGTATTGGCTTCTAGAGACAGTGTTAAATTGAATAGCTCAGGATGACCTCCTGTAGTGAAAGGAGCTGGCCAGCTGAAGGCCCCTGAACATAGGGAAAGAAACAAATGACAAACCACAGCTTGCGTGCTCACAGTCCGTGACTGGGTGTGACTCTTGATAGCTCAGGATTTTGAGAGCCAACACAGATTTGGGACCAAGAAGGTGCCAAAAATGGTACAGTTACCCTATGACAAAGACAGTCTGGAATGCTAAAGAAACTAGCTGATCGTACAGAACAGGGTCAGAAGGGAGGAAACAGCTGGATGAGGTCAGCTGTCTTGATCCTCAATTGGAATGCCAGAATCACCTAGAATGGGTTGTTTTTTAAAAGAACCAGTCCCTTTGATGGCAATCCATTTCACCATCAGATGAAGCCAGGGAATTCGTTTGTGGGAGCAATAGAGTGAGCCCACCCTAAGATACCAGCATTGCATTAACAGAGGGTTACACTTCAGCATTTATTTCTTTAAATTTTGTATATGCAGAAGATAATTTATAATGCATCCATTAAAAAGTGCACACAGGTAGACAGAGACACAAACATGTATACACGCACAATCTGAGAGGTATTTGAGCAACAAAAGCATCTTCTAAAGGCAGCCATATAATACATACATACACTATACACACACACACACACACATATATATATATATATACATACCACTCTATCTACTTTACATAGTGCCTATAATCATAGCTGTTTGCAATTTCTAGTCTAAATAGTGTATTCACATTTAGAAATGAGCATTAACTTGAATAATCCATTGAAATAGTGTTAAATGACCATAACCATTAGAATTATTTTACCACTAAAGTTGCAAGCCTTTTAGTTCGTTCCTTTTGTGTGTGTCCCCCCTCCCCCACCAAAGTTGAGCTTTAAAATGGTTCCCACAGATACACGCTCCTCCCAGTATCTTCTCTCCAAGTGCTCCCGAGGCTCAACTCGTGAAAGCTTATTGAAGAGTAAAAGCTATACCTTTGTTCCTTAGCTGAAGAAATAACGAAAGCTCTCCAGCTCATGAAGCGGTCTTGTAGAAAAGCAAGCTGATTGCCAGCCTCGGTCACTGCCATTACCACCAAGTGTGTCAGCACTGACAGTTTTGGCGCGGCGAGGAATGAGAACAAATGAATGGCTGTGTGCCGAAACCGAAATGAAAGCAGGGCTTCATTACTTTAGAATCTTCGCTTCTGTTTGGAAAATCCATGCCTGCTTTCTGTTTTATTTTGTTAATAGAAGTGTCTTACCTTCTCATCAATCAAAAGTTCTGCCTCTTGCTGGACAATACTGTGACACAAAACTGACAGCTCTCATTCTAAAGGGAACAGGTTTATTTTAGATCGATTTGAGTGACCCAAGAACACAGATCTGGGGTACCCCGATTTCCATGCTTCCATATGGAGTCGGTTTCGTGACGTTTTCTATAGCCTTACAGAACAAAGGAAGCCACAAATCAGGCAGGATTAAAATACATTAGCAGGAACGTCAGCGAGGTGGGTCCAAGGAGATGGCGGAGCTTTCTTACAGGTTCAAGATGCTATCTGATGGCATTCTTTGCTCTTGGGCTGATGGACACCAGTGGTCTGTGAAGTTAATAGATACTAAAAGACTTTGGTTTGTTAGCTGTAAGGTGTTAGTTCCCGCGCAGAGGTGGGCAAGGGGTAGCTGTCCCAAAGCACTGGATCTAGACCAAGATAAGCTAACTAGCCTTTGGAACCGGCAGCATCCTGTCACTCCACAGTGCTGGATTCTAATCAGCCAGCCAGTTCCTGCAGACCACCTTCCAGGAGGTGTTGTCCCTAGTACCACAGACACAGTGTGACTGGCCAAGTTGGAACTGGTGACACAAAGTTCCAAGGCACTTTTGTGATATGACAATCCACAAGGGTATGAAAGGGCTTTCGTTCCCACACTTCTCAATCGCTAAACAAGGGTGGTTATGAGTCTTTCATTAGCGCCGCTGTCTGTGCTTTACAAGGACTTAGGTGATGGGAAAAGCCTTGGGTAAAGGCTCTCTCTCTCTCTCTCTCTCTGTGTGTGTGTGTGTGTGTGTGTGTGTGTGTGTGAGAGAGAGAGAGAGAGAGAGAGAGAGAGAGCATGTGTGTGTCCATCTCATAATTTGTCAAGGTTAGGAGAAGAGTCTGAGCAAAGGATAAAGACATATAAAAATTGGTTGGAAAGCAGGAGGCTGAAAAACTGATTGTGAAGGAATGACAACACACACGCACACACACGCACACACACGCGCACACACGCGCACACACACACACGCACACGCACACACGCACACACACACACCATGCGAAGATGAAGATGCACTCATGAAGACCAGGCATAGTCAGGGCTTCAGGAAGAAGGAAGTAGTGTTACTGTATCAAATACTCCGGAGAGTTTGAACAGCTGCCTGTGAGAAGCTGGGACACCGAGTGTAGAAACAAAGTCGCTTCTGCTCTGCCTGCCCATGGCAGGGTCTCTGAGAGCAAGAGGGAAGAGGCAAAGTAGAAGTCAAGGTAAGGAGTGAAATGGGGGTGTAGACGATGCTGGGGAGAGGCCGGGATTGAGGAAGACTTCCCATTTTATTTTCCCAATGCCATCCTATACGCTTGGCTGCTGATACAGCAGAGAGTGGAAGGCACAGGAGAACGAGACTGATGGAGAGAGCCCCTGAGGAAGGGAGGGGGCGGGAGTCACAACGAGGGCCTCCCCTGAACTAAAGGGAAGAAAGCAGAAGAGAAGCCACTGTCAGAGGGAAGGGAAGAAGCTAAGGTTTGAAGCAGGGAACACAAAACAAGATGTGAGGTTGGATGCTGTTTTGTGTTACCCAGTTCCCAACCAAAGGCAGTCTGCATGGGATGCAGGAATAAGCTGACATCTCATTTCAACTGTCTGCTACGCAAACTCCCCAAAATATCACCAAATCTACTTGGCCATTTGTATCTTGATCCATACAAAACAGTTTATAAATCTTCCTTGAGGGGCTCTTACAAGTCAAGTATTTTTACAGCGTTATATATTCAAACAGTGATAGTCTTCTTGTGGGTCCTTGTGTAGTAACAGGAAGCGGGCTGTGTCCTGCCACCCAGCTCCTGGCCGCCCGGCTACCTTACACCCGAAATAATCACACTAAAATTGTATTTATTAAATTACTGCCTGGCCCATTATGTCTCGCCTCTTATTGGCTAATTCTTACATCTTGATTCAACCCCCTTCTAATAATCTGTGTATCACCACGAGGTCGTGGCTTACCGGGAAAGATTCAGCATGTCTGACCTGGCAGCTTCATGGTGGGCAGCTCTCTCCGACAATCAAGAGAGGCAGAAATACATATAACAAAATTGACCTTAAATTTATATCAATAAGGAAAAATCCATACCAATGTAAATTATTCATATCTATATCATCCTTGAATAATTGTAGATCTACTTTCATCTTGTCTTAACTATTCCTGACTGTGTTTTCAAGACAACAAGCTCAACTCCCTGAGAGACCATAAATATTCACATTATGTATTATAACATATTACATATAGCATGTAGCAGTGCTAGACACCGCAGCTACTTTAGTAATATTCATACAACATATTACAGAGGAACTCTTGCTGTTTGGCTTCTGTGATCTGGGTTTTGCATTTGGTTTCAGGCTCCCTATGGTCCCTCTATTATTAAAACCTTTGTTGTCGCTGTGTCTAGTTTCGATCCTAGCGCTCTCTGTGGGTCCTTAACGTCATGTTACAAGTAAGAACAAAATATATTATTACCTGATAATGCTTGTCTGGAGTGTTTAACCATTCCCTCAAATGCTACCTAAGGAGAAGGAAGTAGCTGGACACTCAGCTCAGGCAGCTAAAATAGATACAGCCTTGACCCATCGCTTCTTTCTGTTGTCACTTAGAGTAGTTTTCAGAATTGTCACTGAAGAAGCCTCACTGAGAGAGGCTCCCCTGAACAGCCTCTAAGCGTATAAATTTGGTCAGAAAGGCATAGATTTACTTGAAGACAAAAGAAATGGAAATGTCCTTGTAATAAAATTCCTTCCCTTGGGTTTCTCCTTCTCTAAAGTTCCCAGTAATCTTCAAGTTTTGAAGAGAAGAATTGCTGCAGAAAGAAATGCCACAGTAGCCTAGGGGGTGGAGCTGGAGCAAACCCATCCCATAATAGCAAGGCAACTCTAGCTCTAGATGCCCCCGAGACTAATGAATCATGGATCCATGCCTCTTTCCAAGGCCTGATATTGACCGGAGGGTTGTTAAGGCCATCTGAAGTTCTATGATGTCATCGTGTCTCTTAAAGGCCGTCAAGCTAAAGCCTCTAAACCTACGAGTAGCCCACTTGCTGAAAGATGGGCTCTTGACTGAAGAGGAGCTGGAAAAGGAGTGTTGGAGACGCAACAGGTCTTCTCTCCACTGCTGCTCTCCTCACGATGGAGAGAACTCTGTCAAGTCTGAGTTAAAGAAAGCAAATCACTAAAATTTGCATATTTTCCTCTTCATAATAAATGGGACACCATGTCCTCCCTAGAAATCTAGTCTTAATAAGCCTCATAATAGCAAACACATGAATTGTAATAACTGTGTCTAAATGCCATAGCTAAAATATTACATATAAATGGCCCTCCCAAGGTTTCACAGGTTCTCCAGCGTTCGTCTCTGTAAACACGTTACAGTTTGAAACGTAACTAGTAAGAGTCCAGGAAAATAGCGACGTGTTTTTGCACTCCAGTTACCCAGTCCGCAGGTTACTACATAGATTTCAGAGTCCAACTCAAATTCAGGAAATCCTGAAAACACCATCAAGGCTTTGCTGGAAAATATGGTAACATGAAAAGTAGATGCTTCCGCTGTCTTGAATTGTATGCCCAAAGAACGCGTCTAGGAGGTGATACCTGTTCACAGTTATCTCATGTGGAATAAGAAACCTGGTCTTTCCATCCTAACTGGCTCTGCCCGTAGCTCTCCCCACAGCCTACTTGGCAAACTTTCACATTGTAACTGTGTAACTGT
>JAQHUG010000153.1:3845914-3862784 GCA_028555095.1 Dicrostonyx torquatus | reverse complement strand
CCTTCTATCCCTACACAAGAAACACAGAAGGAATTGAGCAGCCACTCGCTTAGAGATGGTGTGGCAAATGTGTAGTCAACATATCCGAGCAAACAGGAGCCCGAAAGCACCTACATGTCTTCATAAAAACATCAGAAAACAGAACCGCTAATGACAGCGGAAGCATTTCATTTTAGAATACACAGTGTTTCGTTTTCCTTACGTTTAAATTTCACGAATCATTCCTTCTTTTTTTTTGTTTTTGACTTTTTAGCGATTCTTTGTGGATTTCACGCCATGCACCCCAATCCCATTCATCTCCCCTTACCCTCGCTTCTGCCTTCTGCCCTTGTAACATCCCACTCCCCACAAAACAAAATTTAAAACTAAAATCGTTAAAAAAAAAAAAACAATCCAAAACAAAACAAACAAACAAAAGTCTTGGTGTGGAAGCCGCTGTGTGGCCCAGTGAGTCACACGGATGTTCTTTAGTTCACACGTCTTTACCTGTAAGTTCATTGCGATGAGTCTTGCCTGGTTCTAGGTCTCTGACTTTTGCCCTCACTGGGGCTCCTATTGGATAGCCTACCGTTGCCATGGAGATCCTGCAGCTTTGGATCTGCAGGTCAGGTCCCTTGGCACACTCCAGCAGTTGGAAATTCGGTGGATGTTGGGCTGGGCTAACTCATAGCCCTGGCTCTGAAGCTGGATTGGTTGCCCGCTAGCTTTCCCTCACCACCGGAGTTTTCCAGCACTGCCGGGGCTAGCTCACTCAATGTAGCAGACAGCAGGGAGCAGCGCCAGTTCTCACACAACCCTGAGTCCTGCTGACCTGCACTCACACCCCAGGGCCAGCAATACTGTTGTGCCTAAGCGAGGTGTAGGACCGTATGGATCGAAATAAATAGATCTGACTATCTATATAAGCGACTCTAAAACAATCTCCAATTGCATTACCGTGGCAATAAAAATGTATGGGTGCAAAAAACAAAACCTCTCACTCACAATATATTATAGACATGCCTGACAGGATGCATTTTTTGAAATCTGCATTTGGGCTAGAAAATATTTCACAATTGAACACAGCCATATTTTAACTTAGCCCTCACATTGAGAAGTATCGAGGTATTTGAGCATTTTTCTCTCAGAGAAAAATTATGTTATGCTTTGAAATTGGAAAAAATGGAGAATCTCTTCTTGGATTATTTTATGATCAATGCACAGGCTCTAATGCGAGTAGAATGAAAGCTATCCGACAACTCGTGGCCACATCCGTGGCTGCTCAAGACGTAGGAAATTGCACGAAAGCCTGAAAAGCCCTGGTTAATTTAGCAGTTTCCTCTCTAAACACAACTGTAAAGACATCTGTCTTTCAGTTCTCTCTCCCTCTTTCCTCAGAAGCACGGCCTTTTAGTCCCTGCCCTTTTCAATGGCTTTGCCGACTGTAGTTTTTCTTGTTAATGTAGTAGTTGCTCTTACCCGGCACAGAAGGTATTTACAGGGGTGCTTGCTTTTATCTGTATTCGCAGAGAACGCTAACAAATTAGAAGAAAGTGCCAGAGAACACCACATACCCTGCCCAGAGCATTACAATGGTTTCTGCATGCACGGGAAGTGTGAACACTCCATCAACATGCAGGAGCCGTCTTGCAGGTAACATGTCCCTGGCTAAACTTTGAAAAGGCATGAAGTAAAAAATGTAGAAACTAGCTTCTAGTGTTAGCGGAAGATTGGTTTACATTCTGCTTAAACAGGGGAACAGCATCTAAGTTTCTGTCTCTCCTACACACACACACACACACACACACAGTGATGAAAACGTGTGTAAACCTTATACACTCAGCGTACAACACACCACCCTGTTTTTACAGTATAATTTTTAATGACATGGACCACTTTCTGCTCACCGTCCTTTCCTTTGAATGTAGAGCTGTGCTTGGCACTCCTCCCTGACCATTTTGGGGAGGTTATTTCCAAAACACTCCAGACCATCTACGAACTATATGATTTTTGCTGGACACTCACTCTCTTTTCTACATTCCTCGTGTCATGAGATGATTGGCTGCCATGCCTCCAGTTCAAACTCAGAAGAGACAGAAAGAGATTACTTGTCTGGGTTTAGTTTATAAATACAGTTTATAAATATCTACTCGTGGCTAGAACATACAGAGATTATTTCTGAGATGTCAAATTAAAATAGAAACATATTTATGTTTAAATTAATATACACTGGCATGATGAAATAAAGAAACAGCACTGTTTGGGTCTCTTTCTCCGCCTGCCCCTCTGTCTCTGCTTCTCTTTGTCTGTCTGTCTCTCACCCACAGATGCCTTCCGTACCTGCTTCCTTTCACAGAATACCCTAGGACACGCCTGTTCTTCAACAGACAGAGTGAACATGACACACAGAGAGCTCTGCTGTCCCTCCCTCTGCAGGAGTTATTAAATTACACCCTCCAGAGACCCGTGGAAAAGCCCTCAGGACGTAGTTACAAGAAATTCAGAGCCGAGCGCTAGAGGCTTTCCACAAAGCAATGACATATTGATCCAAAGTAGTAGATTTTGATATCAAATGCTTATTTCAGCATGAGAATTGCCTATCTGAACTTTTGGTTGGGAGGCTGAGTGAGTGAGAAGCAAGATCCGCCCTAACAGGATGCCCACACTGCGTGTTTGTATCCCTGTATTGCCTGTGCCAAGATTTTTCCCTTCAAAACATTTGAAATGAATTTTAAGAACATTTCTCTGATCAAAACTAACGACTTTGTGGCCATCCAGCTTAAGAAATTACTCCTGCTGTTTCTCTGACTCGATATTTTTTTTTTTCGGCATTTCTCTGGCATAGAGCAGGTCTAAAACAAACAGCCTTATAGTATTTGCGTTGTGTCATTAGGCCACACATAACCATGTTAACCGAGGTTAACGGAACAAATTAAGAGTATAAAGTTCTGGGCCACGGGTGACCAGATGCTGTCCTTCCTTCCAGATGTGATGCTGGCTACACTGGTCAGCACTGTGAGAAAAAGGACTACAGCGTCCTCTACGTCGTGCCGGGCCCCGTCCGATTTCAGTACGTCTTGATCGCAGCCGTGATTGGAACGGTTCAGATCGCTGTCATCTGCGTGGTGGTCCTCTGTATCACAAGGTCAGTAACCGCACTTGGGCATCACCCAAGCTGAGGGCAGCGCTAGTCCCTCCCTTTGACTCCGAGTCTCTTGGTGGACTGTTCTCCGTGAGTCCTAGCTCCTCCCTGTGAGAGGATTTCAGTCGCCATGTGGAAAGACATGGCTTTTCCTCCAGGACAGGCACAACGTATCTTTACTCATTTTTCTATCAAGATGAGTATTGTTCATGTCCTAAGTCTATTTTCCTCTCTAACATAGAATGTCAACATCTGTTTAAACAGTCTTTTATCTGTAAAAGGCCAGCAGTAACTTCACCTACCAGAATCGCTATGCCCAAAGTGATTAATAGATGTTATATAAGGTGTAGAAATTCTTCAGTTGTAGCCCTCATTAATAACATCTTCTTTCCAAGTCGAACATTTGGACACCATCAGTGTTTACACGCTTGGTGTCACCAACAAACACCTTTTAACTTTAACATGGTAAGTGCTAATCACAGTGATTTAAATGTAATGGGAAAGATTGTGTTATTCTAAATGAAAACCTTCACTATATTCTCGAAAGGGCAGCAAACATCATAGCTTAATAGCAAATTCCAAGCCCAGAAAAAGGTAATTTTTATTTGAGCAGGGATGAGATTGCAAGAGAATAGAGATTTCATCCAGTTTCAACAAGAAATTGAACCATGATTCCTGGGTAATGGCTGAGGTTCAATTTGAGACGAGGAGCCACGTCGGGGATTTGTTTGACCTCTTGAGTGTGTAAACGCATGGTCAGCAAGAACTAGACTCTAAACCCAATGCATCATTTATGCCTTGTGACAGCCAAAAAGCCAGTGTAGATCCTTAAAAAAAAATGAATTTACTCTCTTTTTTAAAAACTTCCAAAATAACTCTTTGAGGCTTTTTTTAAATCACATCTATAAGACATAAAGACGTTCATTCATTTATACAGGTCTATAGGAAATCAGAGAATTTCCCCAAAACTTATTTCTGAAAATGGGAAAATAAAAAGCATTATGAAATCAAAACCTAAAGACCATAATGTACCTTGGCATCGGTATGATACTACCTTCTTTAAAGACAAGGGTCGGATCTGCTCTTTAGAAAGGCGAGGTATAGCTCATAAATCCTCACGTGGCCTAGAGGCATAAGGGAAGATCATCACTGGAGCTTGGGGCAGCCCTACGCCAAGTGGAGTCCATCTTCTCGACTCTCAGGCGTAGATGCCAAGTGAGCCAGTGGATTGTATGAAAGTAAGAGCAGCTGACTTAAACCAACCTGAAGACCAAAACTACTGAGCACAGAATGAAAAGATAAAGAAGAACCTAAGACACAGAACACTGTATCCGACACCCCTAAGGGCTCATAGTCAACCCAAACTTGTAGAAAGATTCACACACTGGCAGCTCGATTGCTGTCTCATAGAGTGGAGAGGCTCAGAATTTCGATACTTCAGACAGCTCCTCAAATAAGCTATTAGTCACAGTTTTCGTTCCTGTACATAACTTAAAAGTGGAATATATAGACGATTTTACAAGATTTTGTATCGATATGCTATAATTCTGTCATATGTTTATATATTCACTTGTCTGAGTGCACAAATGCACGGGTATACACACTTCACGACATTACCAAAAAAGAAAAGAAAAGAAAAGAAAAAACAACAGTTATCCTCACTTTCACGGCAGAGCCCGTGAAATACGAGATGTTATCACATACCGAGATTACGCACCTGAGTCACGAACTCAAAATGCTGTCCAGCCCGTCCACGGCTTAAACTTTGCACTTAATGCTGCCCCTCTGCTCCCAGCTGCTCATAGTTTTGGGTGTGTTCCCGTCCCCGACTACCTATGCTAAGCTCCCAGTTTGAGTAAGCTGTGTCTGCTGTATTTTTAATGAATATGTCTTTTTTTTCTCTTATTTTCCATGTAAAACTAAGCAAAAAAAAATACTCTCTATCTGATTTGGGGGAAGAGAAAGAGCACATCAACCATGCCTGCGTTGGTATCGTGCGTTATCTAACGCGCCCCCTTCTACAGTCAAACCTTTGAAACACACTCCAGGAGAAGTCCATATGTCACACCACTGTCCAGGGTAGATTCATCCCATTCATTTAAAAAAAAAAAAGTGTGCTTACAAACCAGACTTCCTAACTGGACCCACCACTGACCCCAGGAAACCCTGTTTGCCTGGTGACCTGGCAAGCCTTGTTTGTCAAGACCAAAGTGCCCAGATGCAAGGGAGTTTACAGAATTATCCCTAGCATAGATCCCCTCATTGTCCTCAATTTTCTCTTAATGTTGGTCTCAGCTGCTCTGTTCTCTGTTCTGACTTCCTTTCCTTTCTCTCCTGTCCTACCCATTTCCACCCAAATCTGTTTCTCTTTTTTTTTGTTTTTTCTGTCTACTCAAGAACCTGCCTCCTGAGCAAAATCTCATAAAAATATGAATATCTAGAGAGCTGGTCCCAAGTGAAAAGACTTGTCCCATTGAGAAGGTGGACTGTCATCTTTTTCCTTTCATCTCCCACTTGTCGAAAATGTGACTTCTCAGCCCCATGCTTGATTTTGACAGATATTTGGCCCCAGCAACTGCAGAAAAATGGGCCCACACCTACTATGTGTGTGTGTGCGCACGTGTCTGTATGTCTATATACATATTCTCCACTGTACCACCCGCAGCTGTAATAGAATTTTATGTTAGTCTTGTTCTTGCTTGCATGATCAAAGAGGTCTGTTATTATAATAAAGAAAATACTAGATCAGCGAGTTTCAGATGTTACTGAATATTAGCTTTTTGTAGAAGCAACATAATTGGTACCAAATTTTGTCTCGAGTTTTGTAGCATTAATGATATTAGGCTAAACCAAAGCAATATTCCTTTGAATTTACATGTCGGGTGTTATCAGCCGGTTTGTTCCAGTGTGATAGGATCTTACCTTATAGCACTGAAAGGTTGATATAACACTCTTCGTTAAGACATTTAGATGTAAAGTTGTTGAAGACATTTAAAGAGAGATGTGATAAGCTTGGGACTTGCTTGCTGGCCTTGTGCCGAGTCTGCTCACGGCACAATAGAACATACTTAACGAGTGAACAACGAAGGGAGAGGTATCTCTCTCCAGCTTCTACTTCTGCTCTTCGGGTCTCAACAGAAGCCTAGAGACAACGACAAAGAAAAGCAAATAACAATAATAATGATAGTGATAATAATAACTCTTACGAGTATTCCAAGGTTCTACTGGTAATCAGTATTTTTTTTTTACTCTGAAATACTTTAGTAATTTGCCTTCTACAGCCTCACTCTTTGACTGTAGGACCAAACTTTAGGTAACGGCACTAGACTAAGATCTGTACACTTTCCAACCTTCTAGGAAATGCCCCCGAAGCAACAGAATTCACAGACAGAAGCAAAATACAGGGCACTACAGTTCAGACAACACAACAAGAGCGTCCACAAGGTTAATCTAGAGGGAGCATGTTTCCCAGTGGCTGGACAACTGACAGCTCGGACTACACAATACAGTATTAGAGACAAAAGAATAAGACGAGACCTACACATGTTGCCTTGCGTTTGTGGTAATCTACACCAATGAAAACATGTACTACAGCTATATTTGATTATGTATGGATATATTTGAAATAGTATACATTGTCTTGATGTTTTTTCTGTAATGTAAATAAACTATTTATATCAATCACACAATATAGTTTTTTCTTTCCCATGTATTTGTTATATATAATAAATGCTCAGTGATGAGAAAAAAAAAAGGCATTCTTAAATTTGCAGTAATTTGTAGCTGTAACCCCTGTCCAGCCGGCACAGGCTGTGCAGACAGCAGGATTTCATCCTCTGTGCAGCTCCAGACAGCACGTTCGTGTGCGTGGGACTCTGGGGCTAGGTTTGGAGTGATTCCAAGACCAAGGGAAATGATGGTTATTGGAAAGAAAAAAAAATAACTTACTGTATCGAGGAAGCATCAAATACGTCAGATAGTGGGATCCTCTCTGCTTCATCTACTTTCTTCCCCGTCTTTTGTATCTCAGAAAAGAAAAATCTCTGGCATGTAAATTAAATAAGTGACGAAGGGAGGGAGAGTGGTTTATGACTCAAAATGGACCGCAAAGAAGATATTTGTCACGATTGGGAGGCAGCCCAGCTCTCTCAGTCAAATACATCTGCCCTCGGGGTTCTGATTAAGGCACACGTTAGGTATAAAAACAGTGGCCAAACCTGTCTGCTTCTGTGAGCAGAAGTAGCAACTAGGAAGAAACTGTCACTGTGTCAGTAGGTGTGCGAGGAAATCTCAGTTTCCTAGATGAGCCTCAGTTTCCTTGCCTCCCCAGTGCTGCATGCTTTAATCCCAGCACCTGGGAGGCAAGGGCAGGTGAACCCCTGTGAGTTCAAGGCCAGCCTCATCTACAGAGCTAGTTCTAAGACAGTTGAGATTTCACACACACACACACACACACACACACACACACACACACACACCTGTCTAAAAAAAAGAAAAAGAAAACTTTTGCTTATCTTCTATGAAAAGAAGCTAGACTCGCAAAAAGACAAAGGCTCTTTTGAGCATTTATGCTCTCAGGGCCCAAAGGGCACTGTTGTTTAAAACTGAAAACCAAAAGACAATGTTTCATGACAATGGAGAAATATGTCTTGGGCGTATTTACGTGAGAAAAATCCCTGAGAATCCGAGAAGCTTAGCGGAAGCTGTTGCCAACTTCTGTCAGATATGAGCAGACAGTTATGAGCAATAAGCACTCTGTTTGGGGGAAGTCAACTGTGAAAATTCTCAACGAATAAGATGAAATACCAAATTAAATAATGTCCTGATTATCGTTTACCTTTGTGGCACATACGGATGATTTAAATAAAGCTTTCTCTGCCTTCCTCAAACGACTTCTTCATGGACTAGAAGAGATGGCATTCCCTCCTTTGTTAGAAACCAAAAGACGCATCAAATCAAAAAGGTCTGGATAAAAAATACTCTATAAAAAATAAGGGTTTCAAGCGAAACTTAAGGCATTTGTTAGCATATAAAAAAGGTGATGATCTATGTAAGACTTGGGGCTTTGAAAAATGTGATTTTCTAGATTGTCATCAGCTTGAAACATGTGACTTTGTTGACACAGCCATCACTCAAGTGTCCCTATGAAATCATACTCTTGACACCCGCGTACGACATATCCCTGCCAAGCTGCCTGGAAGGTTCATTTGATCGGCATCCACAGAGGTGGAGGTAGCCCTAGTCTCCTTTGTATGTCGGTACTTGTGGCAAATAAACCCTTCCTTCTCCCTAAAGAAGAGAACAAGAATGTACTACCCATAGCGACATATCTGCTCAAAGAAACTATTCCACTGACTTTTGGTTGGTTACAAGTATATGAAATTATTGACATTGTAGTAAGTTTATGCATCATTTTATATGAATTTTTATCAGTGATCATAAACCTAAGTATTGGGAGAAGTCCCTTATACCTTTCTTCCCACATCCGTGCTCACCTACATAATGAATCCTAAATGTGCTATTTTAGTTCCTAGGGAAATACAAATAAAATGTGGTGTCCGATCCACAGGAGCTCACAGTCCAGCACCAGCAGAATCTGCTGGCCTCTCCTAACTCATCTCTCGTTCTCCACAATTTGATTCTTGTAGCATTCTAGGTGTCTAGACAGTTCCTCCTCACACCGAGTTAGAGCCCAGCTGTCTGCAGTTTCTCTCACCTTGACTCTTACTGCTCCTCTCTAGGACGAAGGAACAATGCTGTGTACTTAGACTATAAAGACGGAAACACGTTTTCTTATTCACTCCAGAACTCCACAGTTATTTTCTCGTCCAAGCAAACACTCGGAATTTCCTCTTCCGCTCTTCCCACGACACCGCCCCCCCTTCCTCCCGGCATCCACTTCGTTCGCCCTTGACTGAACCCGTGCCGCGCCCCTTTGTCGGAAGGCCCAGTCTAATAAAGAAATGCGATCTCATCTGTCCGACATACCGAACAGCTTGCAGAAAGCAAATGTAAGAGTCACCTCCCCTACTTTGCTAAATTCCTCCTGGGCCCCCAGTGCTATTAGGGAACCGCGAGCCAACACCTCACAGCTTTGAACTGAATTCTGTTGTATCTATGTCAACCCATCACCTTAGTCCTAGGCGTGTGCATGTTCAGAAAAAGACACTTGTATTTTTACTTTTGCTGTCAAAGACACATCAACTATTATGGTTGCTTACTATAAACAGCAATTCAAATGGTTTGAATTTAAATAAATACCTAAGATCCCCTTGGGTATACATTTACAACACATTTGGGATTTACTGAGGGTCAGAAATGACAAGCCCCGTTCTATGCTGCAAGGTGACAATGGAAAGTCTCGAAAGAAACCCTTACCTGAAAGGAACTCACTACCAAGCCATCTTGGTTCCTTGACTTACAGTTCTCAGAGACCCAAGGGGGGTAAAGGAAGGATAACACGAGACTGTACTTCCGGTCACTGCCTAGGGCTTGGGAATCCTGACCCGCCAGGATCTCCTCCAGACCTTTTCACAGGGACATACACAGAATGGCTTCACTCTCGTCACGTGTTCTAGGGTCTCGTTTCTGCCGTTTTGTACCCTCCACGCCATCCTCACACCCCTGTCTTCACAACAACGCTCAGGGAAATTAACAGATTCTCCCAGAAGCCCCCGCGAACACCGGCCCATCTCCTGATCGTGCTGGGTCACCATTTATCTATGGGAGTCGGTCTTTCTCTTAGCCTAAAAGGGACGTGAATCTAAAGATCCAAAACGTGCTCATGTTTTTCACTTATTCTACAAGCATTTACCAATTTATCCAATGCCTGATACTATTCTCGGCCTGTGGTACAGCATGGGGTACGAACAGATCTCTACTTTCAGAGGAGGTGAAGGTGAGTGACGGACAAGGATTTATCAGGTCACCAAGTAAAATAAAATAACCTTTAAGTTCTGCTTAAAGAATTAAAAAAAAAGAGTGAACTATTTCAGGATGTGGCTTCACACTGAGTATAATATCGAAAACTCGGCTTCTGAAATGAGGCAGATGTGGGTCCCGGCTTAAGGCCTCCTTTATTATCTACTTAGCCTTGGGCAGTTTGCCCAAGTTCCCTACGCCTCCTGTTTAAAATGGAGAAAGCAGCATCTTCCCCGCACAGGACGTGACGACTACGTGACAGATAGCAGCAATCGATGTTTGGGGGCCCGGAACACTGGCGTGCGCAGAGTAAAATGGAAATATATGGAAAGCCTTTGTAGAGCCGTGATAAATATTTATGGTAACAGTAAACCGTTCTAATAAAGCATGTTTTATCTGCAGAGTTATCCGTGATGGGAATCACACCGTCCGAGGGAGACAGAGTCCAGCTATCACAGTCACTCAAAGGAGTGCTTCTCGTGTCTTAGCTGGTTTTGGTTCTGGGAAACGAAGGCGATATAGAGATCAAAGATCGAAAAGAATCCAACTCAAATTTCCCCCCAAATTCATCCGTTAGTATCATGTCTGAAAAGGCTGGCGGGGGTGGGGGTGGGGCGGGGCGGTCATCATTCTTTTCCTGAAGGCCCTGATAATGCATGTAGCATCGAGCCCGTTGTGTTTTAAGACCGGGATGAGTCAGTACTGCTCTGGCTGATCCTCGCAGAGCAGCCACTGCAGAGAACGGAACCATGACAGGGCTTATCGCAAAGTCACATTTAGTCCCCGCTAATGTTTGTCCGCCAACGCTGTCTCCATTTGCCGAGCTGGGCCGCACCTGTATAGACTGCTCTTCCTCAATTACAGGAGACATTTCACTTACATAATTAATCATCTGGATATCAATAATGAAAGCTTCTTCATTGAATTAATTGATATCTCTCTATGAGCATCCACAGGAAGCAGCCATAAAAGACAGGGGAAGGATGAAGGGTTATATGAAGTAATGGGATTAGTTTTGTAACCAGAACATAAATCTGCGGCTGTGCATGGCCCTTTGAAGGCAACATGGGAACATATATAAGATGTGCTGATATCCAGTCTCACCGTGGTTGGAAATCTGCTTTACTGGTCCAGCTACTCTAAGGATACTACCCAGGTTGAGCTCCATCAATGGTATAAGGGCTAACTTGAGTATCTTGTATACTTTTAGTTTTTCACTAAGTTGCCTTTACTCGCCTCCCAGGAGGTAAGAAGTGAAAGAAATGGCATTTGCCTCTGTGCTCCCAGTCCGGGAAGGGCAAAAGCTTACATGAGCTAACAGAGCAAAATCAGTTGCTGTGGGGGGAGGAACAAAAGGACATGTTGGAATAGACCAGGTCCTATGCTGAGCAGACTCCCGCCTTCCTGATCCAGGAAGGCACTGGCTCCACACGAGGCGTGGGCACCGTAACCACCCTGAGAAAACAACTTCCAGGACCCCCACGATGAAATCCATTCTTTGGGGGTGTATTTTGAGATGACCGCATGCCCTCCCACCCCGTGGATGTCTCCTCTCGGCGGACTTCCTCTTGTTCTCAGAATGGTAGCCACCTCTCTTTCATGCATGGCAGGAAGCACCCATCCTTTGTTACAGCTTAGTTCTCCTCCATGAGCTTAGACGTAGAGAATAGGAGTCTTGTATAGGAGACCAGCTATTCATGAACAAAAAGCATGGAGCAACGCCCCAGATTGTCATCACTGTCTATCAGATAATTTAATAAATATATTAAGAAAAGATGTCCCATTAATGCTCGAGATCAGAATATGTAGCTAAACCCAAGCAAAACATAATCACACAAAGGCTAAGAGAAAACATCACTGCATTTGTGGATATCACTGGATATCATTTCTGATAATTTCTATATAATTTCCATATATAGTCAAACATGAACACAATACAAAATTCAATAGCAGGTTTGAGGACCCAACTTCAGTTCCTAGAGATACATATAAAAGAGGCAGGCATTGTGGCATGAATTGTAATCCCAGTGCTGGGGCATAAGGACAGGCAAATCCCTGGGGTGTACTGGTCACCCAGCCTATCCTACTTGCTAAAAATGATGATAGACAGACAGACAGACAGACAGATAGATAGATGACAGGTAGATAAATAGATGATAGACAGACAGATGATAGATTAAAAATAAAAAGGTGAGTAGTGATTGATGAATGACTTCACTCATGGGCATGCATATGCATGTACACATAGAAGAACATACATGCACACATACATGCACATACATTAATATGTACACTATATATATATACATATATATATATTGCTTAAATAAAGAAATATGCAAAGGACTGCTGCCCCTCATTGCCCAAGCTGAAACTGCCTAGTAGAAAGAGACACAAAATTCCCTGAGCAAACTCGTCCAATAGAGACATCCTATTCTGCTATCATGCTTTGCACAAGTTACTCTAAGGAGTCTGTTTATAAGAACAAAGATGAAGGCGAAACACTTTGGCCAACAGGGAACATGTGTCCCTCCTTGCTAAGTAAAACCTATCTTAGAAGTCCCTTCAGTTGTTCACATCCCTATATGTCCTCTAGACTGATGGTATATCACCAAAGAACTGCTGGGGGAAGGGTTGCTTGTTTGTTCCCGGATGCCCAGCTAGTTTAGCCCCAAAATAATCACACAGAAACCATATTAATTAAATCACTGCATGGCCCATTAGCTCTAGCTTCTTATTGGCTAACTCTTACATATTAATTTAACCCATTTCTATTAATCTGTGTATCACCATGTGGCTGTGGCTTACTGGCTAAAGTTCCCAGCATCTGTCTCCTGCAGCTCCATGGCTTCCCTCCCTGATTCCGCCCTTCTTCCTCTCAGCAGTCAGTTTAGTTTTCCCCGCCTACCTAAGTTCTGCCCTATCAACAGGCCAAGGCAGTTTCTTTATTCACTGACCAATACAAGCAACACATAGACAGAAGGACCTCCCACATCAGAACCTCCAACTAAACATGACAACATGAAGGACAGACAAGACCTGGGTGGAAAATGAAAGGTTATGGGATAGTGAGAGAGACGGGCATATCAAACACCTGGTGGGCAGGAAGCGGACAGTTCAAAAAGAGGAATAAGAGTCATTTTATTTTTTCAAATACCCCTTCTAGAGGAAATGAATCTGAAGCATTTGAACAGGGTTTCTGGAGTGTGGAATGATGGCCAGAATGCAAGGAGCACAAAATGGGTATCCAGAGGCCTCCTGGCCTGCAGTCTGGGATGGCTAACCCACTGTACCTCGAGTTTGCAGGCAGAATAGCTGGCCTGGCAAGCAGGACAAGAATGAAGCCACAGGACAACTCCCCCAGATGAGTTTTCAGGCCTCTGGGTGAGGACAGACTGTATTTAAAGTAAATATTCGGTGACCTGCATATTTTCTTCCTCACGAATCTCGACCTTGAGATATGTAAATTAGATACTTTCGATGCTTAATATTCTGCTGGGCAACCTTGTCCCAAAGTCCAAGATGAGCCCTGTAGATAGAGAAGAGAGGACCAGTGAAAGCCCTGCATCCCCCCGCATCCGCATCTCGGGGCTGTGCAGGAGGAGAGGTACCAATCACAGACACAGACTTCTGGATGGTATCTAATCCGCCCGCACTTGGAAAACAAAATCCTGGGATCATAAAGCAATCCTACGCCGCATTAGAAGAGAAGCTAAAAAAGGAAAGCACTAGTCCTTGCTTCCTGAAGACAAATCCGTCTGCAGTCTGCCCGGGGATGTATGGGTGGGGACTGCCAAGCAGAGCAAGCGACTGGAAAACACTGTTTGGGTTTGCAAAGATGAATAGAAAGAGAAAAATGGCTGTTCTCTAAGTCGGGGTGAAGAGAGGAAGGGAAAGGGAAGCCCGGGTCTGTGCCTTCGGCCTTTCGGGGGACAGGTGGCTCGATCTTTCACAGGGCAGTGCCAAGCAGAGCTGCATGATTTGTAATTAAGCTCACCGACCAAAGAGTGAGTCTTGTAAACAGCCAGTGCTTGCTGCCGACGTCCCCCCCAGAGGGCTGAGGCTCAGTCGCACCAGCATCCAGAGAACAGCATTATATTTCACTTTTAAATAAGATGCACACGACTGTGCACTTGCGCCCAATTACAGTAGCGCATGATTTACGTAAAATTAACTCTCCTGCTTAATTACAGTCATACAGGGATCCGGGGGGAGAGGCTTGCACTTGGAGAACAGTACATGCCTTAGCATTCAGCCTCCCCCGTGACAGCCAGTGGGTCCAATCAGTTGAAGGGAATTCTGGAGGTGCTGGATCTCCACCGGTGTTCATTCATTTCTAGCTCCAGCATGATGGGTAAACGGAGTCACTCTGTCGAGAACGTCGGGGGTTGGGGGAGGGGGATTCCGAAAAGTGATCCGATGAGCTCGGTTGCTTTGTAGCAAGGGCGGATCATGAATTCAGAAGTTTTCTGTTCAGGGTGGAGTTGAGGCCTCTGGGTGAAGAATCTAGCCGAGACAAGGAAGGAGCCTCTGGCTCACTAGGGCAGCTAGGAAGAAAACCTTTTTGCAAAGGGCATCTGGCCCTGCTTTGACAGCAGCGTGAATACAGCTGCCGGTTCTCTCATCTTCTGCCATTTTCCTGCATTTCTGTTGCCATGAACATGAATACAATTTTTGTCTCAGAAACACACAGATTACACATTAAGAGGGAACTAAAAGTTTTCTACAGCCCTCGCCAAAAGACATTTTTTGTTTGTTTTGTTTTCTGTTCTGTTCCTTTTTTTTCTTCCCTCCCCTTCCACCTCTGCCGGACCTGCTGGCAGAAGTGGAGCTGAAGAAATTCATTGAGCTGGCAGAATAAGAAAATGATTGAAGGCGACAGAGATTGAAGCTCCGTCATTATCAGTTCGGTGGGGATGAGTAAATGCTTCTCAGAAAACTGCACAAAAACACTTCAAGGAGATCCAATGCTCCCTGGGCCGGCTGACCACAAAAGATGACAATTTCATTTCTCCACCTCCTCAACCCCGTTTTCACCCAGTACACAGAAGAAAACGAAAGAAAAGGCTTTGAAGGGGGAGGAGGAAAACAAGCTACCCAGCGCACTCCTAGGCAAAGTGTGGGAGAGAGAGCTACTCTCAGTAGATGGCGCCTGCAAAAGTGACCGCAGATCAAAATCAGAAATGGCATCTTATAGTTGGGTGCATGGGCAGCAGAGCATCTCATTTCGAAGCTAGGCGCTTCCCTTTGGTAGTTCTACTTCTAGAGTCTGGCCCTGCAACCTGCCAAGTACTGGTCTGCAAGGACCATTAACTGAAGACTATGAACCAAGATCTGCATTTATGTGTAGAAGCATGCTCTAGGGAAAAAAAAAACAAAAACTATTTTCCTTCATAATTTTTTTTTTTTGGTTCTTGGTTTTTTTGGTTTCCCTGTGTAACAGTCCTAGCTGTCCTGGAACTAGCTCTTGTAGACCAGGCTGGCCTCGAACTCACAGGGATTCACCTGCCTCTGCCTCTCGAGTGCTGGGATGAGAGGCGTGTGCCACCACCGCCCGGCCTACCCTTCGTAATTGTTGCCATTCATTCTGTAACAGAACATCACGTGGAGAGGCGTGCTCAGGTCAAAGTTGCGATCATCTTCTATGTGGAAGGTTTCCCAAGATTGCTTGAGAGCGTCTGGAGAGAGCATGGAGCCACTGGGAGTTCAGGAAAAGATCCAGTGGTCTGTGTTTTACGTCCTTCTTCCCACCAGCACAACTGTTTCTGTCAGAGCCCCAGCCCCATCAGATCCTGTGTTTGATTCTGACTTTGCTTCCTTCAAACCAAGATGTCTTTGTTCTCTTGACTTGTTCTCCCTAAGCTGCTGCTTCTTCTGCCCAGTGTATGACACCCTTTCTTTCAAATGCTGACAATGACCTTGAATTTTCCATTCTTTGATTTTTTTTTTGAGTCTTCACAGTACCAGATGCCTCACAAGCTCAGACCTAAAGAGTGGTCAGACTCAAAGGAACACCGTTGGGTTTGGAGCTAAGTAGACGAATTAAAACCCGTCCCCCTGTGTCAGTCAGGACCCTTCACTGAGTTTGGGAGTAACGCCATGAACAGCCCTGTCCTGGTTTCATTCCTGTGACTGTGATAAACTATTCCGACAGAGAACAACTGGGGACAGGAAGGATTTAGCCTTTAGCTCACAACTCCGGGTTGCAGCCCATCGTCTCCATGATGTCGAGGCAGCTCAAACAGCTGGCCGTATTGCATCTCCAGTCAAGACCAGAGAGCAAGTCTGTCCTTGCTTGGCTGTGTGGCAGAGTATTCTCTGCTAGCTTTTCTCATTCTTCCACAGTCCAGGGTTCAATCCACAAAGCGGTGCTCCCTTGTGTTCAACAGGGATCTCCTGGCTCCAGCCAAAGATCAAAGCACTCCCCACAGACTTTCCAACAGTCCAATTAGACCTAAATAACGCCCCATTAACACTCTACCCTGTTGGCTTTAAGACGTGACATGCGGGCAGAGTACTGACTTGGTCTTGCTGGTCGACCATTCTGGAGAATTTTAAGAAATGGTTACTGTAGCTTTTGGAATATAATAATGTGCTAGACACAACACATTCTAAGTTGTGACTGGAGACACATAGAGAACTTGCAGGCATTTCTTTCCTGCTCATCTTTCAAAAGGAGAGGAATTATTTCGGGCCTTTAGGAATATGCTTCCACTTATCTTCACAATGCGTCTTTGGTGTATGTTATATCAATATCAGGTTTCTGGTAATGCAGCTGGAAATTTGCAAACGACTTGCCGGGTAACAAATCCAGAGGAAGACTATTGT
>JAQHUG010000153.1:3805692-3816486 GCA_028555095.1 Dicrostonyx torquatus | reverse complement strand
AGCTGCTGCACCGCAGAAGGTCGGCGGCTTCAGAGGAAGGGACAAAGCCCAAAGTATGGGGTAACGCAAGCTTGGACTTTTAGCCAGCAAGTCAAGAAAAGGAGATAAGAAGAAATTGAAAAAAAAATTGGACTTTATTACAGCTAAAACAAAGACCAGGAGGCAGGTTTAGCAGGGCTGAGGGGTGGGTGGGTAGTCTCTAAGAGCTGTGTCAGAGGAGGGTCAGCACACGCGAGTCTTCAAAGTGGAAATGCATTATCTCATAAAGGGTGTAATTATTCCGCCCATCCCTTCATCGTGTCTGAGGAATAGTCTTCTGGAAAAGGAATTGACAGACCCAGGTAGGTTGACTCTGACTTTTTTTTTAATTGGTGTTAATTTCATACATGAGTACTATATTTACATCGCCCACACTTCCCCCCATTTGGTGCCTCCCATTTCTCCCAGTGTCTTCTTTAACTGTTGTTAAAAATATACTCACACGCATATGTATACATAAATACAGCCTGCTGGGTTCATTTAGTGTCACTCTTACATGGGTAGGGATGACGGCTTAGGACTGAATAACCAATTGGGGTTTTGTCCCTGCAGAGGTCTGATTGTCCTTCTCTTGGAAGCCATTAATTGCCCATATTTCTTTTTGATATTACTCCCATCAATAGTGGAATGTCATGACGTTGTCACTGTGGAGGTCTTGTGAAGGCAACCATATCTTTGAGATTTCGTGGGTGCATATATATGTGTGTGTGTGTGTGTGTGTGTGTGTGTGTGTGTATGGAAGGCATCATCTTCCAGCAGACAGCCTGGTCCTCTGGTTCTCATAATAGTTCCGCCACTCTTACATGCTTTCTGTTCCCTGAGCCTTAGGTGTATAAATTGTGTTGTAGATACAACAGCCGGGGCTAGGCGGTCAGTTGTTCTCTGAATTTTGACCAGCCGTGGATTTCTGTAATGGGCTCCATCTTCTGAAAAAAAGAAAATAAATATATATATATATATATACATATATATATATATATATATATATCTTCTTTGATGATGGTTGAGAGCTACTTATTTGTGGGAATAAGGATAAGTATTTAGAGTACAATTAGGAATCAGTATGTTCTCCGTGAGGCCCATGACTTCACCAGCACAGGGAGTCGGCTAGGCTTGTAGGCCCAGGCATGAACTCCCACCTACTAAGAGAGCCTTAAGTTCGGCTGGACGCCTACTGATTGTCCTCAAGATCCAAGTCCACTCCTGCACCCTTGAAGTTGTCTAACCGTGCTACCCACTGCTGGGGTTCTTAGGCTCTATCCTGGCTCAGAACTCGTGACTGTTTTTTCTTCCTTGGCAGCTTGGGTAACATCGTCAGGTACAGTGAGAGCTCACTCCTAGGGAAGAGGCTTCCAGGTCAGGTCGAGCTCCATTTCTTTCCCCGAGTCTGTGTTCGGGTAAGACAATAACATGTAGTATGTGAATATTTGGAGGAGACCAGGATGCCGTGTCTCCCCTAGGGTCAGAGGTCATTCTTTCGGCCAAGAGGAGGCTGCTTTTCCTTAAAGAGCAAAGCAAAGGAGAAATTATAAAAGTTCTCTTTCTTGTGTTACCAGGGAAATAAGAGGCTGGATTCACAGCCTACAATGAGGAATGGGTCTATCCATCCTTGATAGCCTGCTTGTAAAATTCACACACACACACACACACACACACACACACACACAGAGAGAGAGAGAGAGAGAGAGAGAGAGAGAGAGAGAGAGAGGGTTGAGAGCTTGAAATCACCTCAGAATTAGGCTGAGGTTGAGGATTTGAAGGATTTACAGTCTCTACACTTTGCTGACTTTCAGAACTTGAAAGACATTCAAGGGACCCAGACAGTTGGAGCTAGACTGCAGTGGAACCATCTGAACACGGGTTGTCTATACACAGAAGGAGGCAAAATGAAGACAGCGATGAGCACACGTGGTCCAAGGAAGAGTTTTGTCACTCCTAAGATTATAATAGATAAAAACCAGACTGGAAAACTACAGCCCCCCACACCCCACACTCCCATCCCCATCCCCCACCCTCACCCCACCCCCGCCAAACACTTCTGGCATTTATGGCCAGAGCTGGTGTAGAACCAAGACTATTACTGGCTTCTGTCTAAAGGCAAAAATAGACTGTTGTTTTTAAGGTCCCAGTCCTAAACCAGCAAACCAGTGTATCTCTGTTCTAATCATTACTATCATATTTTTCTAGCTAAGAAAGTAAATTATGAATTCAATAGTGTTTTGTGGACAGAACACAAATACTGAACAGAAAAGTACGTTGTATACACTCACAACTGGCTACTTCAAGTCATTGCTGACTCTGTTCCGTCTGTGCTGAATTTACAGTCAGTTACGGTGGCCTCCATAGTGCCGCTTCTACATAAAGTCTGCCTGACTCACTTCTGCCCTTCAGACTTTTCCAGAGCATTGCAAGATCCTCCTAATTGGACATTGCTATTTACATCATTTAAGATTAGTTTTGAAAACCGTGAATACCATTTCGGCATGCCCTGCTCCAACCAACCATCACGTTTCTATGGAAACCAGGATTGATTTGCACCCAAGGCCACTGATGACGTGGCAAAGGCGTGGCTTCTTTTTTCTCACACTTACCGTAATCTTTCACCTTTCGCCCCTCTCCTCTCTCATTTTAAAATGAACTAACATCACAACCATAAATTTCTTCCTTTACATTCCCCACAATGACTCAAATTTTCTATCCTTCAAGAGGCACTCTTAGATCTGAAAAGAAATTACCATTGTGAGCCTGTGAGAGGTGGCTCAGGATAACAGGCACCAAGCCTGTGGGCCTGAGGAGATCTCTGGGAGTCACATGGTAGAGTGAGAGAATCAATTCCCACAACGTATCCTCTGTCCTCCACACGCATGTCATGGTGTGCATACATGCACACACACACGCACACGCGCACACACACACATACACACACACACCAATAAATTAATAAGTATAAAACATGTCTTAAAGAAAAGATTACTATTACAAGGTCAACTTTAGTTAACATTCCTCAAGTTTCCAGTAGTTCTTATATTGAAAGTATGACAACCTAGTGTCCTAAGTAGGGTTCCGACGTTGTGAGGAAACACCACGAACAAAAGCAACTTGGGGAGGAAAGGGTTACTTCCGCTTACAATTCTCACCTCACACTCCATCCTGAGGGAAGAAACGCAAGGCAGGAACCTGGAGACAGGAGCTGAAGCAGAGACCACGAAGGAGCAATGTTTGTTGCCTCGCCCACCATGGATGGCTCGGTGCCCACCACGGATGGCTCGGTGCCCACCACGGATGGCTCGGTGCCCACCACGGATGGCTCGGTGCCCACCACGGATGGCTCGGTTTCCTGTTTTGTACATCTCAGGACCACCTGCCCAGGGTGGCACCGCTCACAGTGAGCTGGGCACTCCCACACCATTCATTAGTCAAGAAAAAACGTTCCACAGGCTTGCCTGTGGGCTAGTCTTGGGGAAGGGTTTTCTCAACGGCCGAGCCCTTTCCCCAAATGAGGCTGGTTTGTGTCACGCTGACAATAACAACAACAGCCAGGAGTCATAGCTCATGTGTGTTAAGATAAATTGTAGGATGGACCACCCCGCGGATCCACAGGCCATCATGAGTCTTTCCTGCTATGGAAGTTGAAAGTAAATATCTTTCTAACCAGACAAGGAAACACATTCGATTTCTCCAGGAGAAAGGAGCCACGGAACGCTCCAGGTCTCCTTCCATGGTCTCCTTCCCTCGTGCCATCACGTGGCATCTCCGTCACCCCTCACCGTCAGCTCAAAGGTGGCATTGCCATGGTGTTTCCAACGTCTCTACTTGGGCTGGGAAGAGAACCTGAGAGCTCCCTTGAGATCCTGATAGAAGTCACTTACACCTGGAAGAGTTTGGATAGCGCAGGCGTCTTGTTTGAGAGTGAAGCTAAATTTCCCAGAGAGAAGGGGAACCCTCTTGTTTAGAACTATGGCCGTCCTGAACACTCAGATGTTACGACGAGGATAAAAAGGCGTATATTTCTAGAACTTCTGGTGGTACTCCCGCTAATAGCCTGTCACCTCCCATACAGAGGTCTTAGGAAGAGGGTGTCATACATAAAAATACTTTAGAAGGAAAAATTCCCATAACTATGATAACTTCAGGTAGCCTAGTGTGTGTATCAACCCCCCGTGGGATAATTTGTTGGTGATGGCCTGTCATTCTGTGGCTGTCATCATGGAGCCACCCATGGGACAGTGTAAAGTGGACCTGATTCCAGTAGACACCAAAGCAAATAAATAACCCCTGGCTGCACCCTCTCTCTTTATCAAGGTAGCTCATAACTTCGGTATCTCCCCTTCAACCTGAATTTCACAGAGACTGAAACGCATTCACAGAGAAAGGGGGAAAAAAAAACATAATTAGCATCATCAAATTTTAGAGCAGGAGCAGACCACGGAGATCATAATTGAGAATAAAGTTTATTTGGGAGATATAACTTTATTTTCCCCTTCGGTGGATTAAACGGGCAAGGCAATCTGCTCTAGATTGCTCTGTCCCTTCGTTAGAGGAAATTAACCACAACTCTTAGAGAAAGGGATTATTTCCCCTTGAACATACTGTTTATGATAGCTACCAATACCTCTTAAGATATTTTGCGATCTCTTGCTGCCCATACCTGACTGGAAATCAAGGCTGGCCTCTCCCCTTCCCAGAGAATGTTATAATTACAATGCGCCCGGCTTCCCAGCTGGTCCACGGAGAAAGGCTCCACGGGTAGTATGGATGGAAGAGACTTGCGCATGCTCCAGCAAAGCCTTCAGGAAAGCCAAAGGATCCTGCGGGTTTAGCGCTAACCAAACACGATTTGCACATGGATGCCAGGGTGGCTGCAGCCATAGGAGGAAGAAACGAAATGATGCCAATTCTCATCCCAGCCACGCAAGCAGTGTGAGCATGCGTTTAATCAGGGAGTCGAGGGAGAAATAATTTGGAAATTGGTTTTTTAAAGTTTGAGACAGGAAAGTCTCTTTAATCATCCTGTATTGTGCACGGCTGTATTCAGTTATTATCTACCCTATCAGCTTGTAAACCACGGATGTCAAAAACAAATCCAAACTTTTTCTTAGGACCGCAGGGGCATTTACCTTACACAATATCCTGCTTAATATATGTGTGTGTTGGATAAAAGAATACATGAATAAAAAGTACGAGAATGACAGGATCGTTAACTGAGTGAATAAAATAAATCTTAAGGAAAGGAAAGAGGACAAAATCATACACAGACAGTAAACTTTGAAATAGGTGGGAAATGGTTGTTCGCCTCTGGATGCCATCGGCAGGGTGCCTGCTCTCTCCAGTAAGCAGGAGGCTGCTGAGCCTAGGGCTGCTCTCCCCTGCTCCCTGGGAGAAACATTTCAAAACACTGTCACCTTGTGGGTTTTCTTTTCCGATCATGGCAAGCCAGAATGCACCATCCGAAGGTGGGAATTATAAGGGCTATCTATCTGAGAGCATCAGGACGTAAACTGATCAACAGCTGGGGTCGGGAAGAAATTACGGCAACTCCTAAAAGCCCCTCGGGAGCACGCTGCAGGGCACGTAGCTGGCACTATGATACCTACGCTAAAATGAAACTCCACTGTTAGGTTTTTTGTTTTTTGTGTTGTTTTTTTTTTTTGAGTAGCAATTCTTGCAGTTTTCAAAATGAGAAGAGAACACAACAAAGAAATCTGCTCACACAGCGCCACCACCTCTCACGTTCTAGCTCCCAGACAAAATGCAGGCGGCCGGAGACAGAGCAAAGAGAACTGCAGCACTGTTGAGCTAAAGCCCAGAGGATTTCGACGCATGCAAGGAGCCATGGGATCTCACAGAAGGACCAGAAAAATGGCACAACCTTCTCCTGAGAAAAGACACAGCATCCGGAGGCAAACGTTCCATCTTTCAGGTCAACAGTCACCGCTTCATCAGTTTTCTTACCGAAAAGATACTTGGGAGCAAAAGACACGCTCTATTCAAACACAGAGCTTTTTGGTCCAGGCTGGTAATTTCATTAAATTAAATGGTTTGATGAAATTATTCTACCAAAGAACAGAAACAGGGCCGGGCGGTGGTGGCGCACACCTTTAATGCCAGCACTCGGGAGGCAGAGGCAGGCGGATCTCTGTGAGTTCGAGACCAGCCTGGTCTACAAGAGCTAGTTCCAGGACAGGCTCCAAAGCCACAGAGAAACCCTGTCTCGAAAAAACAAAAAAAAAAACAAAACAAAACAACAACAACAACAAAAAAAAAAAAAGAACAGAAACAGGACATGTACAGAGATGGGGCTTTCATTCCAAGGGCACAGTGTTGTAACACACAGGAGACAATTGGGGGTGGCCGAACTTCTGGGGTTTATTTAAAGGAAGGAGCGGGGAGCAGTCGTCGGACAACGTTTCCACACCAGGACTCCCGGGCATCTGGATGGCCTATTCAAAACAAGCAATGATCTGTAACTGTTCTGTGCACTTGTAGGCACAGACTTTTCAAAGATGCAAATATAGGTAAGGCTGCCTGAGAGCTAGAACAGCCGCTAAGGTCCTCAACGCCTTCCAAGCTCCTGGCTCCGCTGGGGAACAGCTTGAGACCTTGCGCGGTGCCCAGAGTCAAAAGTTCACTCCATCTTGGTGGCATTGGCAGCCAAGTCGAGCAAAGAGAACAGCGCCACAGTCTACCAAGCCGTAGCGCTTCGCCAGATTCTCGCTGTTCGGGCTCGGATGCCAACGAGAGAGCAGCGAGCTAGAATGGCAGCCGGGCCGGGCGAGCTGAGCCACCTTTCAGGTTACAGCCAGCGCGCACCATTCACTGGCTAGCAAGAGCATTATGATGAGCTGGGCTATTTAAAGAAAAGATCGACACATTCAGCTTCCGTGAGTTCTCCTGGAAGCCGCGAGCTCATTTGCATAATAAATATTTGTGAAGTGCGTGCTCTGCGGAGGTGATAAAAATATAATGGTGAACGAGCTTTGGCCCCTGCTCTGCAAGTGCTGAACTAAAGGACTCAATCAATACAACCTCCTCCTTCCTCGTTTCCCTACCTCCAACTTCTCGAGATGGCAAAGCTGGGGTCTGTTGAAAGCTACGCAGGAATTCTATTACTGAGCAACGCCCTCAGCCGTTTTTACACCTCTTCTTTTGAGACCTTGTCTCGCTAAGCTTTCTAGGCTCACCTAGAACTCGTGATCCTCAGACGGCCTCAGTTTCCTGCAGTTTCCTCAGTTTCCTGCGTAGCTAGGATTACAGACCTTCAACAAGAGGCTGCGCTGTCTCAAATTTCTGTAAGGGACGTGGGTGAAATATTATTTAAATGGCACGTGACTGTCACTATGCTGGGCTTTGGAGGAGGAGATGGTGGCGGTGGTAGCGATCCAAGTCCCATGAGAGGGAAGGGAACGTGAAACGGGAAGGGTCTAGATGGAGCAGGTGGCCGATCATTTAGCAGAGTCCATTAGGGAATAAAAGGCGTGTTGTGCCATCCAAGCAGAGTTTATCAGCAGGGAATGGGGAAATGCGATTGTTCACTATAAGTAATGGGACATGACTTTTAATTATGAAATGGCTAAAAGGAAGCACAGACAGGTGGGGCAGAACGGGCAAAAAAAAAAAAAATCAAGGCCAGCTTTCCGGATCTACCATAGGAGGAATGTCGAGGAAGGTGTTCAAGAGCCCAGGGTTCCATTTCTGGGAATATCTGACTTTGGAAAGCCATGTGGCCTACCCTGCTGGTCCCCATTTATTCAGTGAAATGCTGGTGTAGGAGGTCCTTCTGTATTTGTGTTGCTTTCGTTGGTTGAATGAAGAAACTGCCTTGGCCTTTTGATAGGGCAGAACTTAGATAGGCTGGGAGACAGAGCAGGATGCTGGAAAGAAGGGCAGTGTGGCAGAGGCCATGAAGCCCCTGCCTGAGATTGATGCTGGTTAGACTCTTTCCCGGTAAAGCCACTACCTCGTGGTGTTACACAGACTGGTAGAAATGGGTTCGATCAGGATGTGAGAGTTGGCCAAGAAGAGGCTAGATATAATGGACCAGGCAGTAATTTAATTAATACAATTTCTGTGTGGTTATTTCGGGGGTTAAGCTAACCGGGCAGCAGGACGTGGCCTGCTCCTCCCTACAACAAATTGCAGCTAGACAATGCTGATTCCCAGTGTGCTGTCTCGGGAGACTGAGGGAAAGAATCAGAGAGACAATGGTGTCCTGTGATGGGGGTCAAAGCATGAGCAGTCACGTGACACAGCAGTAAAACTGGAAAGACCAGCACACAGAAAGCCCCAGAAGATCAGTAGCTGAAGCACAAGGCCCCTCCCTGCCCATGCAAATCTCCCGGGACAAGAGCTGCATTTCCAAGGAGACATGAGCAACCTCCTCAGGAGCAGCAAGTGACATGTGGATCACACTTCTGTGGGGCAGCCCCTCCTCTTTCTGTGTATCACGCCACGCCTCTGCAGACACCAGCATCAGCCTCCCCGGAGGAACTTATAAATATCTGCTCAATAATTTAGCATGGTGGGATGAAATCTCAAGGCCTGTCGATTGAAAGCAGAGATCTCCCCGCTCCGAGTCTGCAGTGTAGGAACCTGCTCTTGACAGGGAAGGAGTCATTTTTCTAGGACCATGATTTGGGGGGTTGCCATCAAAACTTCCTTCTTCACCAGACACCCCCAAGTGGAGATCCCTACCGTTAGGCATCATAAAGTAGATCCAGAACCTAGCGCTGTGAGAACTCCATCACACTGGGGAAAGGTTTGAAATGTTGGTTAAACTCGGCACCTCCTTTCTAGTCCTTGAGTATGAGAACAGCAAAACCACACTAGAAATCCTTCTGGGTTTGAGTCACACTCCTACAACCTAATCACAATGTCCAAAGAGGAAGCAGAAATGGATCCACGGTCTGTTTCTTTCATTTTTTTTATTTAAAAGTTTACATTTTTTTTTTCATTTTGCATACCAGCCATGGTTTCTCCTCCTTCCCCTCCTCTGGCTCCGGCCCCAACCTCCCCCTCACCTCACCCTCCACCTAGCCCTCAGAAAAGGTAAGGCCTCCCATAGGGAGTCAACAAAGCCTGCCATATCAAGTTGAGGCAGGACCAAGTTCTACCCTGTGTATCTAGGCTGATCAGGGCATCCCTCCATAGGGAATGGACTCCATAAAAACAGTTCATGCACTGGGGATAAATTCTGGTCCCACTGCCAGTGGCCCCACAGACTGCCCGAGCCAAAGAACTGTCACTCACATTCAGAGGGCCTAGTTTGGTCCTATGCAGGTTCCCCAGCTGTCAGCCCAGAGTCAGTGAGCTCCCACTAGCTCCTGTTGGCTGTCTCTGTGGATTTCCCCATCATGGTCTTGAACCCTTTGCTCATATAATCCCTCCTCCTTCTCTTTGACTGGACTCTGGGAGTTCTGCCCAGTGCTTAGCTGTGGATCCCTGTATCTGCTTCCATCTGTTACTGGATGAAGGTTCTATAATGACAATTAGGATGGTCATCAATCTGATTACTTGGGAAGGCCAGTTCAGGCACCCTCTCCACTATTGCTAAGAGTCTTAACTGGGGTCATCCTTGTGGATTCCTGGGAGTTTCCCTAGCAACAGATTTCTCCCTAACCCCATAATGGCTCCCTCTATCAAAACACCTCTTTCCTTGGTTTCCCCTCTCTGTCCCTCACCCAACTCAACCATCTCAATCCCTCATGTTTTTCTCCCGCCTCCCATTCACCCTTCCCTCCTATCCCCTTACAATTAACTCAGGAGTTCTTATCTACTTCCCTTCCCAGGGCATCCTTGAATCCACGGTATGTTAAAGATGTATATTTTACCGTTACTACCTTTGTGAAGATGATACCTTAGGTAAGGAAATGAGGTCCCTACTCTGGCTCAGTCTGAAATTTATCGAGGGAAGACTAGGCCAAGCATAGAAGGTACAATAGAAGCTGTGGACAAGGTGGCAGCTTTCATGCAACTGGCAGGCTACAGATAAAGAGGAAATAGGCTGTGGGGTGGTAAGAGGTGGGGACACAGTGCAGCAAACCATGCTCAGGTAAGATGCCAATGCTTCAGAAACTCCAGACCCAGGTGAAGAGCAGAGTTTGCCAAAACAGCAATGGTGACAATTCCAAGAATGTTTGAGGGAAAAAAAGAAAGGAAAGAAGGCTGGGAGGGAAGGAAGGAAGGAAGGAAGGAAGGAAGGAAGGAAGGAAGGAAGGAAGGGAGGGAGGAGAGAAGGAAGGAAGGAAGAATGAAGGGAGGAGAGAAGGAGGAAAAGAAAGAGGGGAACCACTTACTGGATTAAAAAAAATCTCATAGTACATATGGGGAAATTCATCAAGGCAAGAGGAACAGATTTCTTTTTTGTTGTTGTTGCTGTTTTTTTAAGTGTTATTTTTTAAAAAAGAAATCAGTGTAGCAGTCACTGGAACGATCACGTCTTCCTTAGACCTATTTTTAAAATATACTGTGTAGTTCTGAATAGTCTCGATTTGAGCCAGAAACTCGAGCGTCTCACTATCTTTCCAGAGCGTGGGACCAATGGCGATCCACTAGTGTGCCTGACGAATGATCATATCTGATGTTCCCAAGCAACGTTCTGTAAGGTTTTACAGTCATGGATTCAGTGAATTCTGAAAACTATTCCATTGTTACCCTGTATGGACAAACTGAGATTAAGTAGTTCACAGTGTTGTCACATGACAAAGCCAGGGTTTGGACCCCTGTTACCTAAAGCAAACGTTTTGTCCCAAACTATGC
>JAQHUG010000153.1:3784491-3795351 GCA_028555095.1 Dicrostonyx torquatus | reverse complement strand
GTGGAAAGATGGCTGCTGACAAAATAGAAGAGAAGACTGCTGACCAAGCAGTGTTGAGCCCAAACAACTAGACAGGGTCTCAGAGCACCGTGGGAACAGCCTCAAGATGTCTCCAGCCTGCCAAAGTTTAAGATTCTCCCCCTAAGCGCCTCAGCTTTATATAGCCTAGGCCAGGGGATAACTATCCTGTTGTGAATATGTTCACTAAAGTAGAGATGGAGCCCAAATATAAAATGGAGCTAAGGTTGTGGTTGCAATGATCACAGCCTCTGAAGCTGAATTCTAGAAGAACCTGTGAACATAAGTGAGTTTCCCAACTTCTCCTGCCTTCAGAATTCTTGTTCGTAAAATGAAAATAACAGTGCCTATCCTATAGACTTTTTGCAAAGGCTGAGAAACTAAAACATGTTGTTTTCTGAGTCATTTTGTGTTGTTAGATGTCATTACTTCACGGAAAGGGGTTACAGAATGTGGGAGATGCCTTCTACAGCCTACCTTATTGATGGCATGAGACTCACTCACTTCTGACCGCAGCCCAGCGCCCTGCAGACGCGCGTGCACAGTGATGCCAACACCTGCCCCCAGTATATAACCCTAAGAGTGGAAAACGGGGATCCAGAAAGACACCGCAGCTTAACTCAGCTGGAGACGCCGAGAGACCACAGGTTAACCTTAGCAGCTGAAGGGCCAAAGGCAATGAGTTGAAGGAAGAGCCGACCGAGCACACTCAAGGTTTACCACACTGTCCATAGCAGTCACAGCAGGACATCCTAAAGATGTGATCCGATGAAAGACAAGGTGCTGTGTATTCGTGCGTATCAATTAGACATTCTCTTGCTTTATTGCTTGAGTCCAAATGCTGATTTGTACATGGAACCCTCAACTCCGAGACACATCTACAAACAACATGGGATTCCATCAATAGTCACTATAGTATTTCCCACTTGGTGTGCAGTGAACTATTGATCACGTATTGATTTGTAGCTACATCCCTACACATCTTTGTCAGTAATAGCTTTTCCAGATATGAGAGACAATTTTTTTTCTATTTGCAATAAGTGCTGACGAACATTACAAGGATGAAACAATAGGCATTTTATTGACATTGAGAATTTTATGTAAACAATTACATAAAACATTCCGGCGACTTAGTCATTTCTAAGTGAGCATTATAATTCAGTCACATAAATATGCAATGTGTGGAGGATCACAAGTAAAAAAAAAATCTCTTTTTCAGTGTTGGTAAATTCAGTAGGAATCTGCTTACAGGAATAAATAGCACATCTCCAACTCTGCAAAATACAATAAAGTCATTTTGTATCAAAGCATATGTGAAAATTAAGTCATAGTAAGGATTCTAAGATAAATATCAATATAGAAGGGCTAGATAATTCTACCACAGCCAGAAAACATGTTCCCTTAATACGCATCTTTCTGTGAAAGCACCAAGAAGAAAGACGGCAACGGTCTGTCTGTTTCTGGAGAGCAGTTTCTGTGGTTTCTGGGTTTTCCTAGGGGCTTCTATTCCTCTACAAAGATGGGTCAACTTCCAACAAGGTCTCTGGATATATTAACTCACGGGCTTACGAAACTACATTCCTCCGCTGCTAATTGTGTTTTATGTGAAAATAGTCTTCCGATCTCTGAGGCGAGAAATCCTAAATGTCATTCCTCCAGTTCAAATCGGTTTTCCAGGGAGGGAAGGAAATTCTTAAAGAGATGAATAAAGAAGAAGGAAGGTCTATTCTATGCTTAGGGATTATTTGTTGAACCAGCAGCTCCAGGGACCCCCAAAAGGAACCTCTGCTGCCACTGCATTTCCGAGAACCCTGTCTGGACATGTCACACAGACTAGCAAGAAAACTTGACAGAAGTTTATTTGCTTCAGGGGGTGAAGAACTTTGCAGAAGAAAAAAAAAATCCTGAGAGAATAAAAATTCCTTCCAAACAGGACCCAGCTTGTCATTGACCTGTTTCTATTCCCTCCCTCTGGATGTCTGTCTGGATCCCATGAAGACAAAGGGGCCCCAGATTAAGAGGGGGCTTTCAAAGACTATTTCATATCATTTCTTGTGGATGGAAGAACCTGGAACACTGGTTATATACAACCTAAAGAGCCCAGTGCAGAGCTGGGGAGGTGGCTCCATCTATAAAGTACCAGCCAAGCAAGCATGAGAACTTGAGTTCAGATTAGCAGCACATGAGTTAGCAGGCATTGACAAGTGGGTATCTCATGCAGGGGATGCGGGCAGACTCCCTCTGTAGCTTGTATGCCACCAACCTAGCTGATCAGCGAGGAGCTGGTTCCGTGAAAGGGCCTGTCTCAAAAGATAAGAGAGATTGAAGAAGACCCTCAATATTTGATGTTTGTGTCCAGAGGCAAGCTTGTGTGCGTGCACGCATGCGTGCGCGCGCGCGCGCACACACACACACACACACACAGAGAGAGAGAGAGAGAGAGAGAGAGAGAGAGAGAGAACAAAGTGAGAGGCCTATCTCCCTGCCTTTCCACTCACCTGTGTGCCCATCTGGAACCTCTACAGCCTATCTAGAAGAGTAGAACAGCCACAGGATAGCCAACAGGCACCTCCCAATTTTCAGGCGTCCCCGCCATCCTCATTTCTGGGCTATAGGATATAGCTAAAGCAAGTGCCACCCATATACTAATTCCTCAGTGAAGAAATAAAATAGTTCTCTTCTACAAAAGAAGCTGAGAGTCTGATACCACAGAAGAGAAATGAGGTAGCTAGGTTTATTCTGGACAGTGGGTGTGAAATGTCCATTGGCCACTGACATTTTATCTTTGGGTCCCATGGCTATAGGAGATCGATGCTAGGACTCCCTAAGCTCCTTAAAGGTTTGCTTGGCTTTTTAAAAAATATGCATTCAGAATGATTGCTTTCAAACGTTTTAATGTCATCTTGTCCCACCCTGTCTGATAAACAAAAAAAAAAAATTAACTCAAGTTGACATCCTCCCTGCCAGAGACAAGATACCGAATTATCTAAGGATGCTCTAAATGATAGCTGGTCTGTAGACGGTAGGGATTGTTTCTGACACCCAGGTCGTATCTCTGACTCTTCATTCTGCTGAGTGCTGCATCCTGCGATGCCAGCAAACACGGAAAGCAGCCGTCCACAACGTGACGGGGTGACTTAAAATGGAACGAGAGCCACTGCTCAGCCTGAGTACCCATTTCATGGCATCCATTAGGAGAAATAGAAGGGCAAAGAATGAAAGGTTATTTTCAGCCATTGTTCAAAACAGGCCATGCTTTCTCGAACGCTTGTATTTAACGTAACCCCCTCTGCCTAGCGTCACCCCATGATTCATTACTGCGAAAGCCAATTTAAAAACTAAATTCTATGTCGTTTGCCTAATCAACTCGCATTTACACATAGCATCACCTCATCCCTTAATACTGTTTTTGGCTTGAAATCATGGGCTTCTTAAAATGCTGACATTGAAAAGGGCCTGGGAGATAACATAGGTCAACCCACTTACCGCACTGATGAGGAACCAGTGCCAGGACGGAAGGAGATTTGTCCAAAGTCACATTGCTAATTAGTGGCAAGGCTCCTGCCCAAAGCTGCGTCCCTTTCCAGTCCCCGTGTCAACCATACTGCGCGGGGCGATGGCTGCCGTAAGAAGGACCCGCGAGCTGGAGGGCAGGCCAGTATCAACAGAACACAGTTAAACCTCACCCACTCCGTGAATTCCAGCTAAAGTTTCATTTCTTGTCACATTTCAGTGATTTAAGGGCGTTTGCTGTTTATTTAAAGTGTCAAAAAAGCAAAAAACAAAATGTCTGTGGATCTGATTTTTAAAAAATATGCTATGTCATAGGCCCAAAAGAAAATTCACAGAGAGCCTTGAAGAAGGCCAATAAAATCAAAACAGTGGGCGGAGGAGCACCAGAAGGGAGCACTATGGATTCCCCCCGAGCTAATCTTCTCATTCCAGTGCGAGACAAAGGAGGATTAGAACCATCCACATGTCCAGCATCGCCATGAAGCAAGTGCTTATTTCTTCTCCCAGCTCTTTCTCCAGCGAGGCGTCAGAATAAGCCTCTCAAACGTATCCCAACTCAAACAGCCCTTCCTCCAGGCTCAGAGGCTCAGGCTGTGAGAGATGAAGGGAAGAAGGCCAAAGGGCTGATGGTCCTATCTTAGGAAGCCCCTTCTAAAGACTGCTGGCTTTGAGAGACAGGGGGACACTCCCTTGGAGTCACCTCCCGTCCGTCACCAGGGCTTACAACAATAGCCCAAGTGTTGCTGTGTTTTGAGGGCCTTTGTCCTTTGTGCGTAGGTGGCCTCTGAGGAAACTTGCACGTCTTCTATTATAGCTTCTGCTCTTCTCAACAGCACCCTTGACTAAGGTCAGTCTCTCTTCTCCGCCCTGCTAAGTCTCCTTAGCTCTCCCACCTTCTGCCTTGGTCTGGGTGCTTACTGCCAGATTCTCTTCCCAGTTAACTGTGCCCAAACCATTTGCTGAATCAGAGCCCCCTGCTGGAACAAGGGGGACACCTGCGCAGCCTGAAGACACTTGAATCCCTTGTATTCTGCCCTACTCGTGTGGTTCCTGTGCCCCTTAGAACTGGGCACCAGTGTCTAGACCTGAAAATCTGAGCATCTTCTTTGGTGGTCATTTTAGACATCTTGCTTCTAGCTCTTAAAAGCTTAAGGAGACAGATGCAAAAGAAGGCTCAAAATAGTGGCTTTTTTTTATTGCTATCTACTGACCTTGGATTACCATTCCAAGCTCTAAGTGCCCACACTAGCTTTAAAGTCCATGTCTCTTTTGGTATTTCTCAAAAGTCTCATCATTTTTTTTTTCGTCTTAACCTTTCTGACTTTCTCAGGCAGCTTTCTATGTGTTTTTCACACGTCTGCCAGGTCACCTGCTCTTTGTACCTCTGCATTCAGCCTTTTTCAACCTCAGAGAGCCTAAGTGCTCGGCCCCACTCAACGTCAGAGCCGCCACGCGTATCATCATCCTTCTCTCCCCTAAGGAAAGAAAACAATTCAGAGTGCTGCTGCGGGAATTACACTGCAGAGCCTTCTCAACATTCTCCCTTATGCGTAGTCCAGGATGGAGGGAGCAGGGAAGAAGAGGCGGGGCCACCCTGAGGAGAGCCCCGCTGTGTCCCTACCACAGCCCAGAGGTTGATGTGGCCCTTTTAACATCCAGATGTTTAACCACAGTGAGAATGCAGCTGGCACCGGTGTCTTTTCTTTCTTCTGCTGAACACTGCACACCCTTCTACTGTCTCGAAGAGGAGACTTACGGGGGGCTCGTGTTCAACAGGACTCGGTGGCTGAGAGCAGCTTTCCCGCAGTTCATAGAGCAACCTAAACATAGTGTGAGTCTTCACACCCGAGGACCTGGGTGTAGCTTATCCGGGAGGAATGAACAGCGGGTCCCAGTTTCTCATCTGCCACTCATGGAAGCTCCAAAGGACACTGCAGATTGTCCCAAATCCAAGCCTCCTTGGACCCAGGGATTCAGCCGACGCGGATTCTGAGATAGGTATGCCAAGCGATGAACAGTACCCCAAGCCTTCTCTCAGCCCACCCATGAGTCAGACCTTCTGTTGTTAGGCATCACGTGGCCTCTGTTCACTGACTCACCACCGCCAGTCATGGAGGTGCCAGTAAAGACAGGTGTTCCTGCTGCTTCTCACTGTATCCCAGTGTCGCCGGGAACACTGTCGGAAAACAGCAACCTAGTAGTGTGCCTCTTCCTCCCACTCTCAAGATCCTCATTCCCTGAGTCAATTTCATTTCTGTACACTTCGGGAAACGTCAGCAGGCTCCCGAGGGTCTTCTTGGCGTGGTGGCCGTCACTCTAACGGCGTCCACCCCAGGAAGACACCTGACCATGCCTAAAGAGGAAGAAACTGCCGCAGAAAACCTCGGATGCTTTGAATCCCCTCCGCTAAGGATGCAGGAACTGACCATCTCCATTGTCTGAGCCTCCCAATGTCTTCCTCTTAGCTGCCTGGGAAGCATCCCGGATCCCGGTCCTGGGAGGGGACCGCCGTGCCCATTCACAGCGCTGCTATTTAAAGATGAGGCCAAAACGCCATACATATGCTCCAACATGGCCACGCTTTCAGCTGCTCGGAGAACACAGCAAGATAAATAGCCGTGCCATGAGAAATTACGGCATTGTGTACTGCAATAAATATGACAAATGATAGGCCAGATATTCATTGGCTCATACCAGTTGGCAGGCACAACCATCTGTGGCTCCAGAGTTCAAACTATTTGTTTTCTCTCCTACAGCTGTTCTGATATTTCTCCTTGTCAGCTGGAACCTCTGGCCCCTAAGGTAGCCTGGACAACCTTGCAAAATCTTTGACCTTAATAGATTTTTTTATTAAGAACTGTAGCTATTGCAGTAAAAAGAAAAAAAATCAAACTGTATGTGTGAAAAATAAACGCACACACACGAAGCAGGGGTATTCTTTTCTTACTGTAGAGGACTTTTTGCTCGAAAAGAATCTGGAAGTAGGAAAGGCAAACATAAAGATAATTAAGAAAAATGATGGTGTCCGTTGCCTCGGAAGAAATAAATCTTGTGTCTCCTTTATTTATTGATTAAACAAGGAACCCTACAGTGGATTCAAGTTGCTTCCTTTGTCACTAGGAAGGTAACCCTGAAGTCCATTATTTTATTATGTCAAAGGCTAATCTATATTTCTCATTTAAAATCTAAACTCTTGGCTGGGCAGAAATTTCACAACTTCTACCCCTGGTAAGCGGAAGCCTAATGAACTTTGGTGTCACCAGAGCCAAACTTTCCAATTAGGCCAGCGTCTGCACAGGTATTCTGTGAGCTTCCAGGCAGAGTTCCAACAGCCCGGAGTTGGAAGATCCACGCTGAGAAAAATCAAGGTATTAAAAAGGTGTCCTTCAGAATGTCCTGGGAATGTCCTTCCCTAGTCTTGATTCTCCCGCTAGACCACAGAAGAGTATTTCAGCAGAAGGGTAGAGAGAGTGTTTTCCGGAGTGGTGAAAGGTGTGGAACAAATTCCCTAGACATGTAACTTCCTCCCAGTCACCAACTCACTGTGGAAGAGAAGGAGTTCAGGAAGACATTGGGTATTCTTTTTACATAACTTGTCTTCTCTCTGTGTGTCTCTTTCAGCATGCATTAAAGCAAAATGATCACACTCAAGAGCATTTCTCTACATCTCCCACTGTGCACAAAACACCAGATCAAGAGTTACAAGCAACAAATTTTGGAAAGGGAAATTTCAGAATTGTAAAGATCTCGACAGCCATTTCTCACTAGATATCGCACCACCCAACCAACCCTGCCACAACAACTCTGTCATTTTTGTGTGTGTGTGTGAGACAAATCTGCTTATAGCACTGCCTACGTGTGAAGCAATGAGTATCATTTGGTCTCCTGGGGGATGGAGATAAATCAGACAGGCTCCCAACTCAGATGGTTCCCAGTCATGAAGATGAATCACAGTATCATTCACGTGGCGAGACAGAGACGTGAAAGACACGAGCCGCACCGTGAAAGACACACCGTGAAAGTCAGAAGACGCATTCAGCGTTGAGAACAGAGCAATGCAAAGCTTCCTGGAGAACGAGGGTCTTAGGAAAAGGAGGGACTTGAACATGAAGTCCTCATGAAACAACAAAGGCACACCGGTCCGAGAGAGGGGCCACACAAAAGCCGGAAGGCAGGAAAGCGCTTACAAGCCAAGCTGAGCAGCGAGAAGACAGTGCGGACACGCAAGTTAGCATTGAAAACCATTTATCCACAAGTATCAACTGGAGGAAAACTCTTTGTAGATTTCTGGCGATAGCTAAGGTACTGGGGCAAGAGTTAAAACAAACAAACAAAACCTCAACTCACAGAGTTGTGCTCTAACTAAAAGGAAAAAAAATAACACTAGTGTCAGCTAGTTTTAAAGAATGTAGGTATCAGTGCACAGAGGTTTGAGAAAGCAGTCAAGGGCAATTGTGTGACGGGGCGCCTTTTATGGAGAGCTTAAAGTAGGTGAAGGATACATTAAATTGTCTTAAAGAGATACAGTCCAGGCAGAAACCTTAGAGGTGAGATGTGTCTACTGTGGTTTAGCAAAGATGTCAGGTTGGCCTGGCAAAAATAGGTGCAAGAGATAGATACAGGGTTACTGGGCTTGTAAAATGGGTACAAGTCACATATTCAAGGCTTGGCTGCTAAAGTTAGAACTTTGACATGAAAACTTTGGATGGTTCAGGAGAGACCTGGACTAGCTACATCTTGGGATTAGTACTATGGCTGCTGCATGGACAGAAAGTGACAATGTTGGATTGCAAGAGACCAAAGAATATCCCAGCAGCACGAAGCTCTCCAGAAAAGAAAGCATGCAGAACATTCCAGAAAAGAGGACATGCAGAACATTCCAGAAAAGAGAGCATGCAGAACATTCCAGAAAAGAGGGCATGCAGAACATTCCAGAAAAGAGGACATGCAGAACATTCCAGAAAAGAGAACATGCAGAACATTCCAGAAAAGAGGGCATGCAGAACATTCCAGAAAAGAGGACATGCAGAACATTCCAGAAAAGAGAGCACGCAGAACATTCCAGAAAAGAGAGCATGCAGAACATTCCAGAAAAGAGAGCATGCAGAACATTCCAGAAAAGAGAGCACTGCAGTGTAAAGAGGAGACAAGAATGAGGCTTGTTCTGTTAGAGCAAGAAAAGTTGAAAGATCTCTGTAACAAGGTTATTCCCATTCTGAATTGAACAATATCCCCCCTCTTTATTTACAAAAATAAAAGAGTGGTATGGTTTCCAGTTAATTAGATCCCGCCATGCCAATTACATTCAAAACATGAAAGTAATAAAGTTAATCAGGTAACGAAGAAATTCTGAGTCAGGCGTTAGAATCAGACACAACTGCGAGCTGTAGAGAGCTAATGGCGGGACACACATGCACTGACCCGACCATTGCAACTACAGCCTAGCAAAGAGCCAGTGTCCTGGGACAGCCCGAGGTCCATCTCAGGCACCATTTCTCCTCCCTTTTGCAAAGAAGGTGTAGAACTGGGGAACAAGGTGGCGGAGACGTGAGCCTCCTGCCATTCTAAGGAATGTATATAAAGGCTCCGCTCTCCTGTTTAATAAATCTATACGTTGCCACTGCTAGTCCGCGCACAGAGAACATGGTCACCGTGTCCCTGCAGCCTCAAACCCTCTCTGGCCGCAGTTTTAGCGACACCATCAGCCTCACCATGCAAGACAGAATAACCTGACTAACAGCCTCGATCACCTTTCTTTGCCTAGGACTTTGGGCCTCCAGTCCTCTCCTTTCTCAGACAAATAATTCTTAGTTTAGAAAGTCTACCGGAGCACGCTAGTTCTCTGACGCATCACTGACAAGAAGGCTCTGTTTGTATGTAACAGCCATGTTGTGGGTTCTCTCCTGACAGACTCAACATAAACGTTCTCTGGGACACTGGGCAGGGATGTAGGTGGCAGCAGACTTTGCCTGTATTTTCAGGGTGCCCCAGGGGAGCAGGGGGTGACTGGCGCTTGTGTCCTGCCCAACACGAGTGCCAGCTAAAGCATCTGCTCCACGTCCTTGTGGGAGAGGATGCAGCTTGCCTCACCTTCCCTGTCCCTCGCTCCTGCAGGGCGCCACTCTGAGTTCTAGCCCCTGACATTTGCTATCACAGCTCCATTTCAGTCCTCACGCAAGCTACCCATGAGGGAGATGCTCGCTTGATGAGTCTGGTATCTCAAAAGTCACGTGACGGATAAACTCTCAAAAAATCAGCCAGGGAAGGTGTCCAGCAGTAGACAGCTGTGTCCAGTGGAAAAGTCAAGAAAGATGATGTTTTCTTTTTTTTTTTTTTTTTTTTTTTTTTTTTTTTTTGGTTTTTCGAGACAGGGTTTCTCTGTAGCTTTAGAGCCTGTCCTGGAACTAGCTCTTGTAGACCAGGCTGGTCTCGAACTCACAGAGATCTGCCTCCCAAGTGCTGGGATTAAAGGCGTGGGTCACCACTGCCCAAAGATGATGTTTTCAAATGCCTGCAGCAACCTGTAGGTCAGCTGCCATGTCCGGCCCAAAAATAAAATCTGGAAAAAATAAAAAATGAAAGGAAAAAGTCCAGCAGCATACTGTGACAAGAGAGCAAGGGGGAGTGTCACAGAGACAATGCAGGCCCAGCTGGCCTGTCTTATCATGCAGAATGACCAGCAGCTCTCCCTTGCCCTACGGCTGCTTCTGCTCCTCCAGGACACAATGACTCTGTGTCAGCCATCATCTTCCCAGAGCCACAGTCCGGGAGCATTTTTCTCACTGGGAGATGACAGCCCCGTGGCAAATTGAAAATGACCGTGACTCTTGGTAAGTGACAATGGTTTTGGAAAACAGCCATTATTCCCATCAGGGCGCTTTAGAAATATTTTAAAGTAGCGTATCTCAAACTTTTTTTTATTAGTTCTTTTAGGAATTGTATTGATCATGTTCACCTCCCTCCCTCCACTCTTCCCACCCCACCCAATTGTGTGTCCTCTTTTTTAATGTATTAACTCCAATTTGTGCTGACCAATTTGCACAGCCATATATAAATGTATATTATATATAATTGTATATAATATATTATATATAAATACACATTACATATAATATATCTATATAATATATAATATACACTTATATATACATTATATATTATATGTAACGTGCATATATATAATATATATACAAGATATAGTATATACATCCAAGAATATATATACATACATGTATATATATTCTTGGATGTATGACTTTCCACTGAAACATGGTCAATCTACCAGGGCCTACACTCTTAAAGAAAGCTAACTCTGCCGGGCGGTGGTGG
>JAQHUG010000153.1:3701762-3712672 GCA_028555095.1 Dicrostonyx torquatus | reverse complement strand
CAGCACCTTGGTTAGCTTGCCAGTTCCATCTGCATTTGGTAGGCTTGCACCAGGCAGCCCCCTGCCTCTGAACCTGTCCAGCTGTGCATTCAGTTTCTTCACCCAGATACACTTTTGTCTTCCATGGGGCCATGGACTGTATAGACGCTTTCACCCAGCACCCGAAGCAGGCTTGTCCCACCTTCTGTCGAGTGACTGTCCCTTCATGTGGCTGATGAGCTGGGGAACCCGTGGGTCCATGACACGTTTCTATCTCCTGTTGCGAAGATACTTTATTCTTACACACGAGACGCTTGTCAGTCGAAACTGCATGCGAACATCTTTAAGCTTTGGTGGCAATCACATTTATTCAATGTTCCACAGTCGAAAGTTTAAAACCCCAAGCAATAAAACAGAGAATTAGGCCAGATAATCATTGGGAAACGCATGCCACAGGGATGAGAGGAAGCAGCGTTCGTGGTGATGGGACCTGTTGGGTTTGTATGATGGCTGAATCATTTGCATACTGGTGAGGCTGTGGAGCCCCCAAATCAGATATGTCTTCTTCCCACCCATCCAATAAACCACCCCTAACTTTATGTGCCTGGAGCTCAAGAACTCAGTTAGCGTTCCCCAAATACCAGCTCTACATTAATAAGGACTGAGAGCTGTCCTTACGAGTGGAATTCGGCTGTAAGATTCTTCTCTTACACGCATCGCAAAAAAAAATCACAAAACACCAAGCAACAAGACGTGATTTTTTTTCTACAGGATTCATTTCCGTTAAGCTTACAGGTAGTTCAATGGGCACCTTTCCCTCTGACTTAGGGATCCGGTTTTTAGAAGATGAGAAAGTAAAAACAGACTGAGGATAAGAATTAGTTCTGCACAAACGCACGCTTTCTTGGCACTAGCTTTCCCTGGCAGCCTCCGCTCTAGCACTGCCCCTCCACTGCGAAGTCTGGGTTTTCTGTGACTCCGTCCACTAGGAGCAAACTGGAGCCCTTGCTCGGCCAAGCTGCCGGTGTTAAGTAAAGGTTATAATGAAAGTCGTTTCCTACATAAAGACACTAATGCCTGAACCCAGTTAATTCCTGCTTGAAAGTTTGTTTACTGCCCTCCAGCCCAGATCTAAGTGATTTTATATTGGAGATTGGGAGTGTGAAGAATGGAGGTGCGGGCAGCAATCATTATTAACAGTTCCATGGCAACCACAAGTCCTTCCCCTAAAACCCAAGACTCCGGGACTGCAAAACACGCTGTCGATGAAATTGGCATTGTGACCTTTGTGTGTTGGTTGATCCAGGTGTCCAGATAAAGAATTCTGCAGTCAGCAGCTCATTCCTAAAGGGACCAGGCAGAGAACTCACGCTATTAAAGGGACTTCATCCTTTACTTTAACCGTTGCGTTATCTTGCAGTATTTGCGAGCCTAAAATGATTTTTAGCTCTGCACGCAAACTGCCCAATTAAGAAGTCACACCTTTAGAAGCCAGCTTGATGTCCATGTATTTATATACTTTCCACTGCAAAAATCGATTTGTTAAATATTTATAGAGCAAAGCAACCTTTACTCTCATTCATTTGCTGAAATTCTTAAGTGCTTTGTGCAGAACACACAAAAAAAATGAAAGGAAAGAACCAATAATTTTTATAGTTTTATAGTTTCCTTGATTCGGGTTGGGCACCCCAATGACCAGCAATTCTATGGACCTAGAACAAGTATGATCTCACATATTCAGAATCCTACTGGGAAAGCACCAGATTGCCTCCCTTTTAATAGAGCAAGAACTTGAGATGCTGCGGTTAACTTACTCTAAGTGGTAAGGTCAAGAGGAGGGCCTCCAGACATTTTTTAAACATTCAGTGCATTCTCATTTAAATGGAGACTGTGTCTCTCTGATCCGTGCAGCCCAGCCCAGTTTTGTGGCTGTCAAAACCCAAAAATGTTATAAGAAGTATAACAGTGCCTGCCCATAATCTCTGCAGTCCTCCTACACTTCAAATTCTCTCTAGATTACAATTCCCTAATACAACACACACATTTTTCAATTTCTTTATATATTTTTATTTTTATGTATGTGTGGGTGTACCTGTATTGGTTGGTGGCACCACAGGTCTGCAAGTCCCTGGGAGGACAAAGGGCAGTGGATCCCCTGGAACTGGAATTACAGGTGGTTGGGAGAAGCCCGATGTGGATGCTGGGACCTGAACCTGGACCCTCTGCAAGATTAGCAAGCACCCTTAACTGCTAAACCCATTTCTCCAGCTCAAACAATGCACACGCTTCACCCAAGAATTCTTTTTTTAAAATATCCATTTATTATGTATACATATTCTGTCTGTGTGTATATCTGCAGGCCAGAAGAAGGCACCAGATCTCATTACAGATGGTTGTGAGCCACCATGTGGTTGCCGGGGATTGAACTCAGGACCTCTGGAAGAGCAGCTATTGCTCTTAACCTCTGAGCCACCTCTCTAGCCCCTCACCCAAGTATTCTTATACCAAATTGTTTAGAAAGTAAAGACAAGAGTGTTACATTTTAACACTTTAGCGTTTGTAAGTAAAGACAAGAGTGTTACATTTTAACACTTTAGCGTTTGTAAGTAAAGACAAGAGTGTTACATTTTAACACTTTAGCGTTTGTATTTTTCTGGTTATTTTTGATCTGTGGTTGAACCCACCGATGCAGAACCATGGGTAGGGGGACCAACTACTTTTTGTGTGAGGGCATATGATTTGGCCAAGTTAACATAACTAGTAAGGAGTTCCAAGGTGCAACCCCAGTCTGCAATCCATCCTGCTAGACAGGCTCCTGGCTATGGCGTAACCGCGCTTAGTGTGAATTGCTTCATAAGCTCTCAATGGTCTGCCGTTCACTTCGTTTTCTCCTTTCTCCATCATCACAGACAGCTGCATTCAGAAATGCTCCTCATGATCGCCATCGCAGGGCCTTAAACACACACACAGAGCTGATGGATTTTGGAAAACGATTCTCGGGTTTTTGTTTTTAAAGACCACATAGGGGCTCTTTAGGTCCTTGATGTCATCCATTATCAGGGGCTGCAGGGCTCACTTTCGGACAGGGTTTAATAGGAGCAAGCTGTAGACAGATTGAGAGATCCTGCAAGTTGCTCCTTCGAAGATGGCTCAGGAGGTCCGCCTCAAACTCTGTATGTTACGGGAATCATATTCCTCCATCATTCCCGAGAAACTGCTATGATCAACTCAGATATACCTTGTCTCACAGGCTGGCAACAAGAGAAACATTAGCATAAGGCAGGAAGGAAGAGTTTGGAGGTTTGGTGGCCCATCATGGTGTGCGACCCTTCCAGTGGCTGTAATTTCTATACTAGTGTGAAGTTTTCTTCTTGGGAAAAACAGGGGCTAGATTTTAAAAAAAAATGCTTGAAACCCCATCTCTATGGGCAAGAAATCAAAGAAAGCCCTCCAGGTCAGCACTCATTCATTAAGGTGGATGCCGCAGGCAGCATCTCCCTCCAAAGGCTTTGGCAGTGGCTGCTAACTTAAATGACTGAAGAGCAGAGACAGAAGTGAAACAGCCTAAGCAGGTGGTGGCAGCTGTGGCAAGGCCGTCACGTGTGGGCTTTCTGGTGAAGCAAGCTTGCAACTCACACGCCTGCAGGCATGCCTTCTCCTAACTCCCACAAAGGGAGAGTGTTCGCGCAGCCACAAGGGCCATGTGACTCCAGTCGCCATGTGGAAAACCAGGCCAGTGCCGCCACAATTTAGACTTCTCGCTGAAAGAGCTAAAGTCCGGATTTCTTTGTACTGTGAAAGCCTCCAGGCTTTTAATTTTTGGCAAGCAGTTCGATGGGTTTTAAGCAGTTGCACACTGTACAAGCCAAATGTCAATATTTGTTGGCTGGATGCGGTCCAGGCACAGACCATCAGCTTCTGACTCCTGATCCCTCAAGATGAAAGCTCTGGGGTTCTTCTTGCTTTCCTGCAGACCATAAACACCAGAACAGAACGCTAGTGAGAGGATCAGGTTTGCCTAAAGAGCCCAGAAACCTTCCTACGGAACATGCAGTGTGGAAGTTCTCCTGCTGGAGCTCCTAAGAACATTCCCTCCTTCTTGCTGATGCTACAAGCATCAGCAGATCACTGTACGTGATGTGTGCTCAGTGAGATAAGGGAGCGAAAGCCAGGTGCAGGGAGTGGCTACATGCACCTTCAGAAGAAGGCATTTAGATGTGTCAGTTACCTGAAGCATCCCCGGATGTCAGACGAGAGGACTTGGTTTACTAAACATGCGAACTTTCTCTCCCATCTGTGTTTTGGCTGAAAAAAAAAAAATATCTGCTTTGGTCAATAACTTCGAGATTTTTATGGATGACAAAAGGCAAATCTGTGTTCCGCTCTGTCATGTATCTTGGTGAAATTGCCAACCGACACTTGTTCTCTGACTCTTCGTTGTTGATAATGAGATACGGAAGGGGAAGAGCCTGGCTCAGTGCTGTTGGGTGCTAAATTGAGCTTCCAGAATTGGAGAAAGAAACGGATACAGATTTAGCACAGGGTCATGATGCCCTCTGTTAAAGAGAAGCTTTTCATGTTTGTCGTTCTGAGGAAGGGCGAGGATTAGCTGGGTCTCTAAGGGCTACTTGCATGGCAGTTCCCTCTGCAACCCTTAGGACACAGAGGGACATGCAGCAGCATCTGGTGAATGAGCCCTACTTGGCAAGTTAAATTTCCTAGGACCTTTCAAACAATAATTTCAAGTTCCTAAATAAACGAAAGAAAGAAAGGAAAGAAGGAAGGAAGGAAGGAAGAAAGAAAGAAAGAAAGAAAGAAAGAAAGAAAGAAAGAAAGAAAGAAAGAGATTCCCACCCTAGGATGCATATAGATTTGCAGTATCACAACTTAAAGGCCTTGAAATTCCCCCACAGAAAGCAAATGAAGTCTATCGAGTATAATTTAGTATTTAGCTCACTGCCAGGGTTTGAATATATAGTGCACCTCAAAGTCTCCTTTGTTGAAGGACTGAATCCTTCACGATGGTGCCATTTACGGAGGGAGCAGAAACGTTGGGAAGGGGCCTCTTTCTGGAGGAAACGGGACCCTGGGCACATTCATCCTTAGATGTCATCCCCGGTCCCTGGTTCCTTATTGGGTTTCACTTCCTGTTCATAAAGCAGGTAGCTCGTGCTGCCGTTAATACCAATGAAGCCAAGGACCGCGGGCCACCGGAACCCTGAACCTAAGTAACTCTTCACTTATTTAGATCAAGGATTTCAGTTCAGCAATGGAAAGCTAACTGAAATCCACGGCTCTAGTTCCTTCTGCACCGTTCTGTGTTCTCGGAGCCTGAGGTCTTCTTCCCAACTACGTTTGTAGCTAGGCTTTGCAAAGATGAAATGCAATTAGTTAGGCATGAATTAAACAATAACTCCAAAGAATATTCCTCTGCCCGGAGCGTTTTCTCAATGCATATTTCATTTTATTTATTAACATTGATTGTATTTATTGGGCATCTGTGTCAAGCCCCGTGCTAAGCGGGCATATAAAACAAAAGCATTCTTTTGCCGTGTGCAGACTCCCTGTCTCTAGACGGAGACGAAGAGCTGAGAGTTCCCTGGAAAGAGGAATGTGAACCTAACTGTAGCAAAGTGAAAGGGAAGTTGCAATTTGAGAGAGGAAGGCTGCTCAGTCTCACGGAAATAATGGACATATACTCAGCCGAGGTCACTGAGTGTGGGACCGGGAAGGAGCTCATCTCTGCAAGTCCCGGACCTTCCCGAAACTAGGTGGTTCCCTCACAACAGAGATGTATTTCTCAAAGTATTAAGGCAAAGACACCCAAGGACGGGTTCCGGGCAGCCTGAGAGTCTTGTAAAGGCCTTGCCTTCTGGTTTACAGTGGAAGCAGCAGACATCTAAGGCCTATTTTCTTTCCTTTTAAATTCTTTCAAGTTTGACTGATTCTTTGTGGGTTCCACGCCATGCATTCTGATCCCACTTGTCTCCCCATCCCCTCACATCTGCCCTCTGCCCTCGCAACCTCCCCCCAAAACAAAAGAAAATTAAAAAAAAAAAAAACAAAGAACAAACTAGACAAAAAAAAGAAAAAGAAAAGTCTCAAGGAAGCTGTAGTGTGGCTCATTGAGTCCCACCGTTGACCCTTTAGTGCATACGTCTTTACTTGCAAGCGCTCACTGCCACCCGTCACTGGTCTGGCTCAAGGCCTCTGGCTTCTGCTACAGCTCCAATAATGAGCTCTCGCTGAGGCTCCTCTTGGATAATCTGTTATTGTCATCCTGTGTCATGGGGATCCTGCCATCTTGGATCTGTAGGTTCGTCCCCTTCCCATGCTCCAACAGTTCACAGATGAGGTGGATATTGGGGTGAACTAACTCAAAGCCCTAGTTCTGGGCCTGGGTAGTAGCTGGGTTGGTCAGCCTGCCAGCTTTCCGTCACCATCGCTAGCTGGGCATGTTCTCCAGCACTGTTTTGGTTACCCAACATAGCCTGTTCTCCTGCTCCCAGGTCCTCAGATCTGGCTCACCCACACTCATGCCACCAGGGCCATCTCTACTGCTTTGCCCAGGTGAGGTGCAGGGCTGCCTCTCCCTATTGCTCTAGGGGCTGTCTGGGAGGAGGGGAGGGGTTTCAGCTCTCCTGCTCTCAGGCCCTCAGGACCAGTTCACCTGCATTCCCAACAGCAGGGTCAGCTCTAGTTTGCCATCCAGATGGGGTGCAGAACCTGCTGGCTGAGGAGAGGTTGCTTGTTGGTTCCCAGCCACCCGGCTAGCTTAGACCCGAAATAATCACAGAGAAACTATATAGATTAAAACACTGCTTGGCCCATTAGCTCTAGCTTCTTATTGGCTAACTCTTATATTGATTTAACCCATTTTCTATTAATCTGTGTATCCCCACAAGGCTGGAAATTCCCAGTGTTTATCTCCGGTGGCCCATGGCATCTCTCTGACTCAGCCCTCCTCCTCCCGGGCTATAGAACAAGTGAATTCTTTATTCATTAACCAACAAAAGCAACACATAGACAGAAGGACCTCTACACCACCTGCTGTCCTGTAGCTGGTGAGGGGAAGGGCTCGTATGACCCTGGGGCCAACTCTCTCTCCTGTTGCAGATGGTAACGGGTGAGAGAGGAAGGCGTCTTTCCCTCACCCATGCCACAACATGGCAGAAAAGGAAAGGGGGAGGGGTTAGATCCCCTACTCTCATACCCTCAGGATTGGCTCACCTTCCTCACCAAGGACCCTGTGGTTCTTGACTACAGAGTCAGCTCTAATGTGCTGCCTAGGTACAATGCACACTTGTGGTGAGTGTGCGGTGGAGGGGAGACAGCTCTTCCCTGGGTAGTGGAGCCAGTTCTCCTGCTGCAGTATCTAGCAAGGGACAGGCCAGCTATCACATGGCAACTGAAAGGCAGGGCTGGCTCAGCATCACATGGTTCCATTGACACCCCCCACCGTGCTAACTCGGGCCACAGATATGATCACACACCCCAAGTGCAGCAGAACCCTGCACCCACACACAGCCCTTGGCAGTGGTTTGGGCCAGGACATCACTGTGGCTAAGTCCTGTTTCCTAAAGACGTTATTCCCACGTGGGTGCCTGGAGCCTTTGTGGTCTAATCACCCCCAAAGCTACGCCTCCTAATGCACATCATACATTGTGAGGTCTAGAGTCATAATGATTGACACGGTCATAGGTTCTGTAAATAGAGAGGACGGAAGGGGAAGGAAGCTGGGCTGTGGGAGATAGAGATGACTGGACTTTCAAGGTCAAACCGCACAGCAGTGGGAAGCTCCATTGCTCTAGCATAGGGAAGCCATTTGATAGAAGGGACTGAGTGGAAGGAACGAATAAAGTCTTTAAAAAACAACGCCAACAGCAAGCACGTTCACTTGTCTCTGCCGACAGGTAAGTATTGACCACACACCATATGCTAAGACCCAAGGGAGGTGCCGAGTTCGCAGGGTAGATGGGAGCGAAGCAAACAGGTATAACCTTCCTAGCTCTGGGTCCCAGAAAGCCTAAAGTAAACTACTGGCTCATCTGCTCCCATGCCAAATGTTTTTAAATGTGTGTGTGTGTGTGTGTGTGTGTGTGTGTGTGTGATGTACAGTTGTATGTGGAGTTTGAGGGTACAGATGCCTGTGCCTGATTAAGCCACGTGTCTCTTTACCCTGGTACAAGGTCTTTCACTGAAGCAAGGCTAGGATGATAGACAGAGCACTCCTGGGGTATTTCTGTCCCACACACCAGTGCTACGGTTATAGGCACACACAGTCACACCTGGCTTTCTACCTGAGAGCTAGGGATTCAAACCCAGGTGCTCTGGTCCTCCTGCTTGCAGAGTTAGCAAGTGCTCTTAACCACCGAGCTATCTCCCTGACCCCAACACACCTAGGTGCCTTAGTGATAACCCCAGTTAACAGTTTCCTTACCTATTCGTCCAAGAAAAAAATCATAAAAGATGCATATTCATCTCCAGATTTCTTCTTTAAACTTAAGTGAACAATCATAAAATCATTTTTTTTTTAGTCTTCTGGACCTTTTTGTAGTGACAGTTTTAATCTGTAGCGCTGTGATGGCTACATCCAAGGCTTATTTTCTTTAATAGTTGCCCAAGAATTTGCAAAGACATTATCAATGAATCATCCCCGGAAACAAAGACAGATGATTATTTCCAGAGATTTTTTTTTTTTAAATCATGGCCAGAGTTTGCATCTGATCTATTGTTCTACCTGGGACACCTGCTTCTCTTAGGACAGATGGATTCTCCAGGGGCCTCTGCTTTGGGAGAAAGTCAATTAATTTCACTCTCAAAGAGCAAGTTTGAGTAACAGCTCCTACAAAAAGTGACCTAGACACAACAGGGCTTCAACGGGATTTGGAAAGGAACCAGCAAGAGAAGAAGGGAAAGAAGGAAGGGGAGAAAAGGGAAAAGAAGAGAGATGGAGAAGAGCAGATGAAAGCAAACTAAATCAGATTAAAGTTGAAATAAAACCTGGAGTTCATCTTTGCTTCAGAGCAGGAACAGAGTTCTGCCCCCGACCATCGTGTCTTTCTCCAGAGCAACATGGAAGATACAATAAGTATTACCTTTTCCAGAAAAAGATGCATGCCTTTGCAATTATTGCCCATCTAACAGTCTTAGCCTACAGTCCTTCATCTATGGCTTTAGAATACCAATGGTTTCTTATCTGTCTCTTGTATGAACAAAAATGCAACGTTGTGGGGAGCCGCGCCCGCTATTCGCCATTACAAGATGGCGCCCATATCCTGTGTTCCCGAGTAATAAACAGGTACATTGCGCATATGCGAAGGATTTTTCCACCTTGTCCCATCCCGCCTATCCCGTGGCGTCATCTTGTGATGGGTTGCAGCCAACCAGGGGCTGACACGTCCTAGGTGAGGAGAAGCCTCTATTTAAGGGAAGGGTCTCCCCGCCTCTGGGTCTCCGCTCTGGAAGCTTATGCTCTCCCTCTCAAGAAGCATTAAAGCTTACTGCAGAAGGATCCTTGTGTACCGCGTCGTTCTTGCTGGCGAGATGGTCGCGCGGGACACAACGTAACAGCCACTATTTCCATTGTTCTTTGAATAGGGCTAGACTTTTAAAAAATAGGTATGCCTTACTAGTCATAACTCAGGGTTCCTAATGGTGCGGTCAAATTCCCAGATTCGATTTTTCTACTGAAGTGACAAGCTGCTCCCCTTTCATCCATTCAGATGAACACTGGAAGCCGTGACAATGGCTTCAAGTCCCATCTGTGTTTAGTCAGTGTAGAACCCATGAGCCGACGGCTTTTCCTCCGGGCTCTGTCTGCTGTTAGGAAATGGTGAGAACTCTTGCACACAGTATTAATGCTTATGAAGTTATTATATCAATGTGTTAATCAGGTGGTCTCTCACTCTTAAAACTGGAGACCTCCTCACTGCTGTAGAAAGGTCCTGAAAGCATGCCTCTGAAGGTTGCCTGCTAGGACACGGATGGAGAAAGGAGCATTAGGAGTGACTCAACATCAGCCATGGCTTAACAAGAAGCCTCTGCTTTGCGTGAGGCAGTTGCTATGGAGACGAACAGAGCAGGAAACCTGCTACCTCAGGGCCCAATGCCTTGACTCATCTTCCAGGACATAAACTCTGGGCTTGTTCGGTGCCTGGAAGTAGCCTCTCTAGCAACGAATGCCATCCGGACAGGATGCCTCATCCCAGTCCAGGTCCTTCATCCCACTTTTCTGTAGAGCATCCTCTAAGCCCCTACACCATGAAGAGGGTAAGGCAAACACTTCCCCACAGAACCCCTGGGAGAAAGTCTGCTTGCTAGCGTAGCCATCTTTCCAAGAGACTGTAAAAGACTGGATGATTGAGGGTCCCTGGGATGAGGCTCATACGCTTATTTGGGGATGGCTGCCATTTCTATAAATTCAGGATGCTGGTGTTTCCTGGACTTGAGTCACATGTATAGGCTAGAATATCAGATCTTCAGACTATAGTGTCCACCTCTAGTCTAGAGCCCCAAAGGAGAGCAGTGGCTGGTCATAGCCTGGCATGTGCTGTGCAGCCTGTGGAGGAGGTTCACGTGACACACCGTTAGATGAAGGACACCAGCTACTTCTGGGCAAAATTGGCCTTTGTGGTCACTGTCAACAAAGCATTAGAAGAACCCTGGAGACAGTCCCAAACAGCTGGTATTTCTAGGATGGCGTGGTCAATGACACGGTTTCCTGACTGATGGTGCAATCAGCATCACATAGATGACATTAGAGAATAGTGACAGCAGCCGGGTGGTGGTGGCGCATGCCTTTAATCCCAGCACTCGGGAGGCAGAGGCAGGCGGAGCTCTGTGAGTTCGAGACCAGCCTGGTCTACAAGAGCTAGTTCCAGGACAGGCTCCAAAGACACAGAGAAACCCTGTCTCGAAAAACCAAAAAA
>JAQHUG010000153.1:3676964-3690978 GCA_028555095.1 Dicrostonyx torquatus | reverse complement strand
CATCTCACGTCTGACACCCACCCCTGTCTATGTTTGGGCCTAAGACCCCACACATTAAGCTAATATTCCACCATCGAAGTTTATCACAAATTTTACTTTTTATTTGGAGACAATGTCTCACTGAATTGCCTGGGCTAGGCTTAAACTCAGCTTGTAGCCCGGGCAGTCCTCAGCCTCCCAGGAGCTATAGCCACAGGCCTACACCCCCAGGTTCAACTCCATGACCTCTTAAAATCATGAATTAATACTTTAGCAAGGGCAGATTTTCCCATAAAGCAAACAGAAATTATTCATGAGTAATGAAGAAGTATATGCAAGTTCTTAACTAATCGTCCATTTCATACACACCCCGTGTCATTCATTCCATGATACCGAATCTCCCTTAGTCCCTCCCATACTTCCGTGAAGCAGAACTCCCAGCTTCCTTTTACAAATGAGACCTAAAAAAGATAGATGAGAGGGTTACAAGATGGCAGAGGGAAGATTTAACCCGTATTTTCTTGATTCTTTGTTCTAACCAAGAAATAAGCATTACCTATCATTTTTACTGTAGTGCTCTATTTTAGAAGGGACATATTTGATGGACGTTTAGGGGAAGCCCCCATTCATGTGACGCTGTTGCTTTAGCTCTATTTGCCAGGCATGGAAGCCACCCAGTGATTACAGCCCCTCCTACTAGCCACGCTTCTAACGCAATTTCCATTTGGGAACACTTACACACATCTTCCGTGGCGTACGACTAAAGACCCTAGAGATGGGCTGATCATCCCTACTGGAACTGATGGAAATTCTGAGATGTGTACAAAGAGACTTTCTCCAGTTAGAAGACTTTAAAGCAGCTATGAGGGCCCCCAGGTGTGCGTCACAGTTCCTCCCCTGCCTTTGGTGACACTTCCCAAAGAAGTGACTATAAGATATCGGAGCTAGGCCGACGGCCCAGTGGTTGAGAACACCTCTCTGCATGCGTGAGGACCTGGGTTCAAATACCCAGTGCTCACATAAAGAGCTTGCCGTGGCTTCATGGTCTTGCATTTCCAGGGTCCTGAACACTCTCTGGCCAGCACACTAGCAGAGCAGAAGAAACGGCAAGCTTCCAATTCAGTGAGAGACCGTGTCTCAAGAGAATAAGGAGAACGGTAGAATATGACATCCAGTGACCTACTCCGGACCGTGTACCTGTGCACATAGGCACACATAACCCAGACCTGCACATGCCTCCCACACGCTGTGCACACACATGGAACAGGCTAATAGTCCAGTATCTTCTCTACACATACAAATCATTGATATCTACATGCTGGTATTCGAGACGTCCACAGAGCCTTACGGGATACATTTCCACGGAGACAACTTTTGAACATAAACCCACGAAGCTGGCCGGATTGATTGACACCTCTGAGTCCAGCTCTCCCAGATAAATTGAGAACATCACAAACGTATGTTTGCAGGCTATGGGCAGCCAGCTGCTCAGAAATATCACTGTGCTCTTGGTAAGAGAACAAGAGGCTGGAAGAGAAACAGAAGTATGGTCATTAAGAATGCAACGTGGGTTTTTCTCTGAGTATAAAGAGATAAAAGAAAAAAATTAAATGCAACCAAAATGTCTGCCACACCTCTACAAGCACCCTAGCACCAGAACCATCTGCACGTAGCTCAGGGTTAGCTTAGAATAGAGTACTCAAGAGGGAACAATGCCAACGTGTCTTTGGTTCTTCTTCCTCCCTCGGGGTCAGGAGTGGGGGAAAGCAAGCTGGAAAGAAGGGAGGAGAGAGACACAGAAAGAGACAGAGCCTGGAGAGAGAGGACCTAGCTTGCTTCAGTGCCCCATACATGGTCACATGGAGATCTCCGCTGTCCTTGGAATGTAGGGGCCCACCGAGCCAACTGAGAATCCCAGTCTCCTAATGGCTCCAAGTGATGGAGATGACATCACTCCTACCCTAGAGGGACTTGCGATTGAAAACCTTCTGACACTAACACAGACAAAAATCGACAGGCGACCTAGACAATGCACCGAGAACGTGGAGCAAGCAAATAAGTACGTAGCCTGACGTCCCCGGAATATCACTTACGTTGCAATCCCAGACTGCTCACCTCCCAACCAGCCTAGGAGTGCCCTGAGTTCACGGAAAGTCACAATGCATTTCGCAAACAGCCTTCAGCCACATCAAGATGAAGGCCCTTTTGCGCGGACATGGGCAGGCTGTCTTTAAAGAACCATTAGAAGGCATTTGCGAGGGAGTCGTGCATAAGAATTTCCTCTCAATCCTTTTGAAAGGTAAGTAAAATCAAAAATCGACAGCTGAACTGGCCTCCACTTGGACACAGATTTAATTATTCTGGCTAGCTCCGAGGAGATCTAATGATTCTAATGGATTCTTAAGCTGCCCCTAAGTGGTTCTCCACACTTGGCTGTGTCCACAGCCACAACAGACGGAATTATCTCCATATGGAGAGGAAGCTACACTGGGGGCCAACCGGCGGCCTGACAGCACCGCTTCTGGACAGTCTCACTACCTAACGGGCTCCACGCCCCTTCCTGCTAACTCCCCTGCAGTAGCTCACACTTCCGTGGTCCCAGCCTCTGCAGAGTCTTCTAGTAAGTCCGGGATTGTTTCCCAATATGTAGCCCAGTGAGAAGGCCTAAAATATGAAGAGGAGAGAGATTAGCTTGTAAATGCGATCTGGAGAGGTCGGACTAAATATTTGTTAAAGGTGGTCTCGGGAGTAGTAGTGTTCGCTCACGAGGCAGAAATGATCATATCCACTAAGGACCAATAGTGGGTCCGTTTGCACTGCGCTCAGCATTCCACGTGATTCTGTGCACTTACTTCATTGTGCGTGTTTCCTCATCTATATAAATACCTGTGGCTGTCCATGCCATATGATGCTGCTGCCAGTCCTGCTGTTATCCTTGCCTGAGAGCCCAAGGGACCAGCGCATCAGCATCCCTCCTTTATACCCTGCATCTAGGCAAAGACTTTCCCAGCACAGCAGTTCTAAGTGTGCGTCTCCTCAGTGCCTTTCATTCCACAATCAGTGGAGCTCAGCCACGCTGGCTCAATAGAAACCAGCCCCTCTCCGGTGGTGAAATCCCCGGGGAGAGTCTCCTGATTCTGTCTTCCCCATATCCCAAACCTCCGCAGATCCAGCCATTGGAAAACCTGAAGCCTCTGTGGAAAATCTTCGGCCTGATACACTTGCAGGTGTCAGCTCCTCTGCACAAACCTTGGGCTTTCTGCCTTTCTCTGTGTGTTCCACCTGCCTGGGACCATGAAGTGGTGCCACGGCAAGCCAGGTTTTTAAAGAGAGGGGGTACCACATAGTGGGAGGAGCACAGACAGATAACGGCTTTCATTTTCAGTTTGGCCTTTTAGTAGGAAAACTCATCCATCTCTGAACCTCAGGTATAGAAAAAAAAGAGTACGACAACAATATTCAGCTTGAGTGAGGGTAATAAAATTAAAATTGGAAGCTGGGAAGAAGGCTCAGCCTGAAAAGTATATGTTCGCCGTGCGAATGTAAGGGCCTGGGTTCAGATTTCCCGGCATGTGCGAAACAGCTGGGCCCAGAAGCAGTGCCCACCAGAATCCCAGCACCAGGGAGGCAGAAGCAGCACCTGGGAGGCAAAGGTGGCACCTGGGAGGCTGAGGTGGCACCTGGAGGCTGAGGCGGCACCTGGGAGACTGAGGTGACACCTGGAAGGCTGAGGCGGACACCTGGAAGGCAGAGTTGGCACCTGGGAGGCAGAGGTGGCACCTGGGAGGCTGAGGTGGCACCTGGGAGGTTGAGACGGCACCTGGGAGGTTGAGAGGGCACCTGGAGGCTGAAGCGGCACCTGGGAGGCTGAGGCGTCACCTGGGAGGCAGAGGCGGCACCTGGGAGGCAGAGGTGGCACCTGGGAGGCTGAGGCGGCACCTGGGAGGCATAGGTGGCACCTGAGAGGCTGAAGTGGCATCTGCGAGGCAGAAGCAGGAGTCCTGGGGTTTTCTGGCCAGCTAGTTTAGCCAGAAGAAGGAGTTCTAGGGGCCGAGAGAGCTAGTTTCAAAAATTAAGGTGGAAAAGTAATTGAGAAAGACACCTGATGCCTGGCCTATACACATACATACACACACACACACACACATACACACACACATACACACACACACACACACACATACACACACACACAGGCATGCACACATGCATGCACGCTAAAATAAAACCTTTGAAGAACCTTGATCATATACTTGATCATACAGGCCATGCTCTGGGGTAGCCATTTTTATTTATTCTAATAAAAAACCAACTAGTTCTAGAAGCTGGGGTTCAGGCATTCTATTTAAAAGAAAATCCTCCAAGTAATTCTAGGTTAGAGAAGCAGAGCTAACAATTACATAAGCAACCGAATGTGCAGGAGGCAGGAGGGGAAGGGATGAGCGGGTCACAGACTGCTGCAGAAGGCAGACTAGCCGCTCTGCGGAGAGCAGATGCTTTCAGTGGGAGCCTGAACCCACATTTCCTCTGCTCACCCAGCATTTCGGGAGCAGCCTGGCCCTTTCATGGCCCCTGGGCTTCGTCCCTGCCTCTCCGCACATCCAGGGACAGTGTGCCTGCTGGCGGAAATCTTTGACTGGGGCAAGCTGCAATACGACCCCTTTCTCCTTCAAATTTATCATCAATCAATGGTGCGCTGCCAACTCTATCAAGAGGATCCTAATCTCTTTTGCCCTTACGCTTCAAGAAAAGATTAGGGAGCAATCAGAAGCGTCTGACCTGTAAGTTCACGAGGACTTTCCACACAAGGGCAAGCACCCAGTAGGCGCCCAGAAAGCATCAGCCTCAAGGGAGAGTAAATAGTGGCAGGGTGGCCGGCTCTTTGTGTCCCCACGAAAGAAGAAAGGATTTTCTGTGAATCTGCAAGGATACTCGCGTCCTAGACTCTCTCTTGACTTTCTCCTGTGTTTGAACATAACTCTGTAAGATAATATTAGGATTCACGGAGCCCCGCTTCACTCCGTTGATGGCAAGGATCATACCTGAATGAGTGACTGAACCTGGGTAAATGTCAACAGTCACTTTTCAAAAGAACTGTGGGCTTCGGGGCTTGCTCATCCCTCCCATTCCTGATCACCTCCGGGAGTGGCCACCGAATGGCGCTCACTGTCACCGCCCCACATCTCATTGTTTCCCTTGTGCCTTTAAGGAACCAGTCTTGATCTCAGTCATAAAATTGGGAAGCCGCACAAGCGACGAGGTGGTCCCCCAAGGCAGCTGAAATACGGGGTAGATTGAAACCGACAGTTAATCTGTAGCAGTAAAAAATAATGATATCATCATAAAACAAGTTTAAGATTAGACGAGGCTCAAACACTGGGCGCCCACAGGATATATAGATGGGTAATGTCAATCTTAAAAAACAAAGCAAAACAAAACTGAACCTCGGGGCTTCATTGTGCTCTTCTATAGTACACTACCGCCATCTGCCGGCCGGAGCCAATAAAAAGTCTAGCATTCTGCTAAATCCTGGAATATTCCACTCCGCAGAGCCTGCGGTTAATCGCTAGGCACTCGGAAGCATATTTTTAACCTCGTAATATCATCAGAACGGCACAAATAAGTCATGGCTCCCAGAATATCAAGCAAATGAAATATCCTAAGAGGCGAGAGATTGGCAAAAAGCCCCTTATCCCGATGAACCTGGCTGCAAGCTGCCCATGGCCTTGTTAGCTCCCAGCTCTCCCTGCAAGCATTGCCCTTCCGCCTTCCTCCTCTCCAGCTGCCTTCTCTCCCAGAAGAGATCCTACAACCGCACTTCAGTGATAGGCAAAGCGGCTAAAAGCAGCCTCCTCCTGCAGATCTTAGAGAAGAAAGCGCTGACCGTTGTCCAGGAAAGCAAAGCCCCAGTTGCACTAAGTGAGGAAAGAAACCATGGGCTTAAACCGGGCGGTGGTGGCGCACGCCTTTAATCCCAGCACTCGGGAAGCAGAGGCAGGCGGATCTTTGTGAGTTCGAGACCAGCCTGGTCTACAAGAGCTAGTTCCAGGACAGGCTCCAAAGCCACAGAGAAACCCTGTCTCGAAAAACCAAAAAAAAAAAAAAAAAAGAAAAAAGAAAAAAAAATTCCGTCTCAGTTATGTTAATGTACTAAACGCATTTTACAGCCACTCTCTGTCTTTGCCATCCGATGCCATCAAAAGGGCCAACATGAAATTACACTGAAATAAAATATGAATGACCGGTCTTAGCAACTAGGAAAGGATTTCATCAGAGAGTAATAGCATTTTGGTCCTTCGACAAGAAAGCCTTGCTATGTGCGGCCTACATGGGTGCAGCCGCTACTCGGAGCAGCCCTTTCGGAGAAACAGTTTGTAAAAACAGTTCAGTTCGTGCCTTCCAAGCCAGACGTTGATCGTAAAGAGGGAATTGCTGATGAACGCCACGGGAGGCATCATCCCACCTTGTCCACCAGAGCAAAAGCTTCAGTATTCAAATACGCCCTCCCCGAAGGCGCCATTGGCCTTAACCCCGGAACCCGGAAGCGACCTTGTGGGATACAAAGGGTCTTTGCAGAGGAGCATTCGCTAAAGGTCCTGATGGGGGGTTGACTATGCCTGTCCGGATGTGACCAGAGTGATCACAGAACGTCCACATGGGAGGAAAGCAGACAGCTGAGAATCCCAGATGACCAGATGGCAAGGTGAAGTGAAGCCTGGGAAGGGAATCGCCCTTGGGCCAAGGATTGCAGGTGGCCTCTCCAGCTGCACTTCTCAACCTGTGGGTCGCCGCGAGAGGATAGAAATACACACCAACGTTACCGCATCGCGAGTTTCTTTTCCTTATGCCTTTTGACATTTTCAAAAGCTTTTACAATAAATATTCCCTTATTGTGAGAAAATAGACCTTTGAGTCATAAATATGAGATCAAAATGCTGGTTTCCTTGGTGCTGATTCCAGGGCATGTTTAAAATTCAGAATAACAATTTACTTGCTGACCCCCGACAAACAACCTTCATGAACGAGATAACACACAGACCCGTAAGAACGACAGAAATTCAGTGAAAACAACTGATGGAAACCATCATGTGTGCCTAGAACAACTGCGGGAGAGCTACAAGACATGCGTGCTCACACATACATGTACGCACGTATGTATAGGACTTCCAGGAGACCTGTTTCCTACTGTTCAAACTGTTTAGTTATTGCTGTCACGTTTCTAGTGCAAGGTTAGAGATGCTTTTTCCTTCCTGGGCCGCCACACTCCCTCAAATTCCCGTCAGCTAGCATTAGCAACGCATGATCTGAAAAATAGAGAAATATGTATTATTGGATTAAATCTAGCAAAATGGTTTGCTTGCTTTTGTTGGTTTGTTGTTTTCCTTTATTTTATTTTTTTATTTTTCGAGACAGGGTTTCTCTGTAGCTTTGGAGCCTGTCCTGGAACTAGCTCTTGTAGACCAGGCTGGTCTCGAACTCACAGAGATCCGCCTGCCTCTGCCTCCCGAGTGCTGGGATTAAAGGCGTGCGCCACCACCGCCCGGTTTCCTTTATTTTATTTTTTAATCGTTTTCACTGGGCTATATATTTTTCTCCCCTCCCCTCCATTCCCCTCCGCTCCCCTTCTACTCTCACCCAAGGTCCCCATGCTCCCAATGTACTCAGGAGATACTGACTTTTTCTACTTCCCATGTAGATTAGATCCATGTATTTGTTGTCTAGGTTCCCTGGGGTTGTGAATTGTAGGCTGGTTTTTCTTTGCTTTATGTCTAAAAGCCACTCACTGATGAGTGAGTACATATTATATTTGTCTTTCTGGGTCTGGGTTACCTCACTCAGTATGATGTTTCCTAGCTCCATCCATTTGCCTGCAGATTTCAAGATGTCATTGTTTCGTTCTTCTGTGTAGTACTCCACTGTATAAATGTACCAAATTTTCCTTATCCATTCTTCAATCAAGAATATTTAGGTTGTTTCAAGGTCTGGCTATGACAAACAAAGCTGTTATGAACATAGTTGAGCACATGTCCTTGTGGCACGATTGAGCATCCTTTGGATATGTACCTAAAAGTGGTATTGCTGGGTCTTGAGGAAGGTTGTTTCCTAATTTTCTGAGAAATCTCCACACTGACATCCAAAGGGGTTGTACCAGCTTGCACTCCCACCAGCAATGCAGAAGTGTTCCCTTTTCCCCACACCCTCTCCAGCATAAGTTATCATCAGTGTTTTTGATCTTGGCCATTCTTACAGGTGTAAGATGGAATCTCAGAGTTGTTTTGATTTGCATTTCTCTGATGACTAAGGATGTTGAGCATTTCCTTAAGTATCTTTCAGCCATTTTAGATTCCTCTTTTGAGAGTTCTCTGTTTAGGTCTATACCCCATGTTTTTATTGGATTATTTGATCTTTTGATGACCGATTTCTTGAGTTCTTTGTATATCTTGGAGATCAGCCCTCTGTCTAATGTGGGGTTGGTGAAGAATTTTTCCCATTCTGTAGGCTGTCGTTTTTGTCTTGTTGACCATATCCATTGCTTTACAGAAGCTTTTCAGTTTCAGGAGGTCCCATTTATTAATTGTTTCTCTCAGCGTCTGAGCTACTGGATTGTATTGAGGAAGTGGTCTCCTGTGGATGGCTTAGTTGTTAAGAGGACTTGTTCTTGCAGAGGATTTGGGTTCAGTTCCCAGCACCCAAATGTTGCTCAGTACCACCAGAAACTCCAACTCCAGGCTATCCAGTGCCCTCTCTGACCTCTGTAACAAATACACAAGTGCACACACATACATGCGTGTAGGCAAACTCCTCACACACGCAAAATAAATAAATCTACATCCTGGAATTCTTTCTCAAGATTTTACTGTAATCTCAAATTATTGTAAAAGATAATGTTTGCCAGAGTCCTTCAAACAAAGACACATTCTAAACATGGCAAATACTCGGAGCTGGGAGGTCTCATTCATTAAATTTGTAGAAAGGGTCCATCGGAGAACTAGCTGGCAGAGCTTACCTTCACTGTCAAACCAATTACCAAATCAGGCTAATTTTCTCACAGAGAATCGCTTTGTTTAGCTTAAATAAACATGTCAAATATTATCATGTACATCCTACCTACAAATCAAAATTCACTGTTAGATGGAATGGGGGGGGAGACATGAGTTTATTGTTTATATGATATGATGATGAGTTTATTATACTCTTCTGTAGTTTTAGCTGGGCTTTCTCTACCCTGGTAAGTAAGGCCCTGGGATTCCACCATTGTACAGCCTAAGACGAAAGTGGGTGAGGATGAGTCTGAGCATGACTTTCTTACATAGATTAGAAGTGTTTGTAAGAGGGAAAGGGGACAGTGAAGAAGTGAGAGCCCCATCCCCATTCTCTCTGGCAGAGCGCCCACATTGTCTGAGTCCATTCATGTCACTACAACCAAACACCAGAGGCCCGTGGTTTCTAAGACTCAGACACAGCCATCATGTCTCCAGAAGCTGGGGGTCCAAAGTCAAGGCTATGGCATGGTTATCTAGCAAGGCTGCATCTCCCAGAAGGGAGAAGTACTATCTGCTCGCTGAGTCGAAGGCGTGAAGTCAAGCTAACCAACTACTATACCCGGCCACGTGTGAGGAGTTGGATTCACAGATGAGAGAGGCTCCGGTGACCTCATCGCCTGGTATGGCACCATCTCCTAACCCAGGCGCCCCCTTGTGGTACCTTTCCTGAAGGAGATGCACCACCACTACCACAACATTAAGAATGGATCGCTCAATTCTTGTAAGATTAACATTCTGCCCAAACCAAGCTAGAAATAGATTAAGGCAGCACACAAGTCTTGAGAGCAAAACTTAGACTACAAAGCAATCAGTAACAGACAGGGTCGGCTATCTCTGTGAATGAGTTTGAAGTGTCTTCTCGGACAAGATCATCTCTTGAAGACAGATAATCTGGACGACACTCTCATAATCATGCAATGATTGTGATGTTTCTCCATGACAAGACGCCACTGAATTATCTCTTGGGTCAATGATTTAAAAAATAAATTCTCAGCCGGGCGATGGTGGCACACGCCTTTAATCCCAGCACTCGGGAGGCAGAGGCAGTCGTATCTCTGTGAGTTCAAGACCAGCCTGGTCTACAAGAGCTAGTTCCAGCACAGGCTCCAAAGCCACAGAGAAACCCTGTCTCGAAAAACCAAAAAATAAATAAATAAATAAATAAATAAATAAATTCTCTCAGATTAAGGTAATTAGGGTTTTGGAATATCTATGTAAATTATTTAGTTATGACCTCCTTTTCTGCTTCCCCACCCCCACCTGTGCTGACTGGTTTTGTGTCACCTTGACACAAGCTGCAATCACTGGAGAAGAGGGAGCCTCAGCTGAGAAAATGCCTCAAAAGATTGGGCTGTAGGCAAGACTGTAGAGCATTTTCTTGATCAGTGATTGGTGTGGGAGGGCCCAGCCCACTGTAGTGCTACTACCCCCGGACAGGTGGTGCTGGGTCTATAAGAAACAGGCTGAGAAAGTCATGAGGAGCAAGCCAGTAAGCAGCACCCCTCCATGGCCTCTGCAGCAGCTCCTGCCTCCAGGTTCCCGCCCTGTTTGAGCTCCTGTCCTGGCTTCCATCAGTGTGGAAGCCTGAGCTAAATCAACCTTTTCCTCCCCAACTTGCTTTTGGTCCTGGTGCTTTTGGTGTGTCATCATAGCAACAGTAACCCTAACTAAAACAGCATCCTTGGACTTCCGCCACATATAGAAAGGCTTTTGTTAGATTGTAGACTAGTGGACAGCAATTATTGTAACTTCATTAAGTTTAATCAACCGGCAAGAAGGTTTGGTTCATACTCTGGGCAGGCACTGTGCTGTGCTGTAGGGAATTTGGGATCAAATGGCTCCTTCACGCCCATGAAACTTCTGGCGAATGCCCAGAAGTAGCTGAACTCGTGGGTAGGATACTGCCGTTTCGTCATATCCCTTACTGTGTTTGCAATGGGACATTGAGACAACTTTCATTGGATAAATTTGCCCAATAAACTGACTAAAACTAACAAATAAATCTAACACAACACAGCTAATAAATAAATCTCATACCCCATCATCTTTTCTATGAGAGAAGTTGACCATTGCTATACTTTTTCTAAGTCCCCAGCAGCCCAGCTGGCACCAAGAGGGTCACATTTCCTGGTACCTACCTTCCTGACTTTACTTATCATTTTGACCCACTATTTTCGATTCTAAGCCATAAGTGGCCTACTTCCTCCCCATCCGCAGGGATTCCCATAAACTAACCTCTTCTTACAACATTCCTCCCCCCACCACTCCCCGATTAAACCCTACTCATATATGGTCAGAGCACAGCCCAGAATGAGAAGCCTGGGTCCGGGCTCTTGCAAAGCCTTGCACGGGTCACAGTTTATTGTGAGATCCGCGTTCCCTCCATTTGGTTGGCGTCCGTGTCTTCCACGAGTACGGATGACCTATGGCGGACACCGTCTAAGAGCTTCCCAACCCCGCCGCATCCTTCTGTGTCTTGAAACTGGCAGAAGCCAGGAGATTTCATTATCAGTATTGCGTTCTAACTCTGCCCTGTGAAATACCAGCCCTGGATCACAAGCCCAAATAGCCATAGAGGGACCATTCTCTGAGCACAGACTGCAGCCCCAAGCCCTGCCCTGGAGGTCTAGAGAACCTGTGAGGTCCAAAGACTTTTTGGAACAGTTCTCTGGTTAACAGGGAGCCAGCAGGGTAGAAAGCGAGCGAATGCGCCCCTCCCCATCTACACCGCGGCTGCCCCTCCACACTTTACAGACCCTTCCCTCAGCGCCCCTCCTCTTTCTTTCCTCTAGGCCTGAGCTTCTCCTGTTTGCTTCACTCCAGAGCCTAACAAACTACCGGCCGTCTATTAGGCACTCAATAGATATTTATTGAATAAATCAACCTTTTACCTAAGCCTCCCCCGCGGCACAAACGCCCTGAAACTTCCCCGACGAAGAAATGTTTGGCACCTTCCCACATCAATCCCACTCCCCTTTCTTAATCACCATTTATTTTTCCCTCCCTGACTCATTATTTTCCACACACAAGCTGCCACGTCCCCCTCCCGAGAGGTTGGCAGCCTCATAATTTAAACTGACCAGAGGAAACTTTGCTTTTCTCATAACCCAAGAGACCCAAAGAGCTGAAAGGAAAAGAAGCATCCTGCCGCTTTCTCGGCCAAGTGTGCCTTTGAAAGATTTGAGTTTCTCCATCCAGCTCTCTAATTATCTAAACATTCCGCAGTACAAAATACCATATTTGCATATGCAAAGCAGGGATGCGGATTCGGAATCCTTAATTTATTCACACACGGAATGTTGAGACAACTGCAGATTCAGACATTATAGTTTTGCCGATTTACATGTCCAAAGCAACCTTAGAATGTATTTCTTTGCAGAGCACTCTGGTCCTCAAGATCTGATCTGCAGACAATTGGTATCTTAAGGACTTAAGGTTTTTTTGTTTTGGTTTTGGTTTTTTTGGTTTTTAGAGACAGGGTTTCTCTGTGGCTTTGGAGTCTGCACTGGAACTAGCTCTTGTAGACCAGGCTGGTCTCGAACTCACAGAGATCCGCCTGCCTCTGCCTCCCGAGTGCTGGGATTAAAGGCGTGCGCCACCACCGCCCGGCAGGACTTAAGTTTTTAAGGCAAATATTTGGTGTGTGTTTGCAAATTAAGGTTGGAGAAGGAGGGCTGTTAATTTGCAGGCCTCCTTGGAAAATGGGGTCTTTGATGGGTAAACATTTTCTTCTAAGGGCCAGGTAAGGAAGGGGGAGGGGCTGCACCCATGGCTTTAACTGCTTTTCCGTCCTAGGTAGGCTCGTTTAGAATGGAACTGATTATTCAGAAATCCATTTCATCCTAAGCGAATGTCCTCACCCAGGGAAAATAAAAGAGAGCTACCACCGGCTAACTCCTAAGCAATCGTTGCCATTTTATTCTGCATCCTTCCTGATTATCCCCATCGCTTAAATAAATATCTGTAATGGGTCCCATCCTCCTTATTGTGCCATATAAAACCTACCCCATGCAGAAAACACATCCTAATGAAGTAAGAGCCTTTCTTCAATGTTTCTAGGTCAACACTTAACGCTGTCTTTTTCTAATTTTATTCCAGTTCACAGCAGAGTAAAGACAGGCTCTACCCCAGAATGACACATTGTCTACGCCACTGCCTTGCTGTTTAATGGTGAGCAACATTCCTACCGGAACGTCTCCCTTGAGGTCACCACTCGCTCCATAAAGTCCCTTAAGAAGCACTGCTCCCTGTCCAGATCCGCCTTCTTCTGGAATGTCCAGTTTAATGACCTGGAAACTAAGCAAAAGAGATAATGAACTCGCGGCTGAGAACTTTTTTTAAAAAAGTAGAAAAATTAAAACGCAATAATTAAGACAAAGCTGGGACCTTCGAGTTCACCTCTTTTCCCCAGTTCTACCTTTTTCAACATATCTAAGAATCATGACTGCTTCATCTCACGGGCTGACTTGAATTTTAAAACTTCCCTTCTCTTGGATATCTAGGGAGTCCTGAACGAGCTAATTGAAAGACTACACATAATCTTTGTTTTCTCTCCACTAGTTGTATTGTCTTATCCTCTCCCTAAGGTCTGGCTTCTGAACATACAACATTCAAGACATCACACAGTCCAACAGAGCACGCGGTCGTCGGCAATCTTCAATATAAGGATGAGGAGGAGAGAAGCTGCAGGCCTTACGTCTGGTACGCACAAGCTGGGCTCAAGCCTTCTCACGCAATGGCCGTGTGACAGCTTTGTCAGACATCTCGCTATGAAAGAGTCCAGAGAGGATCACTGTTATGACCCTTGGTGAAAAAAAAGCAAGAAAGATTCATTAGGAATGACCATATCCATATCAACACTGCAAAGTTACAATTTGTAGGCTGGTTACAACGCAGCTCAGCTCATTGCAAATAACATGTTTAAAATGATATATTTTAGGCAGGTGGATCTCTGTGAGTTCGAGACCAGCCTGGTCTACAAGAGCTAGTTC
>JAQHUG010000153.1:3655586-3670426 GCA_028555095.1 Dicrostonyx torquatus | reverse complement strand
TGGAGCCTGTCCTGGAACTAGCTCTTGTAGACCAGGCTGGTCTCGAACTCACAGAGATCCGCCTGCCTCTGCCTCCCGAGTGCTGGGATTAAAGGTGTGCGCCGCCACCACCACCGCCCAACTGGTTTTCTTTTTTTTTCTATTCCTGCGGTAAACTACCCAACAAGAAACAATTTAAGGAAGATTTATTTTGGCTTACAGTTCAAAGGGGCCTATTTTGTCTTCATAGTGAAGGCACAACCAACGGGAGTAGAAGGCAGCTGGTCACCTGGCACCAGCGGTCAGAAAGCACAGAATGAACAGGAAGGGCCAGGCTCTAAAGCCTCAGGGCTCGCTCTCAGGACCTCGCTTCTGGAAGTAGCACCTTCCAGAGATTCAACAGCCTTCCCTAACAGCCCCGCTAACTGGGGAGCAAAGATTAAAATGCATCAGCCTGTCTTCAGAGTCTCACCTCTAACAACCAACTGCAATTACCTCCGTTACCAAGGATTTCCAATCTAGTCAGTGTTCTATCCCCAGGGTCTGATATAATGCCTACCACATCAGAGGAAGCCCTGGACAGTACGTCCGGGCATCAAACGAAGGGGCGTAGACTCGAAAGCCCACAGCCCTACTTCTGTGAGTGAAGTGGTGTTCTGGCATACAGCAAATCGCTGCTCAGGTCAAGCACTGAACAGAGACCCGGAAGAAACTCAGCATTCACCAAGCATTTCCGTAGTTCAACTCAGGTAGAGTCCTCACGGGTCCAAGGCAATTATCTCAGAGCAAGGCATGAGCATCCTCATATTTCAAATCAATTAAGACTGTGTCAATAACACAGCAGTTCGGTTCTAGTATTGAAAACACAATTTTTTTTAGTATGGAAATAGAGGGGAAGGGTGCTGCATTCTTAGCAGCAGCATAACTAAAATGGTTTTGACAATAGTCTGCCGAAGTAGACGTGGCTGGTTGCTAGCCACAGACTAGACCAGCACAAGAGTCCCTCTTCTTCAAAAGAAAAAAAAATGTTGCGCGTTGCAAGACTGCAGGTTAAAAAAGCAAAGGAAGTGGAGAGGTCTCTGTACCTTGAGAATTGCCACCTCAACAAAACCTTGGTTGGTAACGTGCCTGACAATAGGGACGTGGGGAGACACAGTGAGAAGTAACACTGGCACTTAACAGGTGATGGGAAAAGGTGACATCAGAAAGTCAAGTTCCAAGGCCTTGTTTGGTGTAAGATGTCCTTCTGACTATGTGTTACTCTCATTGGCTGAATAAAGAAAACTGCCTTGTCCTTTTGATAGGGCGAAACTTAGATAGGCGGGGAAGACAGAACAGAATGCTGGGAAGGAGGGCAGAGTGGCAGACGCCATGAAGCTCCTGCTTGAGACTGGCGCTGGTTAGAATCTTTCCCAGTAAGCCACAATCTCGTGGTGTTACACAGACTGGTAGAAATCGGTCAGATCAGGATGTGAGAGTTGGCCAAAGAGCCTAGATATGGGCGGTAATTTAATTAATACAATTTCTGTGTGGTTATTTCAGGGGTTAAGCTAGCTGGGCAGCGGGACACGGCCTGCTCGCCCTGGAGGACACAAGATAAGAAATCTAATCAGTGCCTCCATACAACTGTCTCTTATGATAGGCAGAGTGATCCCACCCCAAAGACATCCACACTCCTGGAGCCCAAGCCAGAGCAGGTTTTCTCAAACGGCTAAGTGGGTTTTGCACATGGCAAAGCTCTAGGTAGGACCAGTATGATCCAGAAGATCCTTATAAACGGAAGAACATGGGAATACAACAATGAGGGAACTCTTTGCGCATTTGAAGATGGAAGGGGGTCAAGGAACACAGGTGGCACCTGAAAATGGAAAAAGCGAAGAGGTGGCTTCCCTGGAGGTACAGAAAAGGCCTTCTGACAACTTAATTTGACCCCAGGGAAACCTATTTCAGATTTATGAACTCTGGTCTGGTAAGAGAATAGGATGTTCTCATTTGAGGCTATTAAGTTTGAGATCATTTTTTACAGAGGCAATAGGGCACTAATACACTTCCCATATTGGTTTTGCAAACCTAAGCCCTACATTCAGGCTATTTTGACTTCCTTATCAGATTCCCCTTGACTCAATAAGACACCAAGACCCAATCCCATCCTCCCACCTCATATCTGGCTCTATGCCAGTTAGTCCTGATTGTCCGTTTGATTAGCTTAGAATGAAAAGCTAAGCTTTCTTCCGCTGTGTCTGTGAAGATGTTTCCTGAGAGAAACAAGGGGAAAGACACACCCTGAATGTGGGTAACACTTTCTCAAGAGTCAGGGACTTCGATGGGATGACGAGGAAAGAGGCGAATCCCACAGAATCCTCATTTCTTTGTTCCCATCCTGCCGTGATGCAGCCAGTCTGTTCTGCCACGCCCTCCTCACCATGATGCAATGAGATCTCTGGATCTGTGACCCAAAATAGGCGCCTCTCCCTTTGATTGGTTTTCTTGGTGGCAGTCACAAATAGCCCAACACAGATTCTCAGTCTTCCCGTACAGCTGGCCACCCTTCTTGGTTAAGCTAAATGCACATTCTTCACCCTCCTTGCCGGTCCCAATGCTCGTCCACCCATCATGATGAAAACCTACCCCCAACTACTGTTTGGACTCCCTTTGTCATGACACTAAAAAGAATTCCAGTTCTTTAAAGAGTTGGTTTCTAAAAAAAAAAAAAATTTAGACAATGTACATAGGGAAATGAATGGTCACCGGAGAGTCAGAAGGGAAGGGAGTGGAGGCAGGAGCCTTTGTGTTCTTGGCTGAAGCATGAGGCAAAGGGAAGGGAATTTTCAGTAACGGTAAGTCTTCACCGGATAAGCTGATCTAAGGACTTTTCAGATCTGAAAAGATGTAGTTTCCATAGTTACACAACGTGAGAGACATTGGTGGGGATACGAAGTAAAATGATCTTTCCAGAAATATTCTACAAGCTCTGTTCCTTACTATGCCTTAAGCTCTCGCGTGTCACTCGGCTACGATTTCCGGCAACCCTTGTCCCAGGATGCGGCCATGGTCCCCGCGAGGGTGCTCGCTCACTCCACAGCAGGCAGGATCAGGAGCCAAGGGCCCAACGACTCCCTAAGACGAAAGTGCTTGTCAAGTAAGAGTCAGGGAGTAGACGGTCCAGCTGCCCTAGTTAGGGGAGCTCCGCATCCGGTGAAAGTTCCTGAGAGAATAAGATATGTCACCCAGAACTCTCTAAAAGGCCAAACTCTTAGAAACCAAAAAGGAAGAGTGGCTCACTTTGAGTGACAGCTTGTCACTTCCCGCGAGGAGCGGCTCTGCCTAGGCAGTCTCAGGACACCAGATACTGACTTTGTCCTAATGCGCCCTGCAACTCACGTCAATCAGCGTGGAGTTTTAGAAAACTGTATTTGGGGGAGAGACCTGTTCCGTTGTCCCTGGCAATATTTTGTGTTGTTTCCCAACCAAAATCGTTTAAAAACTGAGTACCTGCTAAGTACCATTCTTCCCTGTCGGGCATCAAAATGGATGCCCCACTACCTCAGACAATACCTGGGCTTTCCACTGCCGTGACAAAATTATCCGAGAAAATTATGCAAATGAATGGTTTCCTTCGTTCACGGTTTCAAAGCTTTCAGCCCATGATAGCAGGGAGGGTCCAAAAACACAAACTAGTTCATTCTCGGACAACCTGGAAGCCGAGAAACGGAACACACGTTCTCAGACTTTTATCCCCTTCTCCCTTTCTTCCACCAGACCAGATGGCACCATCCACACTCAGAGTATGGCTACTTCTTAGTTAAACTCAGTTCTCTCTGGGAATGCTCTCATGGGCTCACCCAGGAGTGTGCTTTCCAAATCCCCCAGACACTTCTCAACACAATGAAGTCGACAGTCAGGATTCACCATCACAGTCACGCCTGGGAAGCTACAGTTGCTGGGCCCCAGGGGGCCCCTCGCCACTGGAAGGTTCAGTGAACGGTACCAGGCTAAACCTGGGGGGGGAAACGGTTGTGGCTGGCCCACCTAAACATCAGGGAGAACCAGTTGTGCCTAGCCCAGGTAAGCGTCAGGGAAGAGCCGGTTTTGGCCAGCCCACCAGAGTGCATTCTAGCTTAGACTTTTCTGTGACATTAGTCCGTGCCCGTGGGTGTTTGATGGAGCCAAGCGTGTTTTATGACTTATGTTTGATTTTCTTATTAGGCTTAACTCAACTTCAGAAATGGAGCCACTGAAAATGCATTAGAAACAAGTGTTTTGAAGGTAAAAGACCTGCCTTTCTCCTCTTCCTTCCCCTCTCCTTGCTGTCTTCTTTTGATGCTGATCAAACCATGTTTGTCCCTTCCCAGCTCAAAGACAGCGTAAATGAGCACGCACGCATTAGTCAACCGTCAGGATGGTTATCCGAAACATCAGTGTTCCTAACCCCCTAACCCGTTCTCCAAAAAGGGGTTCAAGTGGGCCCAGTGTGTGCTACTCTCCCTGGTTAATCAATGACTCAGACTGCCAGTGGAGAAGGCTGCTGATGGTCTGTCGGCTGCAGCTAGTCCCGTGTGAAAGGCTGGCTTCACTCTGATCAGAGGAAGTGTAGGAAAACCTCATAGGGAAATTCAAACCAAAGAGAATATCTGCATCCCATTCAGAAGAGGTACTTTCTTGAGAGTAAACATCTGGTTGCTTTAATATCCATGTCAACTCTAATTGTCAAGATTAAAGCCGTGGGGGAAATCAGGACAACGGGAACTCTCGTTTCTAACATGCAATGCCCACTAGTAGCTGAAATGTCTGAAAGTAGGCCAGCGGGTTTGCTAAGAACCCAGGTAGAGGACGGTAGAAAAGACCAATTATTAGATAATGATTTATTGTATCTACTTAGTGATTTGCTTCACTGACTGCTCATACTGAATTTGCGGTGCATGACTTACACTTGCTACCTCCAACAGAATGACCAGGGGAAGAGCTGAGAGAATGGGTTGCCCTTAACAACCACGTGGGCTTCTGGAAGCTCTGGCTCACCTCCCCATCTTCCTGGTGGTTTTAGAACCATAAAATGGGAACGCACACTAGACCAGCATTGAAGCCTTCTAGGAACTGTCCTGGCCTCGGCCCACTTTGAGATGTCTCTCTTCCATCCACATCGGCATTGCGGAAGGATTCCGTTTAACCGAATGGGAGACGCGGGCGGAATCAGGCTGAAGCAGGCCGCCGAGCAGAGAAATCCCCCAGGAGGCACGCTGCAGTCTTGAGCGGGACGATCGCCACAGGTGCGCACGGTCACCACCAAAATGCCCAAAAAAAAAAAATATTTAGGAAAGCTGCCGCCGTAGCCGTGTGCTGCAGAAGCCCCGATGTTCCGCGATCGGCTTCCGTAAACGGGTCACAGAGTTAAAGAGATAAGGAATGCAGAGGCTTAGCTCAGTCATAAAATACCCACCTCAGTTCTGAGCTGCTTCTCTGGGGAACAACTCTAATTTTCAGCGAATTCCGAGTCTTAAACTGTGTTGGAAATCATGGTTGTTTAATTACATCAGCAGCCCATGCCCCCCAATGTCACGCGGCACACACATTGGTAATTTTTAAAGTCATTTAAAATTCAGTTTAGTCTATGAATTTTGGGACATAGTCACAGGACTCTTTCTGACAACTGCTTTAATTTTAAAAAAAACATTATTTAGGCCTACTAGTCAGGTTTATAATCCCAGCTACCGGTGAAGCTGAGTTAGGAGGATTAAGAGCAGGTGGCCTGCCTGGGCTATAGGAAACTTCAAAGCCAGCATGAGCTATTTCGTGAGACTCTGTCTCATAACAAGCAAGGGCTAGGGCTGTCACTTTGGAGTAGAGCAGTTGCCTAGATTGTCCTCTGCTCAATTTCCAGTGCCACCAAAAAAAAAAAAAGATTTAAAAAAATAAAAAATTGAAAGAATGTTCATTCTAGTCAAACATACTGACATTTAGAAAGAGGAACTTGGCGAGATGTACTTGTGTCCCGCCCAACTTCACATCCCAGTGACTTAGCTCTCTTACCCAGAATGCCACCTGACATGAGAAAAACACCCTCAGCACGACCGAACCCCACCTGGTCTATGACCATCAGGATGGGCTGCATCTGGAGCCCATAGGGTTACAGCCGGAAAGGGCGGGCAAACACCGCCTTAGACACAAACCCAAGCTGTAGAGCAAAGTATTTCACGGTGAGGCAGGTTCTTCTCAGGATTAAGCCATTCTCCCAGAGGACAACAGGGGTTTGCAAGAGCACAGTTGGGTACAGGAGAGTTTTTGATAGGCCGCGGTACTATTTTCCAAACCTGACTCCAATATCCCCCTGCCAATATTATAGATTTTTGTAATGAGGGCTGGATCGTTGGGGTTCTGTCCTGCCCAGTACCCCACAGCCGGCAAGCCCCAAAGAAAATCACACAGAGAGTCTACATTAAGTTATACACTGATTGGCCCATTAGCTCAGTCTTCCTACCAGCTCCCATAACTTATATTAACCCATTGTCAGCCACATGGCCGGTACCTTTTCTCAGCCAGGCAGCTTACATGTTGCCTCCTTGGAGATCTGTGCAGGAATGCTAGGGAAGCTTCCTGCCTCCCAGACTTTCTCCTCGCCCTGCCTCTACTTCCTGTCTGGTTGACCCGCTCACACTTCCTACCTGGCCAATCAGCATTTATTTAAAACATGATTGACTGAACAGACAAGTCTCCTGCACCAGATTTTCTTTAAAATCTCATTTCAGTAAATATAAAGGCTTGGGAAATTCTCACTTTAGTCTGGAGCTTTGCCATGGTGATGTGTGTTGGAACTGTCCATTAGCTAAATCATGTGTCTTCTCCAGACTAATTTGACCGAAGGACCTATTCGTAGAGTCCGCTAGCATCTCGCGGGGTCTCTCGTGCTTCAAGGAACACAGATTGGAAAGGGCAGCATTTGTTTACTCTGACAAAGCCCACGGAGCAGGGGTTGCAAAATGGGTGCCTGGGGACCATGATTCTAAGCAGTCCTGCGTTCTGAGCTTTCGCCGTCCAGTCGCCAGCCATGATATCAAGTGTTTTCTACCGTCATCAGAAGTGGCAGGTTCAAGCCAAATGACAAACAATTGGACTCCCTGACATCACTCGGGAGCATTCTCAAGATGCTTTCCTGGCCGGTTTCTCCAGTTTTATGCAATTGTGTAGCCTCGCTGCCAGGACTAGCTGGCTGTACATTCCATTTCCAGTTTTGTTTCCGAGCCCTGTCATTTCATCAATCAGAGCTAGTCCATCTGCGACAACAATGCTGACAAATCCAGCTGCTTTACCGCTTCCAATCAATTCACGGATGTTTCCACGTTCTGTTTCAATTAGCAGCCCGTCCTTTGCCCTGTTTGACGACTCGATGCTACCTCCCGTCTGCAGATTAAAAATCAAATTACACGTTGCTTTGTCCTCGATATTAAAAAAAAAATCCTTTCTTCTTTACCAAACCATTTCTATTTAGCACGTTGACCCCTCTTAAGTTAAATTACCCTCTGGCACGCTGAGAAGTAAGAGGTTCAATTGTTACACAAAGAATGGATCCGTACCAGGACGCCCCTCTTGACGTCCGCTTAATCCTGGGGCTCTTGTTCAGAATTCAGTCTTCTCTCATCTGAAGCTTCCCATTGTTACGTGTTTTTTAGCACCTTCCTTGAAATACCTGCTTGAAGCATTGTTTACTTGACCATAATCCCTTCCTCGTTTTATTTAATTCACCAGCTACCATACTTACAGCGTCTATTGTCTGTGCTCCTTGACTTTGAGATGCTGACCATGTTGCCACTCAACGCGCCCCTCCCCCAGCAATTATGAAGCATCCATTTGAATGCTATGTTCCAAGTGCATCCCGTGCCCCTGCTCTCCGTTCTTCTTCTCTGAAAAACGGCCCATGCTTTCCTGTTTTAATTACACAAAATTGTATGGATTTCTGCTTTTGTCACGACATACAGAAATAGCATAGGATTCTGACTGCCCTGTCCCGTGCTCTGTGTCACAAATGACAGCATGACACTTTCATAGCCTAAAGCATTACAGCAACAGTGCTGGGGGGTCATGCTTCTGCCTTTAGTGACAATCTGTAAGCGCCTGCCGCCTGCCTTATTTCTGGGCTGGCTGGTTTCCTGAGGACCTGTGATAACACAGCTCCCCGTTGCCCACCTGATCTGCCTTCCGCCTTCTCTTATGTTTTCTTTTAATGCATTTTTTTCTCCTGGTTATTGGGTCTTGCAGTCAAATAGTCTGAATCTATAGCTCTGCCTCCTTCAGGGCACTCCAAGGAGCTAGAATTCGCTTCCAGCCTGCAAGCTCTTACAACTTCCCCCAACCCCAACTCCACCCCCAGTTCTTACAGCCAGGGGTGATGAAGGCTGAACAGGGAAAAGTGGCCACTTGCTCCTGGTGCCTTGAAATCTCCGTCAGCTTTAATCTTTTCTAGACATTGGGGAGGGGGGGACATCGCAACGTGGCTTGCCGGGAGAAGTTCCCCTTTCCTTCTGTATAGCAAGACCCCATTTGGGTTGTGTTTAAAAGATGAGGTCATCATTGTGTCCCGAGAGACTAGTTAAGTGTTTGCAATAAATACACACATGCCCGGTTGTTCAGCAAATGCTTAATGAACACCAGTTCTCCCCACTACATTCTTCGTGTTGGACAACCCAACAAGCGTAGCCTGAGGAAAGAAGGGTTTATTTGGCTCACAGTTTAAGGATCATGTCAGAGAAGACACGGCAGCAAGAGCGGCCATGGCGCCATGAAGGGAAGGCAGCCGCTCGCTCACTTGTGTCCAATGCTGCTGCCCGGCTCTCTTACATCTGCAGGATCTGTCATGTATCCCAAGACCTGACCCATTTACTAGGAGGAAACAGCCTGCATCCTACTAAGAGACGGCATCATGATTTGGGGGGAGACAGTTCTGTGATAATGTCACTAACGGGTCAGGTAGCAAGGTAGTTTGAAAGGCGTGGTCACTGGATGTGTGCAGGGTGCTTTGGCGGCAAACAGCAGAAAACCACACATGGGGACCAGACTGTGAAGTCCAAACCACTTCACATAACTAGACCCATGGTGCTGGGTGGTTCCGAAGCTCTGTGTCAGAATATCACAGCAGGGATTTTCTTGGTGGCCTCACATTGTCTCAAGGTGCCCGCAGAAACAGTCGCTGGACCCAGCAAGACAGCCTTCAAAGGAGGAAGGAAGAAAAATGAGCAAAACAGGAGATAGCAACACTCGCTGTTCCTTCTCAGGAAGGCTTCTCCTGTAGTTCATTGACCAAGTGAGTTCTAGGAGTGAGGCTCTCAACAGCCACTCCTGCCGGGGAAGTCCACGGGGGTGTGGACTTCACAGAAATGGAAACCCCCAGGCTCCGTCAGAAAATCTGAGTCAGAGTCCGGGATTCTGAATTTTAACGAGACCTCCGGGCGACTCGGATACCTGCTAAGCTCTGAAGGCTCCTGTCCTGTCACAGCGAAGTGAACTCTTTCACGATGCCCAGATGAGGCGAGCGGTTGTGTGGGCCTGGTTAGAACGGGACAGGCTGTAATCTGGGGTGGAACGGCGCTCCTAATGGTGAACAGGAAGCGGCAACAGAGAGAAAGGCATGGGAATGGGAGCAAGAGTTGTCATGGGGATGGAAAGCAAAAATCAGACCTCAAGTCTGAAATTACTGGGTTTTGCAGATTAGAGGGAGCTAATATAACTAATAAACAGCTGGGGGAAATCAGAGTTCTAGTGAAAAATAGGCCTGATTATTCTACTTCAAATGTAATTGAAGAGTGTGATAAGTGCCATATCATGACACATTTGCCGAAAAGCGATCCCACAACTGCAGAAATCAGCAGCTAATTAGAACATGGGTTGTGTGCCGGATCTCACACAATGTGTGAGGTGGGCTAAAGGAGGCTGTTTCTCAAAAATGCAAATTAGTGCTTTTGCATCTTTACCTCTAAACCAGTTTCACTTCTGCAGCACGGTGATGTGTTTGGTTTGGTTTTTCTTTCTTTTTTTTAAATTTTTTTTGTTATGCATACAGTGTTCTGCCTGCATGTATGCCTGCAGGCCAGAAGAAGCTATTATATCTCATTACAGTTGGTTGTAAATTATCATATGTTTGCTGGGAATTGAACTCAGGACCTCTGGAAGAACAGTCAGTGCTCTTAACTGCTGAGCCATCTCTCCAGCCCCCTGGTTTTTCTTTTTTTCTCAAGAGAGGATCGATCGTCCTCTCACTACATAGCCTGGAATAATCTTGAACTCTCAATCCTGCCTTTGCCTTCCAAGTCCGATAATTACAAGCATACGTTACCTCATTTGCTTACCTCTAACGTAGTGTTAGAGAACACACTATGTTTAGTTTTCCAGCCATCTAACTGCCAAGTCCAATAGCCACCAAGCACAGACAGCTGGGGAGCCTTTGAAATGCGGCTCCACGCAATGAAATATGCTTTCCGCATGAAATGCAGTGGTCTTCAGACGTAGTACAAAAGAATACGCGCGTGAACCCAGCATCAGTGACTGTAGGCACAAGACCGGCACAAGATCAAGTCAGACACAGTCCCGGCATGGGTGGGGAAGGGGAAGGGAAACAGGTAGGCACAAGACCGGCACAAGATCAAGTCAGACACAGTCCTGGCATGGGTGGGGAAGGGGAAGGGAAACAGGTAGGCACAAGACCGGCACAAGATCAAGCCAGACACACTTCCGGTGTGGGTGGGGAAGGGAAACAGGAAGTTCCGCCCCTCCACGCGGTGCTGCTGGGAGAAGGAGAGTCAGTTTTCTTCAGGTGTGTGGCTCCATGGGGCTACTCATGCTCCAGTGGGTAACTGATACACGGAATGCAGCACTAAGTGGACACATGGGGCAGGGGAGGGGGGCACAAGAAATTTGATAGACGAGCGTAGTGGCATGGAGGGTAGAGGAGGAGTTGGGGGAGAGGGATTGGGGGTAGATTTTAGCCAAACATATTGTATGCATATGTGAAATTCTTAAATAATAAAATAAATAAAGATGTGGGAATGAGAGCCAGAAAGGTAGGTTACTAGATGGAGGGACTTGCTGCCTGATGACCTGAACTCCACTCGCAAAATACACATGGTGGAAAGAGGGACCCAGCTCCAGAAAGTTGTCCTTTGACCTCCATATTTGCACTGTGACATGCACACACAAAGATGCGTATGCGCACACACACACACACACACACACACACTCATACACACACAGAAAGGCGAGGGAAGGCTGAATACATCGATGTAAAATATTAAAATGTGCAAATTGGGGGCTGGAGCGATGGCTCAGAGGTTAAGAGCATTGCCTGCTCTTCCAAAGGTCCTGAGTTCAATTCCCAGCAACCACATGGTGGATCACAACCATTTATAATGAGATCTGGCGCCCTCTTCTGGCCTGAAGGCATACACACAGACAGACTATTGTATACATAATAAATAAACAAATTTTTTTAAAAAAACAATGTGCAAATTGGAAGAGAATTTTTTGGACTTATCTTAAGTAAGATGTGAGGGGGAGAGCCTGAAGACTTCTTGCCTCTCAACCACGCTGGAATTTAAACCACGACTGCCAGGATCCCGGGAGGAGAAATGTAATCTGAGCCTCTGGGAAAGCCCCAACACCCTGCCAGGACAGGGCTCTACAATGCAGCTGGAACTAAGGACAGAAGGACACCCAGAGGGTGGCTTTGCCTTGTCTTCTGCATGCCAGAGACAGAACAGGTAAAAGAACAAGGAGGTGTGATGCCAAATAAAAGCTGCAAAGCAAGAATGAAGCAGAAGGGAGAAAAAAGGCAAGAGATCAAGGACTTTGAAAACCATCCCATTCCAATTTTACCAAAGGGTAACTCTGCCGCTAGTTAAATAATGATTTAGTCATTACCGTGACTCTTAGAAAGTAATTTATTCTCTCTTTGTATTATTGTTGTGTTTTACAAAGTAAACGTTCAATAGAGGCCATTTGAATGAGTTAATTCTTGTTGCTTTGCTGATAATAAAACATATTTTAGCTAATGAATATTTATTCTGACGATTTTTATTCCAGTTCCTCCTCCACAGACTACTCAATATGCCAGAGCAAAGGAGAGCCCCAGTCCCTCAGGGTTTAACCCTCCCAGTGCCAGGCACCTCCTCCTACCACACATAGAGACTTCTCTCTGCCACTTTACCGGACATGCCCCTTTGCCAGAGGATGTGTCATGCTGGGGTCCACCATGGCGCTGTTCAAACAGGCTTTCATTGAGCTCCCCCTCCCCACCTTAAGCACTTCAGGAATGGAGAAAGACCTGCTTCTCTCTGGCATCACTGGCTCCTGACACTCCGTGAGAGTTGGAATTGTTTGAATGCTGTGGTGTTGACAGGTGGAGCGCGTGGGCGCCATGAAATCCTGCACAGCCTTCGCAGGCTGTCAAAGGGTGCTTTCTCGGAGTTTTATCATCCCATGAGCAACGGCAAAGCCCGTGGTTAAGTCACAGGTTGCCTTTATATAGGCACTGTTTTGGAGGCCATTCTCAACTTAACAGGCTCCAATATACATTCATTGTAAGAGCCAATGCTGATGACAGCAGCCAAAATATTTCCTCACAAAGAGAACAATTTAGCGTGAAGTGCGTTGTATTGATTTCCTACAGGACCTTGTGAGCCAAGACAAAAGCCAGGGAGCCCTTATCGTAGACAGCACGTCCCTGTTCATCATCAAGGTCCTCAACCAGGAATGCTTTGAAGTCACAAATGAATCTTGCTGCTGAACTTGTCATGTGCAAGGTAGGGTAGCTCCAAACCTCTGAGGTGCGGCTGACACTTCTATTCCTTCTGTGACACACTTGGCAGGAGCCGCTGTGCTCAGGAACCCTAGTCCTCCCCCAGAACCCCTCTTTTCCCACATGTGTGGCTCATACCTTTTCGACAGCAGCAATAATTTGAGGGTGGCGTGAAGCTGTTGGCTTTGTCCAATTCTTGCTTCCGAAGACTCACATTTTATATCAGAACTCAACAGCAGGAGAAAAGCCTATTTGATCACACAAAGGTGATAAATTGCCTGGAAGATTCTTAAGAAATCGGAGTTTGAAAGGCAACTCTGACCCCAGGCTCTTTCTTCACTGTCTGCATCTGGATGCTGCCAGATATAATTGAGTTTATTCCTCCCTTCTGCTCTCACAGCCTCTGTGCCCTGAGCCCATGCTCTGCCCACTCTTCTAGATGTTTCTGACAGCCACTGGCAGGTCTTCCTGTCTTGGGCTTTTCTTCTCTGCCATTGGTGTTCCCTCCATACAGCTGTTTGTGTTAGATTCAGAAAACACAGTTTTGATCACATGATCCCCTTCCTCCGAGTTTCAGGGCTCCCTTCTTGTGTCCAAACCCAAGCTCACACGCCCTCACCAGGCTTTCCAATTGTGCCCCCCTGCTCTCTCGCTCTCATTCAGTATCTGCGAAAGACTTCCTTTTCAAAGCGTTCACAAAGGTTGCAGAAAGTAGCAAGCATGCTTGGGATTTCTTGGTACTAAGGAATAAAACAATGAAATGCGATTCTTCCCAGGAGGAGCACTTATCTAACCAGACGGCAGACTTGTGAGGGCCATGGCCTCATGTTGTAGGAGGCAGCTCGTTTGTTCCCGGCTGCTCAGCCCCGAAATAATCACACAGAAACCATATTATTTGCAATACTTAAGCGTATTTCTGGCTAACTCATATCTTAAATTAACCCATCTCCATTCATCCGTGTATTGCCAAGAGGCTTTGGCTTAGCTGAGAAAGTTCTGGTGTCTGTCTCCTGCGGGGCTACATGGCATCTCACTTGACTATGCCTTCCTTCTCCCAGCATTCGGTTTAGTTTTCCCCACCTAGCTCTGTTCTGCCCTTCTCTGCTATAGGCTCAAAGCAGTTTCTTTATTAACCAATGGCATTCACAGCATACAGAGGGGAACCCCACATCAACCTCAGGCCACAACATTAAGTCACAGAGCACCATTAAAACGGAATACAGAGGAGTTTAGTCATCCTACTGGTCCTGACTTCACAAATGCATGCCTCCCGTTGGCTCCCAGGCACAGTAGCTAGAAACCCTTTCCTGAAGTCATTCAAGCTGGTCCCCTACCCTTAACATTCCTTCCCCTTTGTTACTCTGCAGCCTCCCTCATCTGACCCTCTCTCTAGAAGCTGTCTCTGCACCCTTCCCATTGTCCCCAACCATCTACCTCTGCTCATACCCTACATCTCCATATGGTTCTCTCCAGTTCCTCTGACCTCAACTTCATCTCCTCACTTTAACGCTGTGACATTTTTATCCAGATGTGTAACATCACTACTTGTTTAAGGGACCATTTTCCACTTAAATTTCGAAAGCTTTAAGGGGAAGAATGATACATTTTGTTTTTATCTTTGGGTTTCCTAAAGTCCCCAAATACTTTGTGAGTGGCAGGGTGGGGGTAGGGAGGGAGAGAAAAGGTGCAAGAGAGAAGAGAGAGAAGTGTAGCCACCGAGTTCCCTAGTAAGTCACAGAGAACTCAGGTGTCAGCTCCACCACCATCAGCCTGCACTATAAGCTAACTGGAGACTCCTCTTCCCTGCCTGCCATCTCGCCTGCATTACAAAAGTGTGCCACCACATCTGGCTTTGCACGTGGACTCTGCTTGTCAGGCTTGCACGGTCATAGCCCTTACCCTCTGAACTATCTCTCTCTCTACCCCCTCAACAAGTGCCCATAGAACTATGCACAGAAAATCTCAGAGGAATACTTGACATCACACAGGACCTTAACAAAGTGACAGCTAACATGTGTGCTGCCTGTTTTCATAGAAATTCTCCATCATTGCTTCGTATGACACAAGATTTAATCCTGTATTC
>JAQHUG010000153.1:3527872-3545205 GCA_028555095.1 Dicrostonyx torquatus | reverse complement strand
CTAGCCTTTTCCCGGCTAGCCCCCACCTCATAAACTAACCCATTATAAAAGTCTGTAAGTCACCACGTGGTGATGTACCGGAAAGGTCTAACCTGCATCCATCTGCAACGGTGGCTCGTGGCGTCTGACTCACTTCCTTTCTTCTCCTCCCAGAACTTCCGTTCTGTCTACTCCGCCCACCTAAGGGCTGACCCATCTTATAAGCCACGCAGCTCTTTATTCAACCAATAAGAGTAATACAAAATACAAGAGAACACTCCCACATCACTGATATTAACAAAAACTGTATTTTACCTTACCAGAAATACATACAATAGCGTCTCAATACTATTACCAATATGAATGTTGTGCCTTCAGTTTTACCTTGAGGCAGCCCCTCTAAGAATGCACAGACAAATACTTACTTCCATAATATTTGAGATAATGTCTATTGTAAGGGGCTAATATAGCTGGTTTCACTCATTTTACCTTTGCTAGGGTTCTATGACTACTTTTTGTCTTCGTTTTAGAATGTGTGACGACAAAACCTTGGCATAGTCTCAGCTCCAAAGCTTGGTAGAGAGCAGTCCAGCATACTGCAGAGAAAAGTCCTGTAGAAAATAACCAGGCTAGCTAAGGATAAAACAATTATATTTTATTTATTATAAGGAGAAAAACTCATGAAACAGGAAATGAGAAATCCAAGCACAGCAGTGTCCCAGTGCGGGGGGGGGGGAGGTGGCGAGCCGCAGAGAATGTGCACACAGAGGTGCTCACCTTTTTACCTGGGTCCTGACAAAGCCATGCCTTAACTAACACCCACCTCTTAAAGATGATTGGTTAACAAGGCTTCCCCCCATCATCTCCCCCTTTTGTCTAAACAAGAGCGATCCAAATCCAATGCAAAACTATATGCAATAGGAACAGATTTCAAGTATAGAATTACAAACGACATGAGCGATATTCAGCTAATATGGGGGTGGGGGGAATGTCGAGTCAGGCTTCTGCCACTGTGTCTTATTTTCTGTTAGCTTCGGCCATGGATAGCACACCACTTCCGAAAGCCAGCGGCACACAGCCTCTGGTGTGCGCTTAGGATTCTCCAGATCCGCTCTTCTGCTGAGTCAGCCTGCCCTGTTCCTCGCATCACAGGGGAACAGGGACACAGGGTGGCTGGCACCTCAGCTGGAGCTGGATAAGCTACAGATTCATTATGTCTGTGAGGTGGCAGGCTGTCCCAGAGGTTCCTCAGATGGCTTCTTATTTCTGGTAAACCTAGTACTCCTCCGTGTTCGAGACCTCGGGACTCCAAGACTATGAAGCCAGTACCGTGTACAAGTACTGCTCAGTCTTTGGTGGGCATTGTTCATCACTACGGTCGTCTCCTGAAGCAGAAGCCAGTNGGGAGGGAATCAAAAGACAGCGTGCTTAGACTGGCATAAAAATTGTATAAGGTTACACAGCTAATACAAGAGCTCAGCCTCCCGAGAGATTGTTAAGTGGCATCTCTTGCCTCTCTCTGATGCCTCCATGACACTATATTCTCCTGGATTCTGTCTAAGAGAAACTCCTAAAGATAGACAGTCCGGGGTGCTACTTATGAGTATTTGTCCACTGGACTCAAGTATAAAATAAAGTATCGATAAATTTTGTCAACCCACACTTGTCTCTTCATCTGCGGTAAATACGCATGCTAAGTTCCTAGTTTAGAAACTGGTAAAAGATTAATGGCGTCTTTGAAAAGCTGTGAAGTTGTCAGTTCACGCAAAGCCTCTTCCTGGGCGACAAAGGCTGGCAGAGCCAAGGTTAATCAAACCCAGGAAGGCTGTGTGCACTGCGTCCAATCTCTCAGGATGTCAGTTCATCATTCAGGAGAAATTGAATATTTAATCTCTACAACCACTCAAAATGAATCTTTATATGTGTTAGCTGTCTACGGTCAGGCTGACGGGAGCCTTAGGCTAAACCACTTAACCTCGGTGATGGTTATCACTGGCCCGCTCCAGGAGGCGGGAGACTTGCTAACCTGGGCCAAGAGAGCTGGAGCCCTTAGGTCAATGCACTTAGCACCGGGCAGCTGCTGACAGGCATCGGAGTCCCTGGCTCAGGGCAAAAGTGGGAAAAGAGGGAAGCACAGGAAAGGGGCGTTAGAAACGTTGCCACCACGGACTAGGCCTTCTGACACAAAGCCAGAAATGAGCCAAGGAGGAGACTCCAAACGGGAATGCCAATCCACTCCTCCCTGTGTTTGCCCCATGGGGGTAACCGCAAATAAGGTCAAGCCCTTCCCGGGTCTCAGATTTTCCTAGCGCCCGCCCCCACCGCCCGCTGCCCCTTTTCCTTTATCTAACCTCTTGTACCTAGAGAGTTCAATTCTCAATTAGTTCCCGAGCTTGCCCTTTCCCCTCATGCCCCCACTTTTTATTACCTTCAGGTATGAGTCCTCAGCAAACACAGCCCTAAGACACCGAGAAGCTGGGGGAGCCGCCCATTTGCACAGGGGTAATGATTAGAGACGTGCACCTTAATTTGCATAATCCCTCTTCCTTCCGCGCTTCATAACGGTCTTTGATATTTTTTTTTCTCCTCCAAATGGCATGGGTTGGGAGAAAAAATTAAGCAAGCATCAAAAGTTCTGGCTCCTGTGTTCTCAGCTATTACATTAATCTTTAAGATTTCCGCTCTCATTTATTAAAAATCAGTGACTCATCCAACTTTACACACAAATCCGCACCACAGTTAATTAGAATTTTGGTAGTCTGTTTGTCTTTTCCTTTATTAACTCCTGGAAGCATGAAGCAAGCCTGTGAGCTTGGCTGTGGAAGAGAGAAGAAAAGAAGTCAGACACAAGCTGTCAGTCAATCAACAGCCAGCAATGGTCACACGGTAGGCATTAAAGGGGAGCCCAGGTCCCTTGGACTGAGGGACCTGCCCTGTAAGCAACCCAGGGAGCTGGGTTGGTTTTGTTTGAAGATGAGATTAGTTCTTCTAATCCCAGCCTCTAAATAACAGACCGGAGATTAGAAACAAACAATAGATTTAAAAAACAAAAACAAAAAAGAGAGAGAAATGTTTGCTCATCCATGATCAGGAAAAACAGTCAGTCCTTCCTGTGAAGTGATTCTATCCTTCTGAAAAGTGTGTGGGCATGCGTGCGTGCATGTGCGTGCGTGCGTGCGTGCATGTGCGTGCGTGCGTGTGTGCATGCGTGCGTGCATTCATAAGTGCGTGCATGTCTGTGCGTGTGTGTGTGTGTACATGCACACACATGCAGGCACAAATACCTTTGCAAAATTTCAGCCGCAAGCAGAAAAAAGCAAGTCTGGAAAGCAAAGGGTATCTAGACTGGAACCGAGACAGCAGGACGGAGGGAACCTGGACACAAAAGCGGCTAAGCGCCCTGGTGAGGCAGGCTGGCCAGAGTACACTCGCAGTGAGGAGCTGAGAGCCACCGCTCCAACACCAGGGTTTTATTGCATATTGATTTTGCTTTAGGAGGTTTGGGTGGAAATCACATAAAACAAACAGAAAACTAATTTTCTTCCCAAACTGCTCTCGAAATGGGTTGGGGACTCTCTCGATGTATTTTCTTATTTAAAAATATCACTTGCATTCCTAACATCGTGCAGTCTATAAAGAAAACACAAAGGGAGAGGTAAGAAACGCAAGGCTCGGCACACGAGCTTAAGTCGCCCACGGAGAATCCACATTTGAGATTTGGGGNCGTGAACGAAGTTAGGAACTATGGTGGATAAAAAACGACCCCCATAGGCGCAGAGGGAATAGCACTATTAGGTGTGGTCTCGTTGGAGGTGTTTCACTAGCGGGTGGGCTTTGAGGTCTTAGAAGCTCAAGCCTGGCCAATGTCACTTTTACCTCCTGCAGATCCAAGGGGAGAACTCCCAGCTACCTCTCCAGCACCATGCTGCCACGCTTCCTTCTGTGACAGCGGACTGACCCTCTGAACTGTAAGCCAGCCTCAATCAAATGTTTTCCTTCCTAAGAGTCCGTGTGGTCACGGTGTCTCTCCACAGCGGTAGAAACCCCAAGACAGAAACTTACGCTTTTAAGCAGGACAGGAAAGGTTCCTACTTGGCTGCTTCTGTAACTTTCTATACGTTAGGAAAATCTTTTTTCATATGAATAAAACATGCTTCCTGGTTTATCATTTGGTTTTAAATAGTAGTCTATAAACGCGGTCAAATTGATCAGTCTCTCCTTTAATGCTTATGTATTTGGAGCCATTTTCTTCTCTATTCTCAAGCACTGGGGGAGTTCAAGGCTTTGTTTTAAAATTTGTGTAAGGGTTCCTGGCAACGGCGCTAACACTAACGGTTAAAGTCCACATTTTCCCTGCTGGTGTAATGTGCCACTTGACTGTAGACCTTATTAGTTCCGTCTGTGCTCGGTTAGCATGCTAATCCCGGGTGAAATGTTGAAGTCTGTGCTTTTTCCCTCCATCTGCCCCTCTGCCTAGAGAATTTAGCAACCAACCACAATCCTGTCTCTACCGAAGCCCTATCCGGTGTGCCAGCGGGAACCTCAGGGCGTCAATATCACACAGGCAGTTAAATTACAGGGATTTGTGTGCGGGATTTTGTCATTTCCTCCTCGTATGATTTCAGGCAAATATACTCTATCTTTCTAATGAGGATAACACCTCCATCACAGGGTCATTTTATAAAGTAGCGAAACGTAGGGAATTTGCCAGCATAGAAGTTGGCGTACCGTCAGCGCTCAATAAATCAGTCTATTACAGGGAAGAATCCTTAATCCCCAAGTGATAAGAGCACATGCAAATGGAATGCGATTAATGCAGAAACAGTTCTTCTGGCAGTGAAGCTGCTCAATGTTGTAGCCAAACACACACACAGAGGGGTAAACTTTGCTAAGTAAGCAGTGTGGGTAGTCTAGGTATGCCAACTGAATGCTATGAAAACCCAGGACAGCAGAGGGCGTTTGTAATTGGCTTATTAGCGCGCGCGCGCGCGCACACACACACACACACACACACACACACACGCAGATTGGGAATCGAGCTGAGCACCTGTACCGAAAACTCCAAAGTTTTTCTAGGCACTGCTCTGCTCTCCAACTTTCCATCCCAGACTTGGTGTCCTGTCCTACCGTAGGGCCCTAGCTGAGACCTCCAGTGGTCAGAGTGGTGTGCCCGTCCCCCGTCCCTCTGTCACTCCTTTTTTTGTTTGTTTGTTTGTTTTTCGAGACAGGGTTTCTCTGTAGCTTTGGAGCCTGTCCTGGAACTAGCTCTTGTAGACCAGGCTGGTCTCGAACTCACAAAGATCTGCCTGCCTCTGCCTCCCGAGTGCTGGGATTAAAGGCGTGCGCCACCACCGCCCGGCCCCTCTGTCACTCCTAAGCAGGTCCTCCAGCTCAACACTGTCTGCCCCGAGGGCTTGGGCCTCCAGGTAGGAATCTAAAACTATAAATCCCTTTAAACTGAAAAAAAAAATTAATTGATGACTAACAGGGAACATTGATTCCATAGGTGTTGAGAAGCACAACAGAATTTCTAGCAGGGGTTTTGAAGCGTAAGGCACTTTTTTTTTTTAAAGCCATGAAGTTCACCTAAAATAGGTACATTACACTGTATATAAATTTTACACTAAAACTTGAAAATCACAATGACTAGCCGTGTTGGAATACCAAGAAAATAATACTGTTCGAACCGGATTCAGATAGATTGACTTTGATACACAGAAAGATGCTAACATAAAGTGCAGGTCCTGAGAACAGGTGTCTGTAAAATTCAACATTTTCTAAAATGCTGAACGCGTACTCGGCATCTCGTCATAAATCGCTTGATGTGCAAATGCACAGCAGACGTGTCATCTAAGTGGAAATACCTCCTACTGTGCCTGCTGCTTGTCCCAAGCCACTGACCTGGTCCTCTAGCCCCAACATTCGCCCACAGGAAGTCCCTCTTGTACTACACATTCCTAAGCAGGTCGGGGACCCTCTTGGGCAAAGGAGAATGAAGCATAGTCCATTTGACCAGTTGGTCAGATCTTAGTAATGAAAGCTAAACCTATGTGTTGTCACAGTAGATCAGTGATGTAAGTGCTTTTCGTTGTTTTTTTTTTTTTTTCAAGACAGGGTTTCTCTGTAGCTTTGGAGCCTGTCCTGGAACTAGCTCTTGTAGACCAGGCTGGTCTCGAACTCACAGAGATCCGCCTGCCTCTGCCTCCCGAGTGCTGGGATTAAAGGCGTGCGCCACCACTGCCTGGCGTGTAAGTACTTTTCTATACCAGGGAAATATGCAGAAACTTAAAACTTGTTCCCTGGAGCTGGGCACGGTGGTCCATGCCTTAGAAGGGGAAGGTTGATCATGAGTTTAATGCCAGTCTGGGCTGCATAGGACCCACCCCCAATAATCTTTTTTTTTTAAAAAAAAAATCACGGAAATTTCCTAATATTCAAGTGAATCTTTTCTGAATTCTTCCCAAATGGCATGGAGGAATGATAACATTTGTCCTACTTCCTGTAGCCATGAGGAGCTCTGTGATTGTTGAGTCTTGGATATAGAGATATAGATATATCTTGGATATAGAGATATAGATATATCTATATCTTGGATATAGAGATGCTTGGTATAATTGGCTCGGATTCCTCACAAAGGGCTGCCTCACTGTCCTAAGTTAGGTTCATGTCATGGCACTGGTAAATAGAGGACTCAAATCCAGATCTCTTCCGCTCAAATCCATGCTTTCACGTTACATTCTGACATGTGCGTTTTGATATGCAACGTTCATACGACGGCATGAATAGCCAGTCATTTGTCATAAAACATCACTGAGTAAGAGATTAGCTCTGAAGAGCAATTCACTTTAGTGACGGTTTTTACTCATCCTAGACTTGCCAGTAAAGGCTGCAGAGAGGACTCAGTGGTTAAGAGCACTTGCTGCTCTTGAAGAGAACCTGGGTTCAGTTCTCAGCACCCAACAATCATCTCTAACTCCAGCTCCAGGGCATCTGATGCCACCCTATCCCCTGCAGCCACACATACGATGGACGCATAGCGAAACACCAGGTAAGACACAATTTGATAAATCTTGAAAAACAGTCTTAGCAGTCTTGCTTTTGTTTTGTTTTTCAAACAGGGTTTCTCTGTAGTTTTGGAGCCTGTCCTGGAACTAGCTCTTGTAGACGAGGCTAGCCTTGAGCTCACAGAGATCCGCCTGCCTCTGCCTCTCGAGTGCTAGGATTAAAGGCCTGCACCACCACCGCCTGGCGGCAATCTTGCTTTTGTCTGTATCTTTGGGGCAGTTCTATATTTGATCTGCTTAAAGGGAATTTTCTATTGCCCATTTACTATGATCACCTCTTTTTTTTTTTTTTTTTGGTTTTCCGAGACAGGGTTTCTCTGTAGCTTTGGAGCCTGTCCTGGAACTAGCTCTCGTAGACCAGGCTGGTCTCGAACTCACAGAGATCCTCCTGCCTCTGCCTCCTGAGTGCTGGGATTAAAGGCGTGCGCCACCACCACCCGGGTCCAGGTACGGGTTTTTTAAAGCATGTCAATAGTCCCTCAGTGTGTTAACACATCTGCATATCTAAGATACTACAGGTCAGCAGTGAACTGTCGCCTTGTCCTCGATGCTCAGGGCACGCTGTAACGTTTTGGGTCGTGTATCTTGACTATGACTTCAACACCTATTGGCTGAAATGTTAAATGTTATTACACTGAACACCTCATAAACGTAAAACAAAATCCCTTTTCAGGTCTGTTATTGTGGACAAATGCCCTTCTTAGTAACTTAATGGCCTTGATTTTGAGTCTGTGCCTTCAGAATTATCACTTTTCATTCAGAAACTTGGAATAATCTGACCGTAGCCTTTCTATCCAAATTCTAGCATGTTCTCAATAAACCAGACTTTGAGGCATCTAGAGAACTTAAATATGCCTAGAAAACCATTTTCTAGCTTCTTCCTTGGGTGATGGGCTGTTTTCAAAGGTCATAGTATGGCGTCAGCAGAAGCATGCCTAAAGTGTTAATCGTTAAAACGGCTTTGTGAACTGTGGGGCTCCTTAACCACTCCCACTTAAAACCCACATCTAGGGCCTCAGCATGGGAGGGCCTCACTGGCCAGTACCTCTGCCCTCAACCCCCTCCTGCCGTCCCTGTTAACAGAAAATGACTGCAAGCATCCGATCCCTGTCTACTAACAAGAGGATCGGCCTGTCAGCCGTCACAGGTGAGCTTAGCGCTTGGCACACGTTTGGGAACCTCAAGCGTCACACGCACAGCCTAAAATGGCTGCCACGCAAACAGGCGGCATGCTAATGACACCCAAGAAGGAAACCATTTCAGCACAGCACGTCAGAGCCTCGGAAAACGGAAGCCAGCAACTGTGGTGCTCGTTCGTACTACTGGACTGCAGTTTAAGATATATAGATGGCTACTAAACCTTTAAACCATACTCAAAGCAATCACTAAGACTGGAGAAAGTGTCCAACATGGAGTTGGTATGGTATAGGAAAGACGGGCTGTTTAAGTGTTTCTGGGAAGGCAAACTTCAGTGTTTGGCCATCTGGACATTTTTGGACCTTTTCAGTGTTTTGGACTCCCTGGACACATGTCCAGACAAAAGGGACGCTTTGCCCTGATCATACACTGTTGGTCCACTCCAGAACTGTTCCTGGAAACAATGGGGACCCAGTCCTAGAAATACGTGTCTACGCTACACGGGTCTTGTTTCACTGTGTGTCGACGCTGGTAGCTGATGGCGGCGGAGGGGGAAGGCGGACATTTTCTTCCATCGCTTCCTGACGTGGCAGCCAAGCAGACTGGGAAGACAATTAGTCATTACTGTTTGGATGTCACTTTGCTTTGGTTTTGGAAGTGTTCCTTAAGAAAAAAGAAACTCGTTAATACATCAAACGACAGAACAGGTCAAATTACTGAGAGAAGTGTCAGTCATAAGTAAAACCTTAGGCCATGTTCTACTTGGCCTCAGTGCCTCAAGGCACACTGACACTTCCACCCGGAGTTTGGCATTCCCTGTTAACATTCTGACCATACAAGGTTCGACTGATCATTTACCGGAAGTTCCTGTCATTCCCTACATCCCAGTCCTATCTCCTCAGGAGTACCACTGCTGTTTTCCCTAGGCACCACAGGTAGGAAGAAAATGCAGTTAGAATTGCGGGTCCAGCGATCCACGCCTTTACCTTACTTCCATCCGTCAAAGTTCAAACCCTTTCCTTAGAATTACCTTTAACACCACATCTTCCCACACATAAAAGTACGGCTGCTACTACCTCTTAAAGTGTCAATATCAAGTTGTAAACGGTTTTTATTTAAAACATCTGTCATTACAAAAGCAAGCTACTTTTACTCTTAGGTAGCTTTTTCTGAAGCATTCAGCAGTGTAAACAATAATCAAAAAAAATCACAAAATGAAATTAGCTATAATTATTAATGTATGAAACAAATAACCAATTATCTATAACACCAAAGCCCTGTACCTATAAACCATACGTAAATTCCCTGCCGTTTCTCAAACGTTATAATAATCTCCACGAGGAGCCTAATACAATGCAAACTGAAAATCTGTTCAACGAATTAGAACAAAACCTGGCACAGACTCTACAGAAATGCTACGGAACCTGACTAGAAACTTACTTATCGTACCGTATGTGAGGCGAGGAGAGACGGCAGGTACAGAGCTGGGGAGCAGCCAGACCGACCGAAGCTGATGCAGCGTCAAGGAACTGGACTGGACTGTGTCCTCACAGAACAAGACATTTACTCAGGAGGTAATACAGACCCAGGACATAGAGCCCCCACCCTAACATCTGCAGTGGAGGTGTATACTTCTTTTTTTTGTTTGGTTTTGTTTTTCGAGACAGGGTTTCTCTGTGGCTTTGGAGCCTGTCCTGGAACTAGCTCTTGAAGACCAGGCTGGTCTCGAACTCACAGAGATCCGCCTGCCTCTGCCTCCCAAGTGCTGGGATTAAAGGCGTGCGCCACCACCGGCCAGCGAGGTGTATAATTCTTAAGCCATTTATCTGTTAATAAGGCTATGTGATCTGGGTTCAGAAACTAAAGCACATACACACTCCTCTAGAAGAGAGGCCGCGCCTCTCCCAGCATTTTTCCTTCTACCTGACGACCTGTGATAGGTAGTCACATGGCTGCAATTTATCTACCACAAGTGTTTTGTTTTCAGTAAGATCAGCCAGGGGTGCTGGTGCACAACTTCCGTACAGCACGTGGGAGAGGGAGACAGGAACATTATCTTAAACAGTTCTCCTCTAAAGATAACTGGTTATAGTACACACGTTTTATTCTGTAATTCTGATAAAGAATCTGGGTTGCTGGTAATTAAACAAGAATGCAGGATGATTCTGTCCTTGGACAAATCTTAAGGGCAAGGCCAGTCACTCTAGGCAGGCAGTCACCCCAAACTGCTGCCAGCACTGGTCAGGCCTCTGGCTGGGGTGGCTATCCCTTCAGCTGGGCATAGCCCAGTTTAAGACAAAAGAACATTTTCCATGAAATGTTACGGCAAACACTACAAACTGTATGCAGAAGACTCACCGAGGCTATATAAAGCTGGTGCCTTAAGGAACTCACGCTTGAAACGGGGGGACAGGTTTTCAAGTGATACCCAGTAAGTTCTCGCTCTAAAAAGAAACGCTCCTGCTTTCGGAGTTCCTATTCTTCGATAGGATGTAACCGAGCAGCTTAGCGGTAGAAATGGTAGCAGTAGAAACCAACCATTCTTAACAAACCAAAAAACGGACAAGGAAACCCGTAAGAGACAAACTCTTCACAGTTAACAGTAAATAAAAGTGCGCTAAGTGCTCAAGTAGGGCAGGCGGTTTCAAAACTACACGCGTCTCTTTGGCTTAGGTCATCTTTGAAAGGCTCTCCTTGGATCCCTGGCATTACTGATTGTGGTCACGACTGTCTGACTACTACGAGCTCCTGGTAGCGGGGGATTGGTGGGCTCCCGGCCATTGCTTCTACCAGTGTATGGAAGGTGATAGCCTCGTGATTCAGGGCCAGTCTGAACACCGTTTCCTGCGATAAGAATACAAAAAAAAAAAATTATCATCATCATTTTCAGAAGCGGTCTCTATTGTGCTACAGAAACACAATCATTTAAAGCCCTTACACACATAGTAAAAGCTTACAGATATCACAGGAAATAAGCATCTTGACTCTATGAGGAAAAAGGTGGGCTCTGGCATTGCAATGGCATTACCAAATACATTACCTCGGCACTGGATGAATAGAAAGAAGAAAACCTAACGAGCAATAAAATTAGGAACAGAGTATAAAAAAAAAATCATTAAACCGCCTATACTGTGAATCAGAGGAGGGGCAGAGGACTGTTTGACTACTAGGGTTGGACTCAAACACAGTGTTCCGATGTGACCAAACTACCGGCAGACAGGTTTTCCACAAGGTGAGCTGGCTACAAAAGCCTTCAGCTGCCCCAGTGAACTCCGTTCACAGACGGATGCAGCTCAGAAGACACAGGCTCCGGCAATCACCGGTGAGGTCTGCGGAAGAGTTTGTTTGAGGCTCACCGGCCACTACTGTACAGTAGCATTTCCCGGACAGGTCCCGGTGCGCCGGAAGACCCAGTAATTCTGCACAGATTATACACAGCCACTATATCACAGACATTTGTAAAAACAGGAAAATAAAAGATCTGTCTCAGGGTTACCAAAAATAGTCTTCTTACTAATCAAGGGGCGGGGGTTTAAACACGGAGTGTGCTCGACACCTGGCCTGGACAAGCGCCCTCTAACTTCTACAGAACCATTTATTGGAGTGGCCTTGCTTACTAGAGTTCCCATTTCACACAAAACTAGAGCTAGAGAGCATTTCCCCTGTACGTTTCTCATGGTTCCCAGAACGGTTACAAATCATCACAAACATGGACAAGGGGCTTACCTAGCGGTCCAAACGCACTCACGCTCGCTTTGTCATTCTGCACCTGAAACAAGTTTTAAGTTTGGCAAATGAAGACAGAAGTAACTCATGTAGGAAATATTTTTTTTTTAATTTTAAGGCTTCAAAAGTGATTTTCCACGATATTTCATGATTTGTCTAAGTCCATGCAATGTTAAGGCATTCAGAAATCTTACCCGAGCCTGTTAATAGCTTTTATTACACCCAGTACTTCCTGATTACGACCTTTACTCTGTAAAATACTAAACAGCACATCTATCTATTGTTACAAAGCATACAGACTCGCGGGTGGGAGTGCAAGCTGGTACAACCCCTTTGGATATCAGTGTGGAGATCACTCCGAAAATCAGGAAACAACCTTCCTCAAGACCCAATAATACCACTTTTAGGTATATATCCTAAGGATGCTTAATCGTGCCACAAGGACACGTGCTCAACTATGTTCATAGCAGCTTTGTTTGTCATAGCCAGAATCTGGAAACAACCTAAATGCTCCTCAACTGAAGAATGGATAAAGAAATTGTGGTATGTTTACATAATGGAGTACTACACAGCAGAAAAAAATAACGACAGCTTGAATTTTGCAGGAAAATGGATGGAACTAGAAAACATTATTTTGAGTGAGGTAACCCAGACACAGAAAGACAATTATCACATGTACTCACTCATAGGTAGTTTTTAAACATAAAGCAAAGAAAGCCAGCTTACAAACCATAATTCCAGAGAACTTAGACAACAATGAGGACACTAAGAGAGACTTACATAAACTTAATATACATGGGGAAGTATAAAAAGACAAGATCTCCTGAGTAAATTGGAAGCATAGGGACATTGTGGGAGGGTTGAAGGGGGGAGGGGAGAGGCAGGGAGGGAAGCAGAGAAAAATGTAGAGCTCAATAAATATCAATTAAAAAGAAAAGCATACAGACTCACAGAATCTATATAACAAAAGCTACTTCAGAGATTTCTTCTGTCGAGCCAGGGTCTCATAGACCCCAAGTCGTCAAACTTGCTATGTAGCTAAGGATGACTTTGGCCTTTCCTCCTATCTCCAACCTCCCAAGAAACAGGACTACAGGCATGCACCACCACACCAGTCTGGTGAAGTACTGGGGGGGGGGGAGCCCAGGCCTTCATGCATGCTTGGCAAGCAGTCTATCATCTGTTGAGCCAAATCCCCAGTCCTCAAGATCGGTTCACAATTCCTTTCATCACAGTTTGGACATCAGAGGTTTAGCCTACTGACAGAATTAACTCAATGATAAAAATATACCATGTACTTGGATTAATTACCATTTTGTTCTGCTGCCCTCTGTAATCTGGGTTTGGCTCACTGAAATTCGGCACTTCTGAATACACCATACAAAATCTGAAACAAAGCAGAGGACAAGTGGAATGATTTCCAAACTTTTTTTGCATAACCTCCTTAACTTACAAGAATGAAAACCTTAGCCAGGCGGTGGTGGCGCACCTCTTTAATCCCAGCACTCGGGAGGCAGAGGCAGGCGGATCTCTGTGAGTTCGAGACCAGCCTGGTCTACAAGAGCTAGTTCCAGGATTGGCTTCAAAGCTACAGAGAAACCCTGCCTTGAAAAACCAAAAAAAAAAAAGAAAGAAAGAAAGAAAAGAAAACCTTCGGTGTCAAAGAATTACCCTAACATTAGCAAGCTAATTCAATTAATTTGTGATAAAAAAAATCCCCCAAATAACTATATCCCGTATTACCGCCCAACTATTTGATTCTCTCATCGAATCCCTCTTTTGTTCACCGTGAATCTGCAAAGATAATCAAAGGCAAAGAATAACTTCTACATGACTAAGATAGATAATTGGCTAGCGAGCCACCACGTCAGCCCAGGGCTGACAACACAACTTTGTCCGCACAGGGTTTCCTTAGGTCTTCGGCTCTAAAAAGAAACTAGATCCAGTCTGGAAGCGTCTGGAATTGATTGACCCTGACAGAGACAAGCCACGAGTGAGTGACTTCCCGTGGCTCTTCCCTGAGCGGATGTCCACTACCGCAGCATCTCTGTATGCGTGACATCTAGCCGGATCCTGTAATCCTGACCCAAAGACGTTTCCTAACCCAGGACACTGAAGGAAGGGCCGGCGCCACTGGGGCTGCTCTCAACACCCCTGAGTACTGTACTGACAGGGTTTAATCCAGAGACCTCCCTATGTGTGAAACCAAGTTTCCAAGGCTAAGCAGGCAGTTTAGAGTTTGCGCCAATTATCCTGCAGACACTATTTGAAACTTCGTCACATGAAATGTACTTCAATACTCACTCTCCAATTTTTTGAAGTTCACCGCCTCTTCCGGTATAAAGTGTCAGGCACCCTTTCCACATTGATGCATACCTGGGTAGGGGGGGGGAAAGATCGGGTTTTCAGAAGAATGTATAGCTCTGATTCATTTCCAGTGTATTTCTGTATTAGATACAAGTGCAGATCAACCCTTCTACCCACCATGTCAAGTCAAATATAGCCCGCGTAACTCTTCTGAGAAATGATACAAAGAAAATTCTACTGCCACATTATGACGTAATCATCTCAACTATAACCCCAGGAATAAATGTTGAGCACTGCTGGAGACTGAACCCAAGCCTCCCTTACATAGACTTGGCAAGCACTCAGCCACTAAGCTAGGCTCCCGGATCTTGTTTTTAAGCCTTATATTCAGACAGCTCCCTAAGCTGCGCAGGCTGGTCTTGACCTTGCTGTCACCCAGTAGCCCTCAACCCTTGCCACTTCCTGTCTCAGCCTCGGAAGGAACTGGAAAGCCAGGCGTGGGCCCCTGCGGCGGGCTAAAGAAAGCTTGAGTAGCCCAGCTGACCGGGAAGGCTGAAGCAGGAAAAACTCAACACAGACACTCAATTTCTGCTGCCAGAAGCTCCTCCTCAGAACACACTTTAACTGCTCTGTTGTCTTGCCTTCCTCTCCCTCTTCCCCTTAACTGAGCTCCACACCGAGCAGTCTAGAGCGTAGAAAATGCATGCTTGCCACTAAACGTGCAATGCAGAGGATCTTACAGGCATTTTTTTCTGTTGCAATTAGGTGCCTATGGGTGTTTTCTGTTTGTTTTTTTAATTTTTTTTGTTTTTTGTTTTTCGAGACAGGGTTTCTCTGTAGCTTTGGAGCCTGTCCTGGAACTAGCTCTTGTAGACCAGGCTGGTCTCGAACTCACAGGCCTGCCTCTGCCTCCCGAATACTGGGATTAAAGGTGTGCACCACCACCGCCCGGCAAGCGCCTGTGTTTTAAAATAATGTTAGCTGCAGCCCAACAGTTCGCTGAGAAAGTGTAACATTATCTTCTAAAAGATAATGTGGAGAACTTGAGCCAATGGAAGCAAGTCTTCGTTGACAGCCAAGCAGCTCCCCCTGTGCTAACTACTGGTAACATTTAGGCACAGCAGTGTGTGCTTTCCCCAGAACACCACTTCTCTCGCCTCCAGAATCAGACCAAAGTCTGGTTTTTCAATGTTTCTTTGTTCAACCACCAATGTTACCTCATGGCTGAAATATGGCCTATAATATATATTTACTGCTATCATTATTATTGTTGTTGTTATGGTCCTCACCATAGCCTCCAAAGAAGGAATTCTTGGCCCAAGTTACAAAGATGTAATGTGTGTCACAATGACTCAGTGTTTGAGAATAAGATGTCTGAGTCCTGACTCTCACTTCCTGCTTTGATGACACTCTACCTCACTTCCTGAAAATGCTGTAAGGCCTGCACCACAGTGTCAAAGAGCTTCTGCCCGGGGGAACTCAATACTTCTCTGAGGTTCTCTTAGCCAACATCAACTGCCAACTATGTTCCTGGGAGTGACCAATAAAATCAGTACAATTCTCACCATGTAGGCTTTCAGATTTCTAAGACTCTTTGCTGGCCTTTTCTTAAGACTAACATTTGGGGAAAAGTGTAAAAGTTGATGAAAAACAGTGCTCCGCCTCTATAGCCAACAGTCTGCCAACTAAACATTTGCTCTGAAGGTATCAGACTCCCTCTGCCGCTTGTTGTGTGTTTTGGGGTTTTTTAGGGGAGGGGTGGGGACACTGATCTTACAGAAGAAATCATTTCCACGATCATTTGAGACATGGTCTTCATCTTTTCTGAGTACAAATATGACCACAGAAAATGTTAAATTCAAGCTAGGACTAGATGGCAGAATGCTTGCCTGGCATTGCAGGAGGCCTCTGGCTCATCCCCAGGACATTTGGGTACATGCCTGTAATCCCACCACCTGGGCAGTGGAGGCAGGAAGGTCAGAGGTTCAAGCTCTTTCTCCTGGACATCTTAAAGTTCAAAAACAACCTGGAATACAGGAGACACTGTTTCCAAAAAATGAAGATAAAAGAGCAAAATTCCCAACTACTGAGTTTATGCCCATACCATCTAAATGACAAGTACAAAAACTGTTGACAGGATTTCAAGGCACTAAAAGGGGAAGGATTTGGAAGACATCAAATGTATGGACCGATTATAAAGGTAGTGCAGTTTTAATAGCCTACTAAAAGGGCTCACTAACTCCCATACAGTATTTAAAAAAAAAAAAAATACAACAAACCTTTCGAATTGGAGGTGAGGCGTTAGTTCTGTACCTGAAATACGCTTAGTCGCAGAAGGTGGCCAATTCTGCCCACCAAAACAGCTCACAGCTTCTTGAAGTGGCCCATGGAAGAGCCAGGCAAGTTCGGAACTTCTAGAACTTGGTAGGACCCCATAATCCGGCCAACCCCACACCTAACCCCAATTTATGCACACCTACCCTCTGGTCAACCGAATAATATCCCCGGTCTGTATGAGCCCTCCGATCTCATCCCACACAGAAATAGTGATGCTGCCCGTTCTATCAGCTACTTTGCAGGATCTCACTTCATGGCCGTCTTTGGTTTTGGTTACGCGTCCTGTGAAGATTTATAAAAATCCAAAGAGGGGGAGGGAAAGATGTGTTAGATAACGAGGCCGTTCAGGGCAGCTGCCTCACCCTCCTAGGACACGTTACAGGACTGGCTTCTGTCCCGGGGTAGGAGCCGAGTCCGGCCTAGGGCGGCTGGGAGCACGTGGGGGCGCGGGCGGGCGGGGGAGGGAAGAAGTCCGAGCGCTCGTGGGCGTGGGGCGGGCTGCGGACCCCACTTACCTATCTCCAGGACAATAAAGACGACATTTAAGTTTTTCAGTCCGGCCTTAATGTCTTTTATAAAAAGCGGAGGGTCGTTGACCCCAAGCATACTGAGGCAGGTGCGGCTACGCTGCGGAGACCCGCTGGGCAAAGCTTCCCACCCTCCGGGGCCAAGGGGCAGAGCCGGGGGGAGCAACCTGGGGCGGGGCTGGTGACCGGGGTCAGAAGCGGTTAGGCAGGGGCCGGGGAGACCAGCCCTGGAGGCACCAAGCCAAAAAGAAGGAAA
>JAQHUG010000153.1:3443329-3455631 GCA_028555095.1 Dicrostonyx torquatus | reverse complement strand
CCCCCACAGCTTCGCAGAGTTAAACAGATGGAGCGTGAAAGAACGCACGTCTGCATCATCAAACAAACGCTCCGCAGCCAGCGTAAGCAAATGTGACGTACCTCCAACTAATTTTCCACAACAAGAGTGTCAAGGTCAGTCCCAGGCAGGCTCCCTGGTTGTCAGCTCAGTCTCTAGCCCCTGTGAACCCAGGTTAGGTGATGCTGTGAGTTTTCATGTGGTGCCCTTGACCCCTCTGACTTCTACACTCCTAGAACAATCCTTTCTAAACCTCACTCTTACTGAATCTTCCTGTACTCTGAATCGCTGATTTTTAATTGTTCATCAGTTGTGAGACACTTTTTAACGACTCAGGCAATATTTAAATGTGGAGGACATCTTTACAGGCCACTAGTTCTTTGACCTGTCTTGAATATACATCTTACAATCTTATCCAGGATTAGATTAACTATAATATGAATAAAATTGAGGTGACCTCAGTGGGCATTAAGTGTCTAACTACTCTTTGTTTTCTCTCTCTCTCTCTCTCTCTCTCTCTCTCTGTGTGTGTGTGTGTGTGTGTGTGTGTGTGTGTGTTCCCAAGATTTATTTTCCTATTCACCAACCACATTTTTTTTTCAGCTTTTCTCTGTGACCTCAGAAAGACAGGTGCTAACCCACAGTATTGGAGCATCCATTAAGCCTGACATTTAGAAAAGTAGAAACTACTGAGAACTGTCATTCAGGAAGTGAAATTTTACATCATAGGGTGATTGACTCATTAAGCTTAGCTCTAAGAGACAAGAAAAGATTCCCTAACGGAGGTTGACGGGAAACCCCGGGTCGCAGACATTTCCTAGTTTCCCGTGGTAAGCCAGATGCTATCGCAGTAGGCACAGTCCTAGAAGACACAGCAGCGAGCTTACAACAGGCAGAGGGGCGCTTCCCCTTTCTGAAGCAGAGTCTACAAGGAATTACCAAGTCGCCTCTGTCTACGTTTAACAGCCAGTACCTAGGTTTCCACAGTAAGGTTGAAAATTCTATTCTTTGGGATTCTGAACTTTTAGCAGAAAAAAGAGAAATTCTCTAGGATTACTCATATATAATTGTGTGTGTGTGTGTGTGTGTGTGTGTGTGTGTGTGTGTGTGTAGTCTTCGTTCAGTTCAAAGCTGAAATAAATTTATTTTAAGTCCATGTTTTACAATTATTGTAGGGTCAGCATAGCATGAATTTGTGCAGGTCTGACCATTTCACAGGGACTGGTAAGCATGTTAGGTGTGTCCCCATCTTAATTTCTTACTCAGAAATAAGTCAGAAGACCTTAGATTCCTGACTCCCTGGCTGCGGTGGGATGCAGCTGTTTCTCCCATGGGCCAAGCTATACTAGACGATCTCTACCACCCTCCCCTAAATGTTTATCAAGCAAGCAGTGGGGCTGGAAACCTAAAATGAACGAAGAGGGCACAGCTCGCTCAGAAGTGGGAAGGAGGCCATGCCAGCAGGGTTCCTTGTGCATTGCCCGCAGCTCTGTGGATTGCTATCCTCACTGGCGAGCATCCATGGCACCAGGTCCCTCAGTCGCCTTCTCTCAATCTGCCCGGGCTATTCTCACACCTGAGTCCTTCTGCAGAGCGTCCCTCATCAAGCTTCGCTGTGCCCAGACTTCTCTTTGCCGCCAAAAGCTGTGAGTGACCTTCCAGGCTTGATGTGCCCAGAGCTCTGATCAAAGTGGCACCACGAGGCGGAGAATCTTACCTCTGTGAGGTACCAGAGATGTTTCCAAAAGCAGAAGTGCCCCGCCACTGTGAGGTACCAGAGATGTTTCCAAAAGCAGAAGTGCCCCGCCACGCGTTGCTAATATCTTCAAAGAGTAGCTGGAAAATGCAAAGGAAACCCCTTTACCAAAACCTTAACGAATGCACCCCAGTCGGGAAATTCTGAAAAGACAGACAGGCTGCCACATCCCGACTTCTCGTTTGTGTGCTAAGCTGACTTTCCGCCACAGATTCATTTAAGCTTTTTCATAGAATATATTCATTATCTCTCCTTTCCAGATGCTTCAGCTCTATGAATACAATCAATCCATGAGTACGTTCTAGCTCTTGAGCCCAAACAGACTAAGGATGCCGAGAAGCTGTTGAGCTCTCCAGGGTGGACTTTCCTGCAAGTGGCTTCCATTCCGGGAACCTGGGCCGATCTGAGGAGCCAAGCCGTGAACAAGACACTTGTGGGTGCTGCTTTGACAGTTTGGCATTTGTTGGAAAACCATACAGTCTCGTGTCTGTTACATATTCGAGATCGAGTAACAAAACGAAATCCTATAACAAGCTTTGGCATGGGGCCAAATGTGTGTCATGGAAGATAAGACTTCTTGGGATGAGCGTGGAGTGAGTTGTTGTGGAGATTTGCTGTAAAAGAAGATTCTACAGCAGTATCTAAATTCATGCGAACAGCACGAGTCTGAAATCAAAACATTAAAACTAACAAAAAATTTAGCAGTCACTTCTTTGTGTTCTTTGGATGGAATCTGGCCACGGATATATGTTGACTGATTAGTTTTTTCAGTCAACAGGATGGTACTAGATGGTCATTGATGCAGCCATCATGTGAGGCTTACATGCCAGGATTATATTCAGTGTATCTAAGGGGACTGCTCTTCCTTGAGATCAGTCCTTGACTTCACTTGCGTGGAGAAGGCGCTACGTGCCCTCTCCCTCCCAGGCCAACCCCGTAGGCTTGTGGTCTCTGGAGAGGTGACAATACCTCTCCTTGCAACCTTCTGTGACCAACTTCACCACGGTGGCATGCTTCATTTCTTCGGGAGATCCAGACCCATTTTTTATCTCTGCTCCAAGTGCTCTGTCCCAAGCCAGCCTACATCCGGCCAAGAAACAATTTCCGCTTAAATCTACTAAACAAATAATCCGGTTCTGCCTCTAACGGTCCTGCGGGTGCATGCTAAGTGCTTTTGCTAATATAGTTGTCATGTTAAGGACCTGGCCCGGGAAGTAGTCATCATGCTTTGCAGCTGCTGTCCTGGACAAGCAGATGAGATTGGCAGGGCAATGAAGTTCAACATCCAAACAGGTCCACCAGGCTTCGGGGTCCTAAATGAGATTGAAAAAGATAAACAGATTCAGAGAAGCACTTGGGCACTACTCTTGAATAATCATGTTAAGTCTTCAATTATTTACAACACACACACACACACACACACACACACACACGAATCTCAAGTTAGCAGAGAAACAGACAAGCACTCTATTTGTGGAGTTACTGGCGGATGCTGGGCCAGACACAGAAAACTATTAGAAGCCAGTGAGTAAGCCAGGCCAGCAAAACCCATCTGACCCATGTGCCGCAGAAACACACTCTCAGGACACAGGAAAAAGCTGGACCCTTTCGGCAGAACCTCCTTAGAGATGAGCAGCCAACACTTACGCAAATGGTTCACACTCGCAAAGGAGCCCAACACAAAAATATCAAGCCATGAACAGAACTGTTGGCATCTCCAAGGCAAACTGTTCCTCCTCCCCAGAAAGAAGAGTCCAGACGCAGTGTGTGGCTTGCCTGGGCGGGATCCCTCTGCCTGCCTTCTGCCACGACTCCAGATGCCCAGCTGTTAGCCTCAATCAGTCTTAGCTCAAGAACGAAGCTGAGGGCTGTCGAGAGGGCAGGCTGAGCAACGCGCTGAGCCAGATTTGAGATTGCCGCCCATGCAAGACGGGACTCGGGGGACTTAAAGGAGCAAATCACATGAACACCTTCAGAATCTATGAACGGAAGCAAAAAACTGTCCTTCGGCCAGGTTAAGTGGCAAAGGCAACTCGAAACGACTTTGGGGTATCTGAGTAAGCAAGCTTCCGAAGCAACGAAAGCAGTTACAACAAAAGTGTGTCAGTTTTATTTAAGACACACAAGTTTAATAAAGGCCAAAATACACACAGATTACTATACCAGAGAGAGCTCCTCCGAAGAAGCAGGCAGGTCGGTGATCTGCGCAGAGAGAGCGCTTTCCACGTGGGCCTACCATTTTATACCTCTCTTGGGACCTAGTGGTCCAGCCCCATTAATTAATTAAGGGGCGGAATAATTAGCTAATGGCGGGGTGTGGCTATAAGCCGAAATGGTCAAGACCACACCCCTTCACAAAAGCAGTTACAAGTAGCTAGTCACAGCTGTGTATTGTTGAGGGATGGTCACTGAGACAGGGTTTCTGGGGACTTATCTTTCAGGGACTGGAGTCGGAGGCAAACTGAGTGGTGGGTACCGAGATGAACACCTAGTATAAGCTGAAGGTTCTTTGGCTGTAACAAGTACTAGCTCTCAAAAAGTGTTCCTTTGACAACTAAATGTGTGTGTGTGTGTGTGTGTGTGTGGGTGGGTGGAGAGAGAGAGAGAGAGAGAGAGAGATCATCTGTAGATAAAACAAAATAGTTCTTCGTCCAGACATCCTTAGAAAACACTTCTCAGTGCTTTTCTCAGTTTCTTTTGTGTGTTTGTGTGTGTGAGGGGGCCATGCCATGCATGTAGAGGTCAGGGAACCACCTGTAGGATTTGGTTTTGGTTTTCTCCTTCTACCATATGGGTTCTGGGGAACAAACGCGGGTCCTCAGCCTTGGCAGAAAGCATCTTTACCCACCGGGTCATCTCATGGGCCTGGAAAGCTCTTTAAAAAAAAATTAAGAAAAAAATGATTAAATCAAATTTCATATGAGAAAAATGTATTTTCATGTTTGATACCAAATACGATACAGTTTGTCCATAGCACAGTGTCCTCTCTGAAGTGATTTTGCTCCTTCTTGAAGCTATCAATTATTGAAGACAGTCAAGCATCAGCCATTGCAATAGATCATTCTTCTATTCTGTCACGATAACTTACAAGTTCCTTACATCCCTTCCCACAAAGTAATGCAGTTTTCAATGTATGAGACTTGGCGGGAGGGATTATAGTCAGAGAAGGCAATTAAAAAGTTAAAATTCTACCTACCTTCTCTTTAACTGAGACGATAATTATACCTACACTTGAATCTAATGAACTTGATTTTGCAATCAGTAATTACTATGCAATAGGAGACATATTTTCTGTTTCACACATCATCTTTGGTATCTCGTGTCTATTAAGTTATGTCAAATATTGTAGGTTCTGTTTTGTGAGTGATCAGATGTCCAGAAGTTGAGATCTGAGATAATCATTTTCCATTAGATATAAAATGTGCTCTCAAAAATTCATGTAAATATGGTTAAATACTATAGAGCAAGTAGTTCTCACACTACCACCTAACAGAGGTACCTAGAGTTTTACACACATGTGCGCGCGCGCGCGCACACACACACACACACACACACACACACACACCACTCACTCTCTAGGCCTTACTCCAGAATTAGGTATTGCAATATCTGAGAATGGGACTCAGTTTTTTTCCTTCTTTCCTTCCTTCCTTCCTTCCTTCCTTCCTTCCTTCCTTTCTCTTTTTGTAGAAAATCTTTTCAGATACCTAGATTTTATTTGGGATGTGTTGTTTGATTTAAATAATAGCATATTGTTAGTTTTTTCACTTTCATACATCCAAACATTATTAAGGAGGAAACACAAGCCTGGTTCTATAAATCTGGCCAACAACCATTGTTGTCACCCCCTCCACAGTCTTCATACCAGCTCCTCCAAAAGCTACTCCCTCACCCCAACTTCATGACCTCATATTTCTTTAACTGTTTCCTTAACCACCAAATCCAATTTGTGCTGCCCACAGTATGGACCAGCCACTGGAGCTTGGTTGGCTTATCATAGGCCGGACCAAGATGACTGTCTTTCCCAGAAGCCATCGGCTGTCCACATCTCCTCAGCGAGGGGGGAGGCTCATAGGCTCCACCCTCTTCCATGCTAGAATGCTGATTGTCTTGATTGTGGGCAGATCTTGGGATAGGCAAGAGTAGCTGCTGTGGCTTCAGGAGTGTGATGATCCTTTTGTATTAGAAGACACTATTGTCCCCCGAGTCCTCCCTGGCCCCTGGCTTTACAATATCTCCTTTCTGTCCCTCTTCTCTGACAGCTCCTGAGTCTTGGGGGAGGGAATGTGATACAGATACTCCATTGTGGCTGAGCATCCCTCTAGCACCCCACCATACACTGGGGGTGGGGTGGCTCTGGTGAGGTATGGGAGCTGGACAAATCTATAGGTAGAGAGATTAAAATGTAGACAGCAGTTTGACACTGTTTGTTTAGAAAAATAGTAACAGGTAGGTACATCCCTGGAGCGTGCAAGGTCCCTGGCCAATGGTTGTTGGCCACATTTATAGAACCAGGCTTGTGTTTCCTCCTTAAGGTCACTCAGAAAGCGGTTGGTTACACACATAACACTGGCATCTGTGCCACTATTGCCCCTATGAGCACATGCTGCCACACTGGTCATCCCTGTCGTTCACAGCATGCAGAGCTGGGTAAGACTGTTGCTAATTTCCCTCCAGCAACTTGCACAGCACCCTCTATACTGCAAAAGGTAGCCAGCAGGTAGGCAGCTTCTGGGTCAGTACCAACTTGATTTATCCCTGTGTGTCTAGGGGAGGTCGTCTGCACCTAGCTTGATCTTGTTCTTTTTGTTGTTGTTGCTGTTTTTTTAAACACCGCATCTCATGGAAGGAAACCAGTACTCAGCCTGTGATTGGCTGACTCTATAACTAGAGCAAGAAGAAAAAAAAAAAGAGACTATTTTTTATATTCCTCAAGCAATAGGGATAAGGTTTGGGTTCACTGAAGCTTGCTTGAAAATGTCTTTTTCCATGTGAAGGAAGTTTGACTGCGGAAATAACAGATTATATTCTTATGTTAAATGGAAAACCACATGTGGGGAATGAGAGGAGCGGAGAAGGACTCCCGGTATCAGAGTAACAACTGGTAAGAACCGTCAGCAGCTAACAGGTCCATCTTTGACATGGGAAAGAATTTTTCCATCGAGGCCAAGTGTGGCCCCACAAATTATTCTCTGTTTGGTTTTGGTTTTGGAAACGAGGTCTTATTGTGTGGTCCTTACTGACCTGAACTCATGTTGTAGCCCAGGCTAGCCTCACAGAGGCTCTCCTGTCTCTGCCTCCTGCGTGCTGGGATTAAAGGCGTGCGCCACCACCACCCGACAAAAGACAGGCTTTTCTCAAACTTAAGGGTGTGCTCATGAAGCAGGATTATTACAACAGACTTACAAGTTACCTAGGTGATTCACGTCACGGCTTTTAGGCCTCCTGAGACTTCCGGTTTCTGAAGTTTGGGCAGAGCAGAGCTCAGAAATATCACATAATGGGCAACAGATCCCACGCCATCAGCCAGGTTTCTGCATAACAAACAAACCCAGTTCTAGTGACGTCTCTCAAGAGCATACAATCATTCTCACTTTGAGACCTGACTGCTTACAGCTCATTCTGCCCTGACGCCTGTCATGCTAGAACCAATGGTCACCAGAGTGGCATGCTAGGGCCGATTGTCACCAGAAGGGCATGTTAGGGTCAGTGGTCACCAGAGTGGCTTGCTAGAGTCAATGGTCACTAGAGGAGAATGTTAGGGCCAGTGGTCACNCAGTGGTCACCAGAGTGGCTTGCTAGAGTCAATGGTCACTAGAGGAGAATGTTAGGGCCAGTGGTCACCAGAGTGGCTAGCCGCCACCTCCTGGCAGATCACAAAGTTCAGGAATCAGACCACACCTGTCCCCAGGGGCGGGGGAGGCTTCATGGGCCTTCCATCATCTAGTACCTGGTTGATGAAAGCATACGACAAACAAGCCAGAAGTCACCAGGGCAGAGACAAGGGCTGTGCCTGCCTTGCTGGGGACCCTGAGCGAGAACTTGAGAACACAGTTCCAGCTGACCCCATCCTGCACTAAAAAAGCCTCCATGGTAAGTGTTTAAAAAGGATCTTTCTTTTATGTTTTCTTCCATATGCTTACTATGGAAGCTAAGAGCTGGTCACTTTTTCCTATTATGAACCAATCATTAAATGGCTACATATTTTTGTCTTTGTGGACTATACAACCTTTGTTACAACTCTCCCACACTTGCACGAGAGCAGCCACGGACAACACATAAAGGACCCACTAAACCCACCCTATAACAAGACCGTCGTGTGTCCAGTGCCGTGTGAGTTTCAGGTAACCGTCACGAGTTACAGGACGCTATGAATATCGGTTTGCCTTTTTAAATCTGTAGAAATGTTAAAACTGTTCCTGGTTTGGGGCCTACATAAGCTAAGCGCTTAATTAAAGTCGATTAACCCACAATGCATGAACTCTAACTTAGCCCACGGGCAAGCCAAGCACTTGACATTTACAGAGAAGACAGCGCACTAAGCTGCGGGTTTGCATAGGTTGAGGATGTAGACCACAGAGACATTTACCTGGGCACCTTTGAACATGAAATTTCTGTAGTAAAGGTCCTGAACTATACATGCTAGAAGTCATGATACCAGGGGGCTATGTAGCGAGGAAGACAGCATCCCTTGAAAGAGCCTCCTGGGTGAGCCATGGCTTCATTGAAAAATTGGACATTACCCCTTTAAACCACTTAAAGGAAGCAAGGGCTTTCCAGGTTCCTGCCTGTTATTCTAATCTTTATTTCCTATTGTTTATTAAAATATAGTTAATTGACAATAAAGTTGCATGCCTTCAAAGTGTTCGAGGTGATACTGGGTGCATGCATATATTGCAAAATGATTGCAATAGTCAGACGAACATGTCACTGCAGAATGACCATATTGCGGGTGGGGATGGACATCTGCTTTCCTGGGACGTTTCAGCTTAAATAAAATAGCTAATGTTATTACTCAGTACAAAATTCAAGTGTTAAAGACAGAAAATGAGCCGGGCGGCGGTGGCGCACGCCTGTAATCCCAGCACTCGGGAGGCAGAGGCAGGCAGATCTCTGTGAGTTCGAGACCAGCCTGGTCTACAAGAGCTAGTTCCAGGACAGGCTCCAAAGCTACAGAGAAACCCTGTCTCGAAAAACCAAAAAAAAAAAAAAAAGCATGACACATAATTATATGTGTGTGTATGCATTTTATTTCTCTATTATATGTATAGTATGTTGTTGTTTATTAAAATATTCCATTATACCCAGTGTTTTAAGATTTAGTATGCAATTGTGGTTATGTATGTGTGTAACACACCTGTACATACATGCACGTGGAGGCTCTAAGCCATCTTTGTGTGTCTGCCTCTAATACTCTCAACCTGATTTTGTGAGACAGGTTCTCTTACTGAGCCTGGAGCTCATCCTGTACAGACCAGCCAGTGAGCCCCCAGAATCTGCCTGTCTCCGACTCCCTCACCGCCAGTGCCAGGGTAACAGGCACATGCGGCCACACCCAGCTTTTTCTGTAGGTGCTAAGAAGCCACCTCAGGGCAGTTCGTTTTCCCATCCCCACTCACTGGGCCTGTAACGATAATCCCTACAGACTGTGTTTTTAATGTAACAGTATGTTCTGCGAATCTTGTCATGCTAGGATGAACAGATTTCGCAATGTATTGCAAAAACATGGCATCGCCATCATTTAAAACTCACACTGATATCCGTTTCGGTTCTTTCCAGTTTCCTCCTACAAATGTGATAATAAAGTGAGCATCCTTATAACGAAATCTCTCCCTAAATTAGCCACTCAGCGCTAACAAACAGGTATCTAAAAGTCCAATATTCTGGCCGGGTAGTGGTGGCGCACACCTTTAATCCCAGCACTCGGGAGGCAGAGGCAGACGGATCTCTGTGAGTTTGAGACCAGCCTGGTCTACAAAAGCTAGTTCCAGGACAGGCTCCAAAGCCACAGAGAAACCCTGTCTCGAAAAACCAAAAAAAAAAAAAAAAAAAGTCCAATATTCTGGATCAAAGTACATGAGGTAGTTTTATCAACCGTCACCCCTCCCCCAGTGTTGTCTGGTGAAGGATAAGGAAATTGGAACTATGGACACGTGGGTGACATAGTAATAAACAAATTAACTCATGAATAATTGGACGAGAAGGGGAAAGAGAGGGGAGGACCGGAGAGAGCGAGAACATTTGGTCTTGAGACGTTTTATTTGAAATTAACTTCCTTTTTTCTTCTTTTTCATTGAATGGCGGAGAGCAGAGGTTCTGAACTGGGGTGGAAGGATCTTAGGGTTCACGTTCTCTGTAGTAAATCAACCCCAAATAGAACGTATTAAAGCCACGCTCCTGTGTTAACTCCGCTTAGGTGAGAGATTCCTGGCCAGACTCCTTGGGGCAGCTGTAGTCAAAGTCTGGGGTCAAAGTCCTCTACTGGCTCCATGGGGCTGGCTGAGTCACCTCCCGGCCCTGCCCCCACAATTCATTGATGACTGTGAGCGCACCGACAGGTGAGTTTGCACGCTCTCTCCCGATTAAGTAGCAACCTGTACAATATGGCCACTGTGTCCATGGCGGGGCACGGACCAAGAGTGGTGGTCTCAAATCCCAAGAAGTATTCTGTTTTTATTCAAGTCTTTTTATGCTCTAAACCTGGGAAGTCATAAGATAGAACTTTTTTGAAATTGTTCTACTACATTTGAGCAGGGGTGTAGGGGAGGATGGTGGTGAAAGTGGGTTCTCTCCTTCTGTTACTTGGGTCCTAGGATCAAACTCAGGTCGCCGAGCTTGGCAGCAAGTGCCTTTGCCTGCTGATCCACCTCACCACCCACCCACCCACCCCATCCACCAGTCTATAACTTCTGCCACATTCCCCGGGGGTAGCAAATGTCTTGGGAGTACCTGGAAACAAGAGAAGACGCCTCCTCTTGGTGGGACGGCAACAAGTCACCCCACATAAGAGCTGATCTTGGCTACTCTTGGGGGACAGCCGGCCACCCTCAAGGGACAGACAGGAGTCCTCTGAACGTGGGGACAATCCTGTTCCTGTTTGCGCCTTCCTCCTAAGGCAATCCTGATGATTCCCGAGACTCTCAAAGGGCCCAGGGGGTAGGGAGGGATAGTGAGGGGGGAAGGAAACGACACAAATATTGATCCTGGTAAATACAGTCTATTAACTATTTCAATGGCTAGTGCACCTTATTCATCTAAAGGCTTCAGTAGGTTTCTTCTTCTTCTTCTTCTTCTTCTTCTTCTTCTTCTTCTTCTTCTTCTTCTTCTTCTTCTTCTCCTCCTCCTCCTCCTCCTCCTCCTCCTTCTTCTTTTTGGTTTTTCAAGACAGGGTTTCTCTGTAGCTTTGGAGCCTGCACTGGAACTAGCTCTTGTAGACCAGGCTGGTCTCAAACTCACAAAGATCCGCCTGCCTCTGCCTCCCGAGTGCTGGGATTAAAGACATTTCTTTGTTAATAACTTGGAATCGACTCACCCCTAGCCTGTTCGCCAAAACCTCATCCGTAAAGAGAGCCCGGACTGGTCTTGACACTGTGGCTATAATCGAAGTGAGCCTGGGTGGAGATCCACGCACGTACGTAAGTTCTGAATTGTAGAAGAGCCTGGTTAAATGAACTTTGCATTTTGAATCCCTGTTCCCATCAGGAATACCTATATTGGACGGAGAGAGCTCTAATCAGCTATTAATATTCTGTACGCAGTCAGGGGGAAATTTCTTTGCCGACCCCTGCAGCCCAGGCCTGGCCAGAACAGCACCTGATTTCCATCATCAGAGCATGAAATCTGCCTACTTTTTATCCCAGCACAGGTGACTTTAATCACGATTACCGGGCACAAAATTATCTGGTTTTTATTAGGGCATTTGGTTCTTACAAGCGCTCAGCACCCGTGGATTGGGGGAGCTGGGGAGGAGAAACCATAATCAGAATATATTACATGAAAAAAAAATCTATTTTCAGCTTTTTAACAAAAGGGTTAGGGCAAGTACTTGGGGCGTGCGTGCTTTCTGTGGCCCTGTGCATTGGAAGTCCAACATAGTTTCGAGCTGCTTTTAGCAATGCTAGGGTCAATGAGTAGATCTTCGTGCTGGTTGCCTGGCCCTAGTGGGTGGGTGGCTTTTGGACTGCTGAGAGCCCAATTCCTCATGATAAAAAGACATAAATGATAGCTACAATCTGTGCGTTGCACCCAAAAATATCAGGCTGGTGCTCTACGCTGTCTGGGGAAAATGCTTTGGATGAACTGGGGGAGAGGGAGAGAAGCATCTTATTATATTGTAGTTTTCAGTTTTAACATCTCCTGATATAAATTTCTTAAATAGTTTCACCACATTTTGTAAAATGGAGATTTTTTTTTTCTCTAGTTATGAGAGGCCAGTGAGCAAGCTTTTCTTTATGAGCGAGGGCTGTTTTCTGACTTCCAATAAAGCTTCGGATAAGGGGGGCAGATGTGGACTGTTGTAAATGAGGGG
>JAQHUG010000153.1:3259677-3271945 GCA_028555095.1 Dicrostonyx torquatus | reverse complement strand
CTCTCTCTCTCTCTCTCTCTCTCTCTCTCTCTCTCTCTCTCTCTCTCTCTCTCTCTCTCTCTGACACACACCTACATTCCTGTCAACGCCAGAATGGCCCAGAGCCACAGAGAACCTCCAATAAGAGGAAGCGTCCAGTTCCTGGTTTTCTGGGAGGAAGTGACACCACCCCGCCCCACTCTCCCGGGGGCCAGCCTCCTGGCCTTTCCTAGATGAATGTGACATGTGCACACTGATCTGGCACCAGGGACTTCTACTTTTTTCTCCTGTTGCTTAAAAAAATCATAGCCTGAGTTATGATATCAGAGGGACAGGTGTATTTATTTATTTTTGCAACGTAGTTTCCCACATACCTTCAGTACCTCCTGATTAGGTGTCTCTCAGGTCTGCCTGTTCTAAGGCTCCAGGCTCCAGGCTGTGAACACACGTCCAGGGCCTCTCTCCAGGTTCAGGGCACACCCATTTCCACCCACGCATCCACCATTCTCAGCAGGAAAGGGATTCTGAGTCTGGGGACTTCGATTTTGCAAACCAACGTGAGCACTAGAGAAACTCCGAAGACTACAAGATGTGTGGCTGTCGGAAGCATGTAGCTGAGGGAAGTCTCACGAACGGGGACGGGGCTGAGCCAAGAAAAGCCTCTTACGTAGCAAGGCCAGCAAGGCTTCCGGGTTAAATGAGCCCGCAACCGGAGGAAGTTTCTTCGGCCTCACAAGCGGGTGGAAGAAATGGCTCCCTTACCAACCCCGAATGAAGAACCAAGGAAACCGTAGAAGTCAATATTTTTCATGAGGGTTCCCAGCATGAGCCATGAAACTTCAAGAGCCATTTGGGTCAGCCTGCCTGCCTGTCTCTCCGTTAGCTGCCATTCACACCACTGCTGACAGACATACTTAAGGTACCGAACCTTCAGCTTGAAAGCATCTGCAGGGAGGGAGTCAATGTTGTGTAGTAACAATATCTGATCTTATTAAGAGTTTTTCTTTTTTTCTTTTGGTTTTTTGAGACAGGGTTTCTCTGTGGCTTTGGAGCCTGCTCTGGAACTAGCTCTTGTAGACCAGGCTGGTCTCGAACTCACAGAGATCCGCCTGCCTCTGCCTCCCGAGTGCTGGGATTAAAGGCGTGCGCCACCACCACCCGGCCAGTTTTTCTATAATATAGTAAAGTTAGGGCTGGAGAGATGGCTCAGAGGTTGAGAGAACTGACTGCTCTTCCGCAGGTCCTGAGTTCAATTCCCAGCAACCATATGATGGCTCACAGCCATCTGTAATGAGATCTGGTGCCCAGAACACTATATACATAATAAATAAATTTAAAAAAAAATAGAAAGCCAGGCGGTGGTGGCGCACGCCTTCAATCCCAGCACTCGGGAGGCAGAGGCAGACAGATCTCTGTGAGTTCGAGGCCAGCCTGGTCTACAAGAGCTAGTTCCAGTGCAGGCTCCAAAGCCACAGAGAAACCCTGTCTAGAAAAAACCAAAAAAAAAAAAAAAGATAGTAAAGTTAATAACCTATGAACACATGAATGCACACATGCTACATACCAAATGTACTCTTCAACAGGATCTACCCTTCAGGGAACAGTGCAAACATGTCTCTTCTTTCTTTTTAGACAACGTATCAACAACTTCTGTTCTTGTCGTCTTGAGACAGGGTCTCTTTACATAGCCCCGGCACTCCTGGAACTTACTAGGCAGACCAGGCTGGCCTCGAACTCACAGAGATCCACCTGCCTCTGCCTCCCGAGTGCTGGGATTGAAGGCGTGCGCAATGATGTCCGGCTCTTCTTGTTTGCGGCAGGAGGCACTGAGTCCTGCTCCTCCTGCCTGCCTGCAGCTCCCACACGCTGAGACTACATGTGTTAATACCACACTTGGCTGAGCGGAAAGCTCATCGCTTCCTGCAAAGTTTATTTTCAGGATTCAACTCCCAATGGTTTCGTTCCTTTTCTCTAGACAGAACTGGCCTTGTCAGATCCTCTAGGCACAACAGAGGCACAACCGTGTTTCTAAAATAGGAGTTTATGTGCAGAATGACACTTATAACATTAAAATATTGTTTTAGATGAGGTGCCATCTTATTAGCTTAGAGAAGACCCTTATCATAGCAAAGGGATAAAGACCAGGGGTAGGAAAAATCTAATTTTTCTCAAAGGCAGATGGTCAGCCATGGCCACATTTGGAAAAGTTCAAAGGTGGAGGTTTCCGAATGCCAGACTTGGCGGAGAATATACCCGTTCTTCTTGGGTAAGTACTAAAACTGCTTTCTTTTCAGAGCCTTTTCTGCATCCCGGTTCTGAGTCAAGAGGGAAGCCTTCTCTCCTCTCAGTGTGTCTCCACCAATCAGAGAGGACGCTTCCTGGCAAGCCAGCCAGCAACCCTGGCCAATGGCAGACTTCCTGCCAAGACCAGCTAAAGTGAAATCTAAGATACAGCAAAATATCTCATTCAAGAATTTGATTTCCAAAAGCAATTTATCAACCCCCAAAAGATAGTAAGTGGAAAATATTATTTAATACTATTAAAATAAAATTTCAATGTCTATACTCCATCTGAAGTTATTAATAGAATACACCATGACTCAGCAGAAAACAATGAAGTCCGAAAATGGTTGTCCCACAGATGTATACAAAGATAGGTTTGCAGCCGGGCAGTGGTGGCACAGGCCTTTAATCCCAGCACTCGGGAGGCAGAGGCAGGTGGATCTTTGTGAGTTCGAGACCAGCCTGGTCTACAAGAGCTAGTTCCAGGACAGGCTCCAAAGCCACAAGAAACCTTGTCTCCTTGTCTCGAAAAACCAAAAAAAAAAAAAAGATACAAAGGATCTGTCCATCAAGATACTTACACCCCTATGAATGTCTTTCTTCGTATTTCTGCGTCCAGCAAGATGCTCAGGGGAGGAGCGTTCTCACTTTTTAAGTTATGTGTCCTTGCTTTAAATGTGCAAATCCCTTATTTGTATAGAGACTTACTCACATCGGGAAGTATTGGATAGTGTCTGGGAAAAAGTAAGCCACAACCATGCTGAGGCCTGTTCGCTACACAAGGCCATCCCACGAACTTTCCACTTAAGAGTTGCTGTTTCCGGCACCCTTTAGGGGCTCTACCAAAGGCAGCAAGTCTCCATGACCCCGCCTGTTCAGTGTGAGGCTAGCTTATTCTAGAAGCCAGGATTCCAGATAGAGCACGTGGCGTAGCACATTAGTGATGTTGGCTCGCGAAGTGAGCCAGCTCCACCGTGCATGTCACTAAGGACGCCTTTCAGGTTTCTGCTGAGGACACTGCTTTTCGGGTACCCAGGCCACAACTCCGACTCGTCTCTCCTCAGAATGGGTTGACAGCGACAAAACAGTTCCTACAGGACTTGGTTAGTTTCGGAGGCAATTAAAGGTCATAGTACGTTCGTGTTGTTTTCCTTTGCCCAGAATCCTCTGGAAGGAAACAGGATCTACACGTCCTTAAACCCTATCCAAACCTACTTCATCTTCCCTTCTGGTCCTGTTCCTCTGTCAGTTAAATTTTCAATTTCAGAAAAGCCCGGCGTGCAGAAGCTAGTTTTTAAAGGGCATTTCTGAATTTAGCGAGCTCAGAACTGCAAAGCAGAGAATGGACTGGGTGATTAATGAGACATGATTTAGAACTCCTTAACATTAATTTTTAAAAACGTGCACCTAGCAGAAAGGCCAAAGACGGATCTGAATTCCACTTCAGGTACCATCTGTTCTCATCATCCAGCCATTACCACAGCTCAGGAAAACCAACGGGAACAGTAAAAGAGGCAGAAAAGCCCTCCAAGGTCTCTCGTTAATCTACCAAAGGAACTCCGCTGACGAGAGGACCATTCAATCTAAAACCAAGGTATTCACACATACTTATGAAAGGCAGCAATTTCAGGGAAACGTAAAACGGGACAATTCATAATATGGACAGATGTTCTGAGTCGATCGGAAACCACACACCGCGTAAATAACCTAATCACACGGCATTAGGTGTTCACTGACTTCATAGAAACAGGTCACGGTTTCCTCACGCAACCCCAGGGAACGCCTGCGCTCAATCCCCCGTGGTTTTTCACTGTTTCAGAAGTGTGATGAACTGTCCCTGCTCCCATATTTGAAGTCATTTACTTGACTTGGTCACCGAATTAGCATACTTGCCGGTTTCAGTGGCTTTTCCTGTCAGAAACGCTCAAGATGGCTAAAAGTAAGTAATGTCCCTTAAAGGGCTATATTGTACGGTGACAATAGGGACACAAATCGACAGATGCAGGGATCGAGAAACACGGGAGAGGGAAATTTGGGTCTTTTTGATAAAAGGGGCTGTGTCTGCTGGGTATCTAAGCGAGGAAAGCAAACAGGAAGGAGTCTTGATGCGCTGCACCATTTAAAAAAAATAGAAATTGAGCCGGGTAGTGGTGGCGCACGCCTTTAATCCCAGCACTCGGGAGGCAGAGGCAGGCGGATCTCTGTGAGTTCGAGACCAGCCTGGTCTACAAGAGCTAGTTCCAGGACAGGCTCCAAACCTGCAGAGAAACCCTGTCTCAAAAAACCAAAAAAAAAAAAAAAAAAAAGGGAAACCAAGCACCAACTGGAGGGGAGGTCACTCACTGGTAACCAGGAACACAGTAGACAGAATTTCTGCTCACCTGAGGGCCGTAATAAGGGAACAGCAAAGTCACCAGACTGTGAGAAGACATGCCACACACCCAAAGGCCTCACCAAAACAGGCACGGAAATACAAACCATAAAGGAAAACTAGACTACAAGACGCCGAGGAAAACCTGTAAGCAGGTATTTTGCCAGAGGATGTAATCGGAAAATACTGACAAGGAAACGGAGCTTCTTAGTGACCAGAAAAACACAAATAATCCAAGCCGAGCTCACCAGAGCGGAATTAAGGACCGCCGCTAGCAGGTGTGGCAGCAACCTGTGCAAGGTAATTTCTTTGGCAATCAGTTTGAGAGTCAACTGTAGCTGACAGGTATTTTGTCTGACTCAGCTGTTCGGAGGCAACCATTAATGTAGCCGGGTTCTCTGCCCACTTGCACAAGAGCGCCTGCAACAACCCCACGGACGAATGGCTACTGTGGGTTAAAAATGAGCTGCACACTGGTGAATATAGGAGAAACTTAGCTACACACACACTCACACACACACACACACACTCACACACACACACACACACAGTCATGCTGAGAGAAAGATGACACGTTACAAGAGCGCACTTGAAAATGGGCAAGGAGCTGGGCAGTGGTGGCACACGCCTTTAATCCCAGCACTCGGGAGGCAGAGGCAGGCGGATCTCTGTGAGTTCGAGACCAGCCTGGTCTACAAGAGCTAGTTCCAGCGCAGGCTCCAAAGCCACAGAGAAACCCTGTCTCGGGAAAAAAAAAAAAAGGGCAAGGTTATTGTGCACTAAAAGACAAAGGTGACTTTGGCGGAGGATTTTGCCCGGGATAAAGTTTCTGCAGGATCTGGGACCTGTTTTGAGTTCCGGATATAGGTTGTGACATGCTAATTTCTTTGTGTACCTTTCTGTGTGAAGGGCATCCAAAATCCTCCGTTTAGATACACGCCAGCTCGCTTAATCTCACCTCAAAAAGGAAGGGGGGAAAAAAGAGCCCCTAAAATTATGTGACCATAAAATATGATAGGAAGTTGATCTGGTGCGTCCGGAGTTGCCAGGGTACTGGATAAACAGGAACTGGACTGAGAGGATCTGTCCACCATAACAGCAGAAAAAGTTAATAAGAAATCTATGGTTATGCTGTTGTGGTTGTCTGAAGGTAACCGGCCCCCACCCCATAAGCTCGTAAGGAGTGACACTATCAGGAGGTATTGACTTGTTCAAGAAAGTGTGTCACTGGGGAGGTGAGCTTTGAGCTCTCATATATGCTCAAGTCCTGCCCAGCGTCTCAGTTCACTTCCTGCTGCCTGTGGGATCAAGACGTAGCTCCTTCCTTACTCTCAGCTACTTCTCCAGCACCCTGTCTGCCCGCATGCTGCCATGTCCCGCCATGATGATAATGTGCTAGCCCTCTGAACTGTAAGCCAGCCCCAGTTAAATGTTTTCCTTTATGAGAGTTGCTGTGGCCATAGAAACATGAAGGCAGCTACACTGTGACTAATTCCCGATCACTAAGAAATGATCTTCAAACCCGGGAGGATAGCGGGTCCCTCAGAGGCCTGGATGAGATGCACCAGAAACAAGGCTTTTTCCCCTTCCTGGCTGTTGAGAGCCCAGAGAAGGGCTGACTCATTAGGCGTGACCCCTGGAGAGAACAGAGATACAGAGGTGACGGATGTGCAGAGGGGCATTAACTTATTGCTGCTTTGCTCCAGGCCAGAAGAGCCCCATGATTCTTCCCTTCCACTCTCCTGTATCTGTCTTAGTGGGTCTAAATCCTGCGGTATTTGCAGACATGTCACAGCCAACCCAAACACATAACAGAAGAGGCACAGCAAGGAGGCCACCTAACCCTCCCCGAGAGAAGATTCGCCATTTGAAAGTTCACCCGCTGTAAAATATCTTGCCTATTATTTAAAAAGGGATTCAAGAATTCCATTTGGTCTGATAAGTATTTTAATGAGCTATGCTCTAATTGTGAGAATATCCAATGACGTGAGCTTTATAAACGGTGCCGCAGGAAACCGGTTGTCTTAGATCTCAGAGTCCTCAAGGCTGAGGGTGTGCCTGCGATTCGCTGGCCAATTGGCCTGCTTTCTGCTGTTACGAATAGAGGCCCTCCCCTCTAGAGACTAATCAGAGACATTCAGACGAGCTGGCGGCCTTATATCTGGGTTCTGGCTCTAAAGGGCTACGACTTTTATAGAATCAACATACAAAGCCAGAATCAATCTAGCGGAGTGCATCTATGTCCACGCCCCTTCCTCAGGCATGATGGATGGTGATCAGTCAGGAGTGACTCCATTAGCACACTGCCCACACTGGCAAGGATGCCTTGGGGACCCATTGCCTGCTTTCCCATCTGTTACGTGTCACCTGGGGGCTGGGCAATCTTGAGTGACGCTTGGGAACAAGCTGGGGCCATGTGGCCTTCCCAGGACGCCTAAGAATTTGAGTCCCGCCAGCACCTGCTCTCCATTGCAGGGGACCAGCACGTCCTCTGAGCGCCCAGTGACAGCAAAGTGACAACCTCTGGACAGACATTAGAGGCCTTTTACTTTTGAAACAGAGCCTCTTGTGGGTCTCGACCTCACAGAGATCCAGTGGCCTCTGTCTTCAAGATGCTGGAATTAAAGGTGTGCACTATTATGCTTGCCAAGGAGAAGGTTTTAAAATACAAGGGGATGCCCGTATTTTTCTTAGTGGTTCTCAGCGTCGGGGTTCCTCTGGGGAGCAGGCCGTTCTAAACCCATGACCAAGGGTTCAACGCTCTAATTAGGAAATCTCCGAATATGACTCCCACCATCCACTTTCATCGTTCCTTAAATGCAGGTTTTTACGGACTTCCACCTTCACACTGAAGGAAGGAAGACTTCCCTATCAGAGGCACAGTACACATAGCGAGTTCCTGCGACAAAAACAGACACCTTTCTCCAGCAACCTCTAAATCTGGCGTGCGGTGGGAAAATTCATACTATGGGCCCTTTGCACTAAGTGTCCACTCAAGAAGTGACTCCTAGCCAGAGGAGACATCACGGGATGCCTCACGAGAAAGGAGGCACTGCTGAGAGAAGAACCTGCTCTCTGTGACTTCTCCCTGGGAGAAAAAGGGCAGGGACAACGTGTTCACGGACATGCGAGCTTTTGACAGAACCCCACCGTCTTTCCCGTGAAGCCAACACGTCAAGGGCTGCAAAAGCCGCTGCAAGGGTAACCGCAGGAGGCAGACGTGGAGCGTACAGGCAGCGAGTGAATGAATGAAGATCATGACCCTTCACCCCGAGCAGCGCTCTGAATGTTGTAAGTATGGTTAGTAACTATACCTATACGCTGTCGGGAACATCAGCGAGCACCTCACTCGCTCACCTACAGCAGGAACTAAAACCAACACATCTCTTCCGCCTACGCCAATAAACACAGAGACGCCCGGCAATTTCTTTATCAGAACTTTTTTTTTTTTTTTGAAAGTACAAAAATCAAAAGAAAATCCCCGGAGAATATTCTCATTGGCTGATACTGGTACAAAATGATTAGTGAAAGTTGTCAACACAGAGACCATACAATGTCCGGACGGAAAACTTCTCTGCGGCACGTTAGACACGTCACATATGAAAATAGCTTGAGATACAAAACTAGAGCTGTGATTCCAGCACGTGGCACCAAATTAGAGCGATTTTATTATTTAACATAATCCCGATGTATATACAGTGTCCTCCCAAATAAGAAACAGTTTAATTCCAGAATTTAAAATGTGGTTTCCAAAGTGAATTCTCATTGTCAATTTTAAAGAACAAGAAGAAGCCCTGAAAACTAATTCTGATTTTGATCTTTGACTAAAATACACACCCTGAACCTATCTCATACAAAAAAAAAATGTATATTATAAATAAAACTTTCAAAGGCGATCTTGGATGCTTTATTGCACATCGAAGAGAAGATCTGCCGCTCCGAACGGCTCTCAGCCTTTTCTTGCTGCCGGCTCCGTGAAAGCACCGCGGGCGTCGAGCCCCATCCCGTGCTTCTTTTGGAGCTGCAAGGAAGTGTTCCGCTTCAATTACTGTCCCTCAAGTCAGCGTAACTTCTGCTTTCTAACAGAATGTGACCATGGGGGATCTGAACAAGTCAATGTGCACGTCTCGATGCCAGTTTTCTCTTTTTCCAATAGCTAAAAGACATAGAGGAATTTCACCCAATCGTCCATCCCCAATCCTCCCGGGCCGCCAGCTTCTCTTCTGCTGTTACATCGCCCTACGGGGTTCCCGCTGATGCCCTCATCACGAGCAGTATCGTTTGCCCTCAGTCTCCTCTACCTTCTTAGCCCTTGTTTCGCCAGCACAAATCAGCCAGAAGGCAACAGTTTTGAAAAATAAAAATGTCCCGAATAAGTTTCGGCACAGTGCCCAGCAAACGGTAGACGTTCAATAAATATCTGATAGATGAATGTAAGCCCCCTCTTACGTTTACATGTGCTAATGATTTACGGGTAACATGTGGGTTTACGGTACACAAGTCTCCAACGTTAACTGAGGAGAAAACACATAGGACGTGGAAGCGGACACTGTCAATTTCTAAAATCCTTCCCAGGACAGACTTGAGGATTAACTATTCCAATAATTAAAACTGATTAGTCAAATACTTTTAATTTTGCCAAAGGACTCTAACAGCGTGCCTCTGGCAACCCCCCAAACATACAGCGAGCCCCCAAATAAAACAAAATCAAATTGCACTATCACGGAGAGACAAGTCCATGAGGGCAGAGGCGTCGGCCGCTCAAGGGACAGCGACTTCCAGGAGCCGATTGTTCTTTCGCTTGCAGGTCGGCACGCTCCCGTTTTTCTGGGTGCCTTGGATAAACTTCACACACACCTTGTCCTGTCTGAACTGCACCAGGAACCTAGGAGAAGAGAACCAGACACACTCAGGGACACGCATGCACGAAGCAGGTGAGGGGGCAGTAACACCAGCTTCCCTTTTTGAGAGGGCCACTGACCTTGGGAGGTACTCCCCACCCCCCAAGAAAAGGAAGTTCCTGCATTTCAGTAAGGTGAGCGGAGATGGTGATTGCTTTGTGTTCCACCAGGTAACCGCACCTGAACAGGCCACAACCCTACCATTTCTCATTTTTACATGGCCAACTATTTAAAGGGTCAAGCTAAACATTCGCCAAATCGGACACGCAAAATGTAGAATTTCAGGAAGCCAGCCACAGGCACCATACACCAGCGGTCTTTTCAGCCTGCATATCCTCATCAGCATGCTCAGGACCCTTCCCCACGGACCTGGGGGGACAGCCTCCTGAAGCACTGGGGCATTCCTGAGTGACTCACCGACACCCACAGCAACCGCAAGGGGAAAGACTCAATGGTTCTGACGTATACACGAGCCCCAGTTAAAAGGCCATCTTCCCGGGGTGAATCAGGCCAGCTTCTAATTCATACACTGTTCTATTTATTTTGCGTGTGCTCAGGAGCATGTGTGCGCGGCTGTGGTGTGGGAGGTCCTTCTGTTCATGTGTTGCTTTCACTGGCTAATGAATAAAGAAACTGGTTTGGGCCTGATAGGGAAGAGCTTAGGTAGGCGGAGAAGACAGAACTGAATGCTGGGAAGAAGGGCAGAGTGAGGGAGCCACAGAAGAAGGAAGATGTGACTGCCCCGCTGAAAAAGATACCGAGCCGTGTGGCTAACATAGATAAGAATAATGGGTTAAAACATAAGTTATAAGAGCTAAGAAGAAGCCTGGCCGGGCGGCGGTGGCGCACGCCTTTAATCCCAGCACTTGGGAGGCAGAGGCAGGCAGATCTTTGTGAGTTCGAGACCAGCCTGATTTACAAGAGCTAGTTCCAGCCCAGGCTCCAAAGTCAAAACAGAAGAAGCCTGAGCTAATGGGCCAATCAGTTTATCATTAGTATAGACCTCTGTGTGATTTCTTTAGGGCTAAACGGCTGTGGGACCTGGTGGGAAGACAGAAACCTCAGACAACACAGCTGCACAGGTATCTGTTGTACAGGTCAGAGCTTTAGGTAGAGTTCCTCTGGGAACCATCTACCTTGTCCCTGGAGAGAAGGTCTCTTCCTAGAACTCACAGCTCACCAATTATGCTAAATGACTGACCAGCAAACCCTAGGGAACGGCTTGCCTTCCTGGCACTCCAAAGATACAAAGTAGGAGCCACCTCTCTAGCACTCTGTGTGGGTGCTGAGGCCTTAACTCGGTGCTCACCCTTGCCAGCGTTTCCCCAACTGAGCTAGGTCTCTAGCCCCCTGAAAAGGGCGATAGCACTGACCTTTCAAACGGGATCTTCCTTCTCCACTTGAAGCACCAGGGACAGAACACTGTAATCCCACATCCTCCTACCTGGGAGACGTCCTCAGTATACAGTATTACTCTTTTCTTTTTGAGACAAGGTCTCTCTACGCAGCCTGGGGTAGCCTGGCACACACTTGTTTACCAGGCCACACAACATCCCTGGGTAAGGACTGGCTCACACAGCATCCCTGGGTAAGGACTGGCTCACACAGCATCCCTGGGTAAGGACTGGCTCACACAGCATCCCTGAGAGGATTGACTGGCTCACGCAGCATCCCTGGATAAGGACTGGCTCACACAGCATCCCTGGGTAAGAATTGGCTCACACACATCCCTATGAGAGGACTGGCTCACACAGCATCCCTGTATTTTAAGGACTGGCTCACACAGCATCCCCACGTGAGGACTGGCTCACAGAGCATCCCTGTGTAAGGACTGGCTCACACAAACATCCCTGGGTAAGGACTGGCTCACACACATCCCTATGAGAGGACTGGCTCACACAGCATCCCTGTATTTTAAGGACTGGCTCACACAACATCCCTGGGTAAGGACTGGCTCACACAAACATCCCTGGGTAAGGACTGGCTCACACACATCCTTATGAGAGGACTGGCTCACACAGCATCCCCACGTGAGGACTGGCTCACAGAGCATCCCTGTGTAAGGACTGGCTCACACAGCATCCCTGGGTAAGGACTAGCTCACAGCACTGTGCATCCCAGCACAACTCCAGTTGTACCAGTGTACAAAGGAGATAAGAGTGGGATACGTATTTATTTCAGAAAGTTGTCAAGGAGGAAACGGAATAGAACCGACTTTTCTCTTTTCAAACGGGGGTCCTGAGATTTAGCCCCAACCAGCTTGGAATTTGCCAAGTAGACCAGTCTGGCCTTGAACCCATGGCAATCCTTCTGCCTCTGCCCCTTGAGCACTGGCGGTATAAGCCGGTAACTGTCGATAGTCTTGGCTTTGAAAATGCTAATATCTCGGGACCATCAAAATGTGTACGTAAAGATGTTTAAAAGGAGGAAATCCCACATCCACACCAGCCGTGGCATGACTTCCAAATTGCCAATCTGAAATGCCTTTGCTCTAACTCCACTTATAGACTCAGGAAACGAAGGCTGTCTCAAGCCTAAGGACTCAGAACCATTCCCTCTACCCCTAAGCCCTCTTTCCCTGGCATGTACATACACACCAAGCAGTGCTGTAGCTTGGTACCCTAAGAGCCAATCCGCTCACGCACCTTCCCGTCCGTCCTCCCGCTCTTCCAGTCCTCCCTCCCGTCCAGTCCACCCTCCCGTCCAGTCCTCCCTCCCGTCCAGTCCACCCTCC
>JAQHUG010000153.1:3221149-3237302 GCA_028555095.1 Dicrostonyx torquatus | reverse complement strand
CTGTAGCTTCGGGACTCACCGCATATCTCCTGCACCAGGCGGCAATCACAACCTGGCTTTTCTTCATGAGCAGGAAATGTGTACGGCATTTCCATCCCCGATAAATCTTCTGAATGAGAGTGGCCAGGTCCTCCAGCCGCTGCTTCCTTATGTCTTCCAACTGGAATAACTAGTAAGAAATGACGGACAGACTTAGCCAACGTCCCCCAGGCCGAAGGCGTACACGAGAGGACTGCCCTGGGTGCTGAGGTCAGCTCCTTCAACGTACACGTGACAGACCATGGTGCACGAGGGATGGATTCATGAAGGATCCAGTTACTCAGGCTTCATGACAAATCAGAGAAGCTTGGAATGAACCAGAGGGGACCTGCACCCTGCTCTGAAGGATGCAAACCAGCTCAGGGTGACGCCCCGAGGACCAACATGATGTCCAGAGAGGTGGGAGTTCAGATCCTCAAGCAAAGGACACTCAGACAGCAAGGGACAACTCCCCCTAATGTAGGCGCTGGCCAGCTCTTTCTCTTCAGAAACCTAAATGCCCTCAAGCTCTCTGAACTGCCACCCCACTGAGTCGTGTGATAGTAATTATACTTTTCACCCATCGGTTTGTTTAGAAAAAGACTCTAAGGAATTCTAAGGAGGTCTATAAATATGATAAATTTTGAAAAAAAAAAATGTTTCCTTCCACGTTCGACGTGCACCCATGGAGTTATGATCCCTAAAACTCCTGTGTAACTTAGACGCAGCAGACACTGGCGGGCTCGCCTCCCAATCTCTGGGAATCAGGGAGGGAGGCTCAGCCAAGGTTTGCTAGCTATCCCATAGTGTTGGTGTTGTGGAAATAATAAATTTTGTGCCCCAGCTCTAGGATACTTCAGACAAACAGAGGAATACGGCCTTCATGGTGGGGGAGGCTCAACAATTAGCCTCTATGCGCGGGGATTGGAGTTCAGAGTATAAAGGTTTATGTACCGTTCTTGGGTTTCGGATGAATATCTTGGATCTGCCAAAGGAGTACTCTTCCGTGGGGATCTCCAGCTCATTAAACAGAACCTCCACACCAGACCTAGAGGAGTGAACGAAGCCCAAAACAGTGTTTTCCCCGAGTTTCGAAAATGGTTTTATCATATATAATATCAGGTTCTCACTAATACACAGAAAAAGCTACATAAAAACTTTACAGGTGCATGTTTGTGTGTGTGTGTGTGTGTGTGTGTGTGTGTGTGGTTGTGTACAACTAGTAGGTAGCGATTATCTCCTTTCACCACGTGGGCCCTAGAGATCAAACTCAGGTCGTCGGGCCATGCAGCAAGCACCCTCACCTCCTGAACCACCTCTCCAGGCCCAACACTACTCCATGTTTTTAGGGTAATCACTCGTCCGGCGATCATCTTTCTACCAAAGGATTTCCAAGACTGATTTCCACAAACTAACCCAAATTAATAAGCATTACTAGAACAAATCTAGGTTCAGAACTATGCACACTAAGAAATGCAGGCATTTCTTGAGCTCATTAGTAATACAAGAAAATAGTCAATTAATGTACCAACGGGGACCAAGAATGAAAGCAAAACCCTCGGGACTCTACGGAACCTACTCTTACTTAGTTAATTCTCTGTGAAAGTGCTTTTGGGTGTTTCCCTCGTGCTTGGTGCCTGAGGAGGCCAGGAGAGGGTGCTGCATCCCCTGGAACCAGAGCCCAATCAGGAGTTGTGACTTGCATGGCAGATGCTGAGAACTGACTGCAAGTCCTCTGCAGAAGGAGCAAGCGCTCTGAAACCACGGAGCCACCTTTGCGGGCCCTCTGGGGACACTTCATGACTCATGGCAGAGGGCGAGCGTAGCCTAAATCAGTACTGTGTGCCAAGCCAATCCGATGCTACAAAACATGGCCTCATGTGGAAGGAGCAAGGCCTTGACCTTGATTGCAACATCAGTTTCTAAAACCAGCCTGGCTCCACCAACCCGCGAACTGCCTGCCAGACAGGGAATAAATCATGTTCTGTGCTATGGCATGTTTAGCGCAACATCCCAGAAATTAACCGTGTGCAGAGACAGCACCCCAGGTCTGCATTAGACACACGAGGCTACGGCATATGAGACTTCTGTCTCTTTTGTAAACTCAATCTCCTCTAAAAGACTGGGTCCTGCTCAGAATGCACACAGCCTTGGCTCAAGATGAAACGTCCCAAGTGCCTGTCTCAGTTGTGAGCAGGCACGCTGGCCCTCCTGCAGTACCCAGACCTCTACAGTCCCCATGGCCATCCTGACTGGTGAGAGTGGAGGTCCTCACAGGCCAGGCCCAGTTCATCTCCTGTCACAGTTGCTCTCCAGCATGGGCGTTCAAAGAGCAACTACCAACTGCCTACGGGTTCACCATGCGTACATTTGAAACATTTATAGGCATGCGAGTTTCATCTCTTCCGTTTCAACATCAAAGAAGATTGACACCTCTACAGTAAGTTGAGAATTATCGCCAAGGGTACCCCAACGGAAGAGGGTACAGCCAACTTTACATCCAGAGACAAAGCCAAGCCAACCCAAGAACACAAAGCTACTCGGACACTTTAAAAGCTGATGATCGCCGGGCGGTGGTGGCGCACGCCTTTAATCCCAGCACTCGGGAGGCAGAGGCAGGCGGATCTCCGTGAGTTCGAGACCAGCCTGGTCTACAAGAGCTAGTTCCAGGACAGGCTCCAAAGCTGCAGAGAAACCCTGTTCTCGAAAAACCAAAATAAAATAAAATAAAATAAAAGCTGATGATCGCACAGGCAGAGCGGCTTACCTTGCTGGTCCTTTCCAGTGAGGCCATGTTTGCTTGCAAAGCATCTTGTATCTTTCCAGGCAAGGTTCATAGGCCTGCCGGAAGGCGTAGCCTGCCCGCCTCACTCGGACGTTCTCCAGAAGACCCAGGTACCTGATCTGATGGCAGACGAGACTCTCGTTGAAGATGTGCGCCGCCTTTTTATCGTTGGGCTTGATGCACCTGGAACATGTCAAGTCTTTTAGAGGCAGAGTCCAAGCGGTGTTTCACGTCTAGCCCTTCCACGGTAACTATTTGCTCTTCTCGGGCAACCAAAACGTCTCTAATTATTTCAAACTGTTTCACAATAAACTAAAAATAAATGCAACATTGTACACGCTGCAATTAAAAACTGACTAAGACGCGCGATGGCACTGATGAGTGCCAATGACGAAAATGGGACGCACTGCACAGTCACGTTTCTATGGCGTCCACGCGAAGCCAGTCTGAATCCCTAGTGCTGAATCCTCTGAGAGGTGGAGATACACCCAGAAGACACGCATAAGGAAAGCTTTCATGGTGACAGATGTGTCTATATGTATGTGTGTGCACACACTTCTGGACCCCCAGCTCACCCGTCCAGGTAGAGCGGTGGGACAATGACCTCAGGAATCCCCTACCCTGTCCTCCCAGCACTAGGATAACGGGCAGATCCTGAACGGTGATAAGAAGATAATCCTGTCTCCTGGGCCTCTGTTCCTCTGTAGCAGGGCTTTTTGGTGCTACCTTTTTTATTTTTTTATTTTTATTTTTTTTTGGTTTTTCGAGAACAGGGTTTCTCTGTGGCTTTGGAGCCTGTGCTGGAACTAGCTCTTGTAGACCAGGCTGGTCTCGAACTCACAGAGATCCGCCTGCCTCTGCCTCCCGAGTGCTGGGATTAAAGGCGTGCGCCACCACCGCCCGGCTTGGTGCTACCTTCTCAGCCTCCTTTCCTAGTAAGGAGGTATAGTCATATGATCAGATTTTGGTATCAAAACAGAACTAATGTGTGTTGTTTCTGGTCTGCGTCCCCGAAGCGGGCCTTGGCCAACTCAGTGGTGGCTGTGGGTGTCAACACAGTGGGCAGCCATCTTTGACCATGAAGGTGAAGAACGCACCCTGGAAATGGCGGACAAGAAAACAGCAGGAACATCCCTGTTAGCTGTAGAGCTGCTCTTACATGAAAACGTTACGTAGAAACAAGTGCCAGACTTGTTTATCAGTCTTGGATCACACAAGATCATCACCTCTGGGCTGCCTAGCACAACTGTATGGCTGTACAACTGCTAAGTGACCTCCCTAACATACACACACACACACACACACACACACACCCATGGTATGGCTGTACAACTGCTAAGTGACCTCCCTAACATACGCGCGCACACACGCACACACACACACACCCATGGTATGGCTGTACAACTGCTAAGTGACCTCCCTAACATATGCACGCACACACATACACACACACACATGGTATGGCTGTACAACTGTTAAGTGACCTCCTTAACACACACACACACACACACACACGCACACACGCACAGCCAACAGCTAAATCTCATCTATTTTTTTCTTCATGTTTGCGTACTTTTCCTTTGACCACATAATGTCTATTGCACGCATTCAATGAAGGCAACAGATGACTCAGGAGGAAAGTCTGAAGTTCTGGCAGTCTCCAACACACGCGTGCAACTGGCTATTGACACAGGACCGGGGACAACGAATGGGAAGAGTTCAGCCTTATGTCTGAAGTCCGAGGCTGCCCAGATTCTAGCATTGAGCCCAAGGACCACCTCCCAGCCTTGGGACCCATCCCAATTTCTTACAGAACACCCAAGAACTAGAGAACAGGGAACTCCCTAAGGTGATGGTGTGTATTTTATGGCTCACTCGGGTGGTGCCTCCAAGGTAAACATCATGATTATAAAGTAATCAAACTGTTCCCCTCCAATCTGTGTGTATCACTTCATGTAAACGGCATCTTGAGAGAACTCGATAACGCCCCTCCACTGAGAATAATGCAAACAAATGATCAAAGATTCCGGGGATATTTTCTAGAAGTGAGATTTTTCTCCCTACACATGTTCTAACTTGGGTAAATCAGAGAAAGGTACTATGCTTATTTCTGTTTCTACTGATATAAATTTCAGGTAAACGAAGCAAACAAACAGAAAACTGTCCCTCACTCTGGTTTCTTCCTAGCTGAAATTACAAGGGCAGGGTGCATGCTGACATCTGATCTAACAGACCACACACACTTCCTGCTGCTCCAGGTACGAGAACACTCCACGGATCCTAACTCTAGTGGGACCTTCCCGAATCCAGAGCAAGCCACATCTAAGATGACCTAGGAACTAGGAAACAAAGGAGTAAAACTGACGTGACACTAGACTTTAGGGACGTCTTTTTTTTTTTTTCCCCCCCGAGACAGGGTTTCTCTGTGGCTTTGCAGCCTGTCCTGGAACTAGCTCTTGTAGACCAGGCTGGTTTCGAACTCACAGAGATCCGCCTGCCTCTGCCTCCCGAGTGCTGGGATTAAAGGCGTGCGCCACCACCGCCTGGCTAGGGACGTCTTTCTTATTGCCTTGAGGATACCGGGCCGCTTTAGGAATGGTTTCTCCCAAGAACGTATAGGGCCTGGGTCGTCAGGGACACCAGAGTTGACTACCAAGCTGCCTACTTTACTGCTCTGCTCTGAGGTGATGTTACAGACATATAAGCCACGCCAAGAGAAGTGTGCACAGCCTCAGGAAAACATCTTACCATTTGTGATTTGTCATTAAAAAAAAAAAACCATAAAAACAGAAAGTTGGGAACTCCTACATGCCGCCAGCTTCCTGTCTCCTGTCAGGCCACACCACATTTTTTTTTTCCTTTAGTATACCCGCCCCCCAGTTTTTGGAAAGAAATACAGCTGTGGATTTTTTTTTTTTAGGACAACCAAACGCCGTATTCTTTGACCTATCACTGTGTTTGCTACTCTCCACTTGGGCTGCATTTAATTTTAAACAGACAGGACAATAAGATTCAGTCAGAGCTCGTGTTTTGGAAGCACCTGATGTAGTTGGGATTCTTGGTCTGCAGGTTCTTCATCAGAGTGGCCACGGATGCCTTGAACTGTGACCCGGCCGTCGGAGGTCTTTTCAGGTTGACCTTCGCAGGGTTCCCTTCGGGGAACAGAGATTTGATGAGGGCATGGCCAGCCTTCCACATGGCTTGGGACAGGTCTCGGTAGAGGAGGTCATTGTTCTTGTCCACAAACCCTTCCACCTGGTACAGCACCTGTGAACAGCACGCGGGACTCAGCGCCGGCTCACCGCGCAGGGCAGCAGGAGACAAGAGGCGGCACCCAGACACCGTCAACATCACAAGCCCCCAGCGCGCTAGTCGCACAGATACCCAGTTTGCCTCCAACTTTGAGTTTCATCAATTGGAGGTGCACAGGAGATCAAGATAAATTCCAATGTCCTTCAAGAATAAACTCCAACATGTTGTAACATTTTCAAAGGATCTCAGATGGGTTTTGGTATGTGTACGTGTCTGGATGGATTTGAGGATTTTCTTTTTTATTTGTTGTTCGCATGCCAGCCTAGTCCATTTCAAAGAGAAAAGGGAAAACAGAGATAACACTGACATTTCCACAGCCATCCTAAGTGCCGGAGAAACTCAGCACGAATGTGGCCTTCACTATCACAGCCCAGTGGAGAAAAACAAAGGGCCAATGTTCGGGCATCCTAAAACAAAAGGTAATCCAGCTATTGGCCATTTCACTCAGTGTCCAATTAAGGACTCTCCCCTTGTGAAATTTTCATTCTTATTTAAAAGGGCAGTATTAAATCCAATCAATAATCTTTTGAGGTTCTAATAATCAGCCTCCCATCCAAATTGTTTTTTTATTGAGATTAACTTCTTCAAAGACAGAGGAAGAAAATTTAACTAGGTATTTCCCCCAGCATCTCTCAAAAATCTCAATTTAGAATTATTTTTCCCCCAATTTATGTTATTTACATAAGTGTTTTGCCTACATGTGTGTCTGTGGGAGGGTGTCAGAAGCCCCAGAATTGCCATGTGGGTGCTGGGAACTGAACCTGGGTTCTCTGCCTGAGGAGCCATCTCTCCAGCTCTCTAAGAATTCTTTATTTTTGCTAAATAACTTGTACATTTAAAACCATACTGTAGGCCTTTTCTCCCTACTGTTGCTGTTACTAGGCATTTCTTAACAGTTGGAAATGATAAAACGATTTAAGAACACTTTGCAATGCTCATTCAGGGCCCTGGATTTGTCCAGTTCTCTCCCGTTAGCGAGATGTAGCTCAATGCGGTACAGACTCAGCTGTCAGTGAGTGTTGGTTGCTCTTATGGGCCCCACGCGGCCAGTGTTCAGCACGCCCATCTCCCCGAAGCCGCGGCAGCCCTGGGAATAAGTGTGTGCCCGGGGGCTGGGGAGCTTCCCAGTACCTTGCCAGCGTAATGCTGGATTCTGAAGCAACTGTGTGGCAGGGTCGTGTCGTTGAGGAAGCGGGAACACTTGCTCATCCTGCTCTCGAAGTGCTGGTGGGTGGCACAGACTTGGTTCAGCTTTTCCAGGAAGGTCTCGTCAGTGACGGTGCCGGGTCTCAGGCACTCTTCGTCCAGCATGGCCAAGATTCCGTTTGTGTTCTAAGAGAAGAGAAACGAAGGGGTTTCCTTCCTTCCTCGCTGCTCTGTTCTGATAATTAGTCCTAATGACAACCTCTAACACAATTTTTGGCCACATGTTACAGAAAACAGACAAAAGAACCACAAGGCCACGGAGGAAGCCAGCTCCTTTCCAGAATGCCCCAGGTGTGCTGGAGGTGGACAAAGGAGTCCGTCTTTGTCTTTGTGTCTCCTTCCCCAGCGGACAGGAAGGGGCCACGGTCACCTAACCCGCAGTACAAATGGAATTCACAGACACGTGTGCATGGGCCTCAAATCCAAAGTCAAAAGTGGTAGGACAGAATGCTGTCAAGAACAGGCTACAATCCCAGCACCGTCCCCTACGACTTGTGTTGGCCTCACATTATCAGACTGTTCATGGATTCAGGGCAAAGCTGGGTTTCTGGAGGGAAGGGATGGTGCCGGGTTTCGGGATGTTAATGATCCTGCAATTAAGAGCTTTTCAAAACCATGTGCAGAATAAAACTCTGGTCCCAGATAAAATTTCTAAAGGGGTATTAATTATGAATGTAATTTTACGTGTGTGTTCAGACTCTAGGGCCATTTTATTTCAATACGAGCCAGTCCTAAAGGGAGCCAGAAATCAGGAATCTCCTACTTTCCTAACAGATGCAGTGCCCTTCCTCCGACTGTCCCCAAGGCCCCTACATCACAATTCCAGAAACAATCCAAGCCACTGACCCTCAACCCCACCTACTTCCACAGAAGCAGAGGCCCTGTCCTCGTGAGGCTGTGGCATCCTCTGGCCAGAGTTTATTCATTCCTTACAAAACCCAAGGGAAGAGTGGGCTCAAGTGTGCTCACAACATCCCAGAATAGATGCTTTTGTCCAGTGGCGGTGGAAGGAAACGCTTCCTTTGGGCCCCGGGCTCTTCCGCCAACACGAGTTTCTTCAATCATATATACAGGGGATTTTCGGGGAGATAAGCCTGTACAGAAGCGTGTTACATGTCCCTCTATTAAGAGAAATAATTAAGTGCTGCTCTTTATGAGTAAAACACTCATCTGGAAAGCTAAACTTCTCGCAGCAGAGCCCCCAGGTAACCATTTCCTAGAAACAATTTCCAGGAGGATCTAGGATTTCTGGATTTGAGGTGAGGACTCCGACTCCTTTGTCGAGGATGGCAACGGTCCCCCCCTCCCCGCTCCCCAACCCTGGTTGGAGCTTTCAAAACTATACTAAGCTCCCTTTTGATCAGGAAGGAGCGGTGCTATGTTCAGCTACGTCCGAGGGGGAGGTTTTCAGGAGGCTCTTGCATATTGATGGGAAAACACTGGCTAAGCCCATGACTTCCACGAGGGCTTAGGGAGACAAGCAGAAAGGTGCTGGGCATGGGTGCCATTCTGGAAACACAGCACCTGTCTCCAGGGCAGGTGAAAAAGTTGGCAGAGAAGTAAGCTGACAGTCACCTCAAACTGCTAAGGCAAGGTCAGAAGTGCTAGCCACCTGCGGGTAAACAAAGGGGCTTCCGGTTTCCACCCACAGATGCAGCTTCCTACAGCTTCTACTCTGAGCTCTCCGATACTGCCTAAAAACAAAACCTTAGACTCCAGCACCTTTCTAAAAAACGCCCTGCGATTTCCCCCACTTAGCTCCTTTTCACACTCTCTTTTTTTTTCTTACTTTAACTTTATTTCATGCGATGTCAGAGTCTCTTGAGCTGGAGTTATAGACAGCTGCGAGCTGCCATGTGGGTGCTGGGAATTGAACCCGGGTCCTCTGGAGGAGCAGGCAGTGCTCTTAACCACTGAGCCATCTCACCAGCCCATGTCCCCTTTTCATACTCTTATAAACTTTATATAAAACTCCAGAGATCTTGGCCACCAGTTGTCAGCACACAAATGCTGGTCTACGCGAGGCCCTGCCACCTGAAGGTGTAAAAGGGCTGCGACAGGACATGACCCGGGATCCCGGCTAAGAACGGTGAGCAAAACTGGCCCCGCACACACTCAAGAGCCGAGAAAGAGGTTAGGATTATCATAACGTCTTCCCAGCCGAGTAGTTCCTGGGCCATAAAGGAAACTGTAAACAGCAGTGAGCTCATTTGCATGCAGCGTGAAATTATCCTGCTCGAACCTTCTTGAAGCCCTAAGTACTCACGTTTTCTATCAGGTCACAAATGATAGCATTGTTGAAGTAATCAATGTGAGTCCATTCTATGTCCTGCAAACAAAGCAGAGCAAAGACCAAATCCACGTGACAACGCATACCGTCATGTGAAAAGGGACAGCTGCCCCGCCACCCCCATCGCTCTCTCTACCTCCCAGCTCCCCAAGCCTCCCCAACACAGCAGCCCACCATTGACAAACCGAACAGAGCCACGGCCCTGGACCTGCTCCAAGGCTGCTTCCCATTCCACGCTCCCATCTGTGGCTCTTTCCCATGCACTCCATGGGCTCCAAGCCAAATATTTACTCAAGGGGCCCTGGGGTCAATACTGCTCTGTGTGTATTTATGATCTTTATAAGGAAATAGGGCAGAACTTGATCCCGGCAACCTAAGGCCTAGAGATTTTATTTGTCGCCAGGAGGAAAAAAGTCACTGTAGAGGCAATGCTGAGATCTAAGTCGGTGAACTATCTCCGGTGTAAAAACAGCCCAGGGAAGAGAAAAGCAGTTTCTCCAAATCATGGGAAACCTACCCCACGAGCCTCAATGCCAGCTCCAGAGCCAGACCTGTGAGGCCAACTGTAATCATCCTTCTCTGCCTAACCTCCATCTCTAGGCATAGACATTGAACTTCCTTCCTAGGAGAACAAAATGCGGTTCACACAGCAAGGGGGCGATCTGCCTAGACACGTTTCAGGGAATCTACACACGAATGTCTGGGCATTCTGCATGTGCTGAAAAGACAGAATGGGNGCACTGCAGAAAGTTCTGTTTAAAGAGTGCACTGGCAGCATTGGCTCCAGGAGCGTCAGGCAACTTCAGTTCCCACTGACAACTATGTCTACAGAGCGTCTGGGCTCAACCTTAACTGCACACCGGCGTCACCAGGGAGCTGTGGAGACACTACTGCCGGGTTCTAGGCTGGCGAGTCTGATCTGATTGTCCGTACAATCTGGACGTAGGAATTCCTGAAAGTGCCCAGCTGGGTCCACTGTGTAGCTAAGCCTGAGATGTCCCGAAGCAGAACCTTCCCCAGAAGAACGCTGAGAAAGACAGTGTGCGCATCCTCCTAACTAGAGCGTGGGAAAGATGCTGCGCTGGCTTGAGGCTGGAAGGCGAGGACAGCAAGAAGGTGTGGAGAAAACCCGAAATAAAGGATTGCTGGAAGAGACGACATTCAGGACCACTTTTAAGGATTAGGTGCCGAGAGCAGGCACAGTCTAAAAAAGGAGCCCAATCCAGTTTCCTGACTTCCTAGAAGGCTGTGTTTCTCTTCACCAGCAACAGACTTTCAAGACCTTAAACCAGATTGTAAACCCCAAGCAGGCAGGGAAACCTCTGCCTTGTTTGCCTCTAGGACATGGATCACATCAGGCAGCCAAGAAATAAATGACGACTGTCTTCTTTGGCCTGTGAGGTGTACTCTATTTTCGTTGAGAGTTGGTAGGGCTAGTTTTCTCAAGCCAATTACATCTTAGGACATCCTGGAGGACAGAGCTTTCTGGACGTCTCAATATAACCCCATTATCCTCTCAAAATAGTTTCAATTGGGGATGGTGGTGTATGCCCGTAATCCTAACACATGAAAGCCAGAGGCAGGAGGATTGCCATGAGCTCAAGTCTACTGTCAACCTGTAGTAAATTTCAGGCCATCCAAAGGTTTTGTGTGCCATGACACCAAGAGCCCAGCTTATGAGCAAAAAAATTGTTCTCTGGCAAAATCAATGCGAAACCACAGTCTTTAATTTTTGGAGCATCATTAACTATATTTTTTCTTTTAATTTTTTATTAATATCTATGTTTACCATGCAGCCAATTCAAGAAACTATTTAAGTTTTGATCAAGGCTATACCAGCTAAAAGGTCTCTTCCCTTACCAGTGGCAAACGACTCTGACACCTGCCTATTTAGTGACGGTATTCTGAGATCGTGCTAAGGAAAATTTCAGCACAGTGATTTCTGATACACACAAGAATTCTCCCATAGCACAAACTCCCTGTTGTTTCATCAAGAGAGACCCGCAGCTTCCTTTGCTGATTTAGCTTCAGAGGCTCCAGCAAACAGAAACTGTGCTAATGGCTGAGCATTCCAGACCAGGGCAGGGCCAGCTCCTACTCCTCCATCTAGGAAGGATCCCAGAATGTCCAGAAACTGGGAAAGATGGTAAGATCAGGGAAACAGGGGAAAACTGGAGGCCTGTTAACAACATTTGGGCTTTTTCAATCCCGAAATACTGGGAAACCCATGAGTTTGGGGAGGAAGGTAAGGAACTGACCTTGGTCTTAACCCTAATAAGAAAGAGGAGCAATAAAGAAAATCTCTGGAAGCCAGGGACCCTAAGTCTGCTGTTTAGTTACCTGACCTTCAGGACCTTACTTCCTCGTCTGTGAAATGGGACGAACAGCAACACAGTACCCGGTAGTTACAACAGCCTTTGCGTTCAGTCAGCCCTTGGTCAGTTCCTACAAACAGTTCTTAGGGACGAAATCAGACTGAGGGAGAAGGTACCACTCTAGACAAGACTACTAACGGAATCCCCAAGGATTGTCTGGGCAGCGCTCGGGAGGCAGAGGCAGACGGTTCTCTGTGAGTTCGAGACCAGCCTGGTCTACAAGAGCTAGTTCCAGGACAGGCTCCAAAGCTACAGAGAAACCCTGTCTCGAAAAACAAAACAAAACAAAACAAAAAAGAATGCTTGGTGGCCCTTCCTGCGATTCTATGATCTTAATTTTTTGAAGGGTGTACATTCTTTGGGAGGTTATTCTAGGCAGGGGTTGGTTAATCAGCATTCAGAACTCATTACTGTGGGTGAGAACTCAGGGAGGAGACAGTGAATAAACGCATTTCCTTAAACCAGACTAGAATGGTACTCAAACCTGCTGCTGAAAGTCAAATGGAGGAATTCTATATGAAAGTGTACCGTTTAAGCACATAATTTGGGGCAGGCAAGCGCCTCTGAGCTTCTTCTGCCATGGCATTTACTGCTCCAGATCACAGCAGGACGTGGCCTGGATGAGACTGAAGGAGACCTTTAATCCTGACTCTGACCCCTGAGACTCAGGAGATGCCGCTACGGAAGCGGAAGCGTCAGGCTTCCCCATTCCCGCGTTTTTTGGTGCTTAACTTCCCAAACAACCTACAAAAGGCTGGATGGCCACAGACATCAGTGCCCGCGTAATGCAGCAGACGCATCGCTGAGTAGAAACTGCAAAACTGACGTGAGTGCAGGTGTGTGCGCGCACACACACACCCCTGAGACTACACTTACACAGAGTTTATCTGTAGATTCAAAGTGTAGTATTTATATAGTTATATAAAGTATAGTTATTTATACAGTTATATAAACATAGCTATTTACATATTTATTAATATTACATATTTACATATTGTTCATTTCTAATTCTTCTACTTTAATAACGGTGGCTCTAATTTTTTTTTTAAAAATATCTTACCTCAAATATTTCAAAGCCATAAATGTCCAGAACACCCATGACCTTCTTTCTCACTTTGGTTTGTGCCTTTAAAAACAATTCATGTTAATATGTTAATACGGTCATAACATAATACTGGGAACAACCAAGAAGCACAGACTTACATATCCATGTTTTTTTTTTTTTTGGTTTTACGAGACAGGGTTTCTCTGTGGCTTTGGAGCCTGTCCTGGAACTAGCTCTTGTAGACCAGGCTGGTCTCGAACTCACAGAGATCCGCCTGCCTCTGCCTCCCGAGTGCTGGGATTAAAGGCGTGCGCCACCGCCGCCCAGCCTGGTCTCCATTTTAACACCACGTTATTTTACACAGCCACGCTGGAATCCGGATGAGACTGAAGGTCACTAACGACTATTTAATGCCCGTCTACTATGTACCAGGTACTGCTCTCCAGACTAGCCGGGCAGTACCAGAGAAAGCTGCAGTCAGTCAGCACAGCTGCCGTAACAAACACAAAATACGGAACTCCAACAGCAGGAAGCTGAGAGCCGACTCTCGGGTCCCATGGAGGGAGTCTCCCCAACACAGACTCTTGGCTCTAATGGAGCAATCGCTCAGACAGTTCCAGCTTTACCTCCCGAATGTACTCCTCCTGCTCTTCTTTCAGAGTAAGTTCGATGAAGATTTGCTGAAGCTTTTCGTTACAGTAATTGATAATGAACTGTTCGAAGCTGTTGTCCTAGGGGGAAGAAAAGGAAATACACATAAGACCATATCACCAGCTCTCCCTACTTCACCCCACACTTCACTCCCTATGAGACGCCACACGCTTCCCTTCAGACTTGAGGCTCCACGCAAGCTCCCAGGACAGACGTCCCTTGCAGGCACTCAAGGAACGGCTCATGAAGTCAGCGAACAAACGAACACGCACAGATGTCACCGTTCTGACAGGTGGGGGATTTTGAGAAAGGCCCCCAATTTGTTCAGTAAAGACACAGCGAGGTCCGCGATCCCTGTCAGCAACTAGGCAACCGTTCATTCCCAGGGCCTCCTGCCACACCTGTTCCCTCCAGCCACGGTCAGGTCCCTCGCTCGACACCCTGTTACCTAAGTGTGTGCGGACACGTATACACGTAGTGACTACGGTCACAGATGTATCTCATCGGACGTTACTTAAGGGGAAGGGGCTGAGCCAACTATCTCGCTGGCCGTGATTCATGCCATACTGCATCTTGTAAACCCGCCACGCGCACTGCATCGGTAAGTGCAGACGCCCCTACTGAACAGAAATCCAGGGAAGTCAAACCATCAAGACCACACGTTAGTCAGAGACAATGTCTCCTATCAGAAGGCTGTGTCATGCTCTCTGGTGCCCCATGCTTCCTCTCCAGGATTCCTGCCTCATTTTAATGATCTCTTATGAGTCCTCTGATACAAGCTCTATGAAATAATTTTCGAACAATCCGCAGAGCTCAGGGAACACACGGAAGGTATTAATGTCATCTGCGGAAGGAACATGTGTTCCACTTGGAACCTTCCAGAATGACACAGATGTGGTGCCGAAGCTTGTCTTCTTTGCTTCTCCCTCTCACGTTTGCCAAGAGGTGCTGGCAATGGGCAAAGAGACACAAAGAGTCTACCCCTGGGAAACTTGGCCAGTCCTAGTCTCACAAGGAACCCCCACATACGGGAAGACTGAGGCCATCACTCACACAGACTGGCCTTCGTGTTTCTCTACAAATGACAAAGGCAAAAAGCCACTGAGATTTCTGAAAGCTGATTTTTACACTGACTTCGGTCCTCCCCTGGGTGGACCTGAACGGGGTCCTCAAGCCAAAGCCCCAACTATATCCTTGCCTGGTATCCGGTTTGTCATCACGGCAAAGCAGTGAGAGACTTTTAACTCCAAACCACAAATGACACACGGGTGTGCGCTATCGCCGCCTGACCTCGCTAATGCTAGATTTAGTGAAGGCATCAGTGGTTTCCACGGTCCTGGAGGTTTTCACTAAAGAAGCAAGCCTGGATTTGCACTACTTCCACAAACGTAGTTTTAGGTGCAAAGGGCACCCCTAGGTGCCTTTGCACACACATCCATTTCGATTAGAAACTAAAGTCAGTCCACTACGGCTGCTGGATTTCGTCTCACTGGTAACTAGGACAAAGTCATTCCATATACAAGAAATACCAGGTTTTTGTGGTTTGGTAGAACAGGCACTTACATAATGCTACGATCACAAATGGAAAAAAGAACATTCGAGGACCTGACGCAAGCAGACCTCTTGGACTGGAAAACAAACAGAGAGGGCCTCCTGTCTGTGAGTCTGTGCTGACGGAGTAATTTTCAACCCAGTGATGCCGAAGTCTCCGCTGATGGGGACGGGGGAAGGGAGACGGACGGCTGGTGTCCTTGGGTACAGTACGTGCTACGGACGCTTTCAAAACCAGACTATGAAATACACACACCAACAGGTTAGAAGCCAGCGGCAAAGCGTCACGATGACAACACAGCTGCGGGTTAATTTTGAGCCAAGTTCTACCTTTTTAATTCCCTGCATGGGTTCTGCACCTCATATTCCATATTAATATTAATAATTAATAAATATTTCATATTAGCCGGCAACCACTTGCTACGAAACTCACACAAACTGGAGAAGCTATTAGCATAGGAACATGCAACAGACCGGCACTGCAAACGGTTTATACTTACTGCATTCTGGTGCAGGGGCAGGGGGGACAGACACAAAATGCAGTCAGTTCCTAATTAGCAACAGACTTTCAATAGTAAGTTCTCAGTTATTCATTGAGCTAACTGGCACCTGCACCAGGTCCACATGGCTAAGCAGTAGAAAACTTGAGATGAAGACACAGTCGCCCTAAGGGAGAGTCTTTAAACTTGGATATTGTATCTCAACTGTGTTTCTGCTACAGAGGGGCTCTTCAGGATGAAAGGGGCCCAATGAAATGCTCACTCGTCATAAAACTTTCCCGAAAGCCCTAGTGCTCAGAGTCTAGGGCTGCCTGATTCAGTGTAACATCTGTGTAAAGAAAATATACGTTGCCGGGCGGTGGTGGCGCACGCCTTTAATCCCAGCACTTGGGAGGCAGAGGCAGGCGGATCTTTGTGAGT
>JAQHUG010000153.1:3201834-3219959 GCA_028555095.1 Dicrostonyx torquatus | reverse complement strand
GCGGCGGAGAAGGTTAACAAAACCCTGGCGAATTCCAACTCATGAGATGGGGCCATCTTAAGGAATCAGCTTTTAAAGCGTCAATCAATGACTACTAAGCTTCTTTAGCTCAATGTTGACACTGTGAATACCACTTCTTCATTGCGAATGGCGTCTTCCCGAGATTCGGTACCTTAATGCTCTCATTGATACGGTTTACCAACCATGAAAACAGCCTGCTGTAGAGGTTTTTAGCCAGGGCATCACGGGCATAATAAGCCTATTAAAGAGAGAAAAGAACCATTTACCACTAACACTAATAACTGCCACAATGCTTACCTTCTATTAAATAACGAAAATACTTTAAAAATATTTAGTCTATTTATTTGAAATTTCTCTTTGGGGCGATTTTTATTATACACTGGATGAGTAGTTGGACTGTAAGAGAATCAGGCAAACTTTTCACCAGGTCTCCATTTTTGCATTCCAGGAAATGAATTCCAAACATTACAGACGTTTCTCCCAGTTTCACACAACAAAGGAAAACTGGGCGTGCACAAGAATAGGAAAATAAACACTTGTGAAAGAGATGTGTTACACAGTTATTCTAGAAGAACTGCTGTGGAATTAAGGAGCTAAACACCGCACTGTGTGAAAGGAACTGAATAAGCTGTGTCCTTAATACAGTAGCCACCCCTCCCCTCCCCCCACCCCCACACACAAAGGAAAGAAAATAAAACAGCTCAGACTAAAGCAATCAATTAACCTCTCCCCGCAACGCCACCAGCTAAAATCCAATCATTTAACTGAAGAGATATAAAAGGAAACACAGCGGTGGTGGCCTGCACCTTTAATCCCAGCACTCAGGAGGCAGAGGCAGGGGGACAGCCTGGTTCTAAACCAGTGTGGTCTACAGAGTAAGTCCTAGCACAGCCAGCACGGTTCTACAGAGAAACCCTTTTTGAACAACAAACAAACAAACCAACAAAAAGAAGAAAGAGAAAGTATAATTGATGGAATACTTGGGAAAAGTATTTAGAATATTTCAGAAGATGAAAAGAAGAGAAGGACGCTGTGGAGAGATATAAAGTCCTACAAACCGGGGCCAGTGAGTTGGCTCAGGAGAGAAAGCCCTCCGCCCCACCAGGCCCACCAGCCCGTGTTTAATCCCTTGTGTCTCAGACAGCGTGGAAAGCAGGAGTGGGGAATAAACCTAGAAAATCTGCTAGAAATTGGAGAGAGAAGGAAGGAGGGCAGGAGAAGGAACAAGATGGGAAGGGGAAGAAAGGAAGATAATAGGGGAGAAGAAAGTGGAGAGAAGAGAAGAGGGAGAGGAGAGAAGGAAGGGGAGGGGAGAAAAGGGAAGGAGTGGAGAAAGAAGGGGAGAGGAGAGAAGGAAGAAAGGGGAGGGGAGAAAGGGATGGGATGGGGAGAGAAGGGAAGAAGAGAGGAGGAAAGGGGAGGGGAGAAAGGGATGGGGTAGGGAGAGAAGGGGAGGGATAGGAGAGGGAGGGAAGGGAAGGAGGGAAAAGCAGGGGAGGGGAAAGGGAAGGGGAGGAAGGGAAAATGGAGAGAGCCTGTGGTGAGATTCTACAGTAGAAATCTATGTCGCTAATACAAAGTATGCAGCCCCAAGCGAATTGAGCTGGCCATCTCCCGCGTCTAACAGCCTTGTGGGTTTTCCACTGCCCTGAAGCAGTGTGGGGAGCTTGTACGCAGTTGCCTTAGAACTTCTCAGGTATCCAGTTCTACGACTAGCATCCGTTACTGTCATTTCTTAATCCCTTTCCTCCTCATCTTGTGACTCCAAGTCATCTCTAAATACCTCTTACCAAACATCCTTCCTATCTTAAAGTCAGCCAGCTGCCCACCCTCTGGCCCTAACAAAGCACCCTGGTGATGGGCAGGGGGAACTGGGTGACATACGCTCCCAAGCGCTGTTTTATGGCTGTGAAGTTACAGTTACAGCCAGTAGTTCTCTCCTTTGCAGCTTTCAAACAAACGCTCTATTTCGGAAGTCACAAATTCAAATGCTTTTCAGACCCTGACAGAGATGTACAGGAAGTGGGGAGGGGGGAATCTGGAGGGCCGGGGGATGGATTCTAGATGAAGGCATGCAAACTCTAAATTTTAAAAGCAGTTAAAAGTCAAAGCATGCAGTGCTCAAGGAAAGTCTACTTCTGAAGCTGAGCCTGGTGCCCAGGACCGCTACTCTCGCTGACGCCCCAGACTTCTGAAACTGAATCAAACCATGTGATCTACGCCAGAGACCTAAAAGCAGAGAGGGCAGGGACACCGGCTCCCATCTAAGGACCACTACTGTGCTGTGTGGAGATGAGGGGCACACCAGGGGCGATGATTCACTGCCTCAGACCCCAAGCACACGGGGAAAATGGACTGCTTGATGCTTGATGCCCAGGGAGAAAAAGCCCTGGTGCCCATCTACTTCTGAGAGGCTGGTATCAAGCGTGGCCTGGGATGGGAAGCGCTAACTAGGAGAGGTGGGGCACAGATGGGGAAGTCGGCCACAGAGCAGCAGAGATCACCACAAAGGCCTCACTCAGTACAGAGAAGGAAGAGGTCAGGAAATGGGTGGGGACTTAGGAGCTTATTTCATCAGGCAAATCACTTTGGATAGAGAACAGTCACATGAACCCCACAGAAGGGCAGAAGTAATGAGCAATGGCATATGGATGATGGATCAGCAAGAGGGAAGACACCAAGGAAAAATAAACTTGGGCCGGGCAGTGGTGGGTGGTGGCGCACACCTTTAATCTCAGCACTAGGGAGGCAGAGGCAGGAGGATCTCTGTGAGTTCAAGGCCAGTCTGGTCTACAGGAGCTAGTTCCAGGGCAGCTAGGGCACACAGAGAAATCCTGTCTCAAAGCAAAACAAACAAACAAACAAACAAAAGAAAAAATTTAGATAAGTCATGTAACTCCAAAGCCAGAGAAACCCTGTCTCGAAAAACCAAAAAAAAAAAAAAAGTCATGTAAGTGAGGTGAATTAGAGGGCTTTGACTCTAAGCAGGGCATGATGGTGGACACTGGACAGCTGACAAGAGTAACTGGGTCTGGTTTCTGTAGAGGATGAATAAAAGCAAGAAGAAAACACCAGAGCCGGGCGGTGGTGGCGCATGCGTTTAATCCCAGCACTTGGGAGGCAGAGGCAGGCGGATCTCTGTGAGTTCAAAACCAGCCTGGTCTACAAGAGCTAGTTCCAGGAAAGGCTCCAAAGCCACAGAGAAACCCTGTCTCGAAAAAACAAACAAACAAACAAACAAACAAACAAAAAACAAAAAAAGAAGAAAACACCAGAAAAGCAGATCCACGTCCACGTATTTCCATGGCCTCTGAAACACAGGCCTTCCGTGGCCTCACTTCACAGAGAACCACTCCTCTGGCTGCTGTCCTAACTCAATGGCCTCTCCACCATGACCCTGAGGCAGTGTGCCTTTGCTTGTATCAGCCCAAGCTCTACACCAGACCACAGGACCCACCTCTCGGGAGGTACAGACAGACAGCAGGATCATAAGACAAGCCACCCTGGTAACTATGTCCAAGTCTGAGCCCCCACTTCACACATTCTCTGGGCTCAACTTGACCTTCCCAGGCGTGTTGTGAATCCTGACTAAACCGGAGCCCAGGCTGGCGGATGGACATTCTTTCTGAGGTAAATCCTATCTCTCCACAGAGCTCTTCTTAGTCTCAGCTCTCCCTGACTGAGGAGTCAGCTGGTGCTGAGAGATTTGAAGGCGGAAGCCATTATTTACGGGAAAGAGAACACAGGTCCCAGGGAGAGCAGGGCCGCTACAGTCCAAATCTCCACAAGGCAAAGAGTTTCCACGGCCACAGAAATACAGAGAACATGAAGGGACAACGAGAAAGGAACAAACGGGGTGGGTGAGCCCTGTTCTATGGTCTCACAGCGGCTGGCGGCTAGGTGTGAGGAAGAGAGACCGGAAGATACAATCGCATGAGAAACCCTGAGTCGGCCATGTGATTTCAGCCCAGGTCAGCACTGATGGGGAGAAAAATGTCAAACTCAACAGACCAAACGGTTCACACCACGAGGGCCTCCCGATGCCACCTGAATGTGGATTGCACACGCATTACACACACATCTGCAGAAGCAACTCAGGTTTGGGTCTTGGGGAGACTCCAGTGGCATAGCGGAAGTACAACACAGAAGACAGAGAGTCTGCTTTGATCATCTGGGCTTCTGCCGCCTACCTATTTCTCCTCCGACCGCACCGAATCAACCGCCCTTCACTCTTCTCCCACCAGGCATTAAACCGTCAGCAATTCCATTGCCTCGAGTTCGAAGCAGGTCCAGAAAGGTCCCTCCCATGCCCTGGCTCCGATGCAACCCTGGATTTGGATTGGCGCCAACTGCCCTTCTTCTCTATTCCCCCTAGGCTCTGCTCTTTACAGCCAGACAGAGGGACCCTTAGGGAGATGCAGAGGATCACAGATGGCACCCATCTCTGCAGGATGCTCTCTCTGCGCGGTTCCCAGCTCTCTTTCAATCGGAACAACCTTCCTTCCTGTTCCTATGGACATTGATCTTTCTCATCCCGTTCTAGTCTCTCCTCTGTCACTGTACTTAGCAACTGTTGCTGGCTAGATTACTCACGGCATCTACTGACTATTATCCTGTTCTCCAGTACCTCTCCTGTAATTCTCAGCTCGCTAAGGATGGGAACCTTAATCTGTTTAATTCTCCTTAGTGTTGCCAACGCCTAGAACAATATGAGGACTACAGCCTGACCATGAGGTTAACTGTCTGCAAAATAACACATCCCATAAAAGTATCACCGCGTACGGAACCTTTTCCTCCGCATGTTACAGTTTACCCACCTGAGCCACGTTCAAGATGGTTGAAACTTTCTCCTGCTTTGCTTCCACGGTCCGGAAGCTAAAGGCTCTTTCTAGAACCAACTGATCAATGCCGGTCAGTTCGCAGATTTCTTTTAACTCTGTTGGGGAGAAGAAGCCAGGCACAACCAGTGAGGTACCCGTGGTCACTAGCAAGCCCTCGGCTGTTCCTTACACATCACACTCAGCACGTAAACAGGAACGAACTAGGAAAGGGCAAACGTCACGGCCATGGTGACTAGTTTCACTAGTAAGTTCTTTCAGACTGATGCGAAGTCCAAGGCTGGCTTTCTAGAGACTGGGCAGAAGTTCAAAAAAAGAGCTCTGAGCCAGGGCCAGGCGGTGGTGGCGCACAGCTTTAATCCCAGCACTCGGGAGGCAGAGGCAGGCGGATCTCTGTGAGTTCGAGACCAGCCTGGTCTACAAGAGCTAGTTCCAGGACAGGCTCCAAAGCCACAGAGAAACCCTGTCTTGAAAAACCAAAAAAATAGCCTCGAGTCAAGCGGCTCCCCCACCGACTTTACCATTTTTATCTTTGATTTTGCTTTCATCCAAGCCATTCACTCGAGATTCGGGCTTGAACTCAATGTTCCCCAGCTTCAGGACGGCGGCCACGACCTCCAGGACCGACTCGGTTTCGTGGTCCATGAAGCCCACGATCTGCATGGCGTTCTGGAGGAGAGAGAGAGAGAGACCTGGTTTCTTTCTATAGCTCTGCACCTGTGGTTGTCCGCTCGTTGCTGTTCGCTTGTTTTTAACCAATAATGAAATCTAATGAGTACTGCTACTACAGATTTATTTCTGGGGTTAAAAAAAAATAAAACATTAAAACACAAAACAATTATCTTGCTCTGTGGTCCCAAACTGTGACTTCAGAGCCTTCCGGGAACCAGACACACTTAATGGCAGAGTTGTGTACACAAGAGAATGCTGGGAATTGAGCCTCAGCCTCCTCCTCCCCCATTTCAAATCAAGCAGCTGGTTTCCATACATGTCATCTTTTTTTCCACACTGGGATTCTGCTTCTAGAAATAAAACCAAACACGACGTCTCTACAGCCTTCAACAATGGAAACAGCCTTGCCTATTTCACAGATGAGAAGAACCCCGGCTGGCAAAGGTGAAGCGCCCCGGAGGGTGCCGGGGACACTCACTCATTCCCAAATGTGCACCGAGTGCCAAGCGTGTGCCAGGCAGAGCTGGCCTTGGGTGCAAGTCTTAAACAAAATCACGTCCGGACTATGGCTTCCATATGCCGGTGTCCATACAGTTCTACACAGCGGCACGCTGCAGGCCAACGCTTCCGTCCTGAGACCAGCTGGGACTGCTCTCCTCCGAACGTGTGGCACTAGTTTACACAGCCGTGAGAGTTATGGACACTTTTTGTTACGGACATTTCCAAACATATACACAAGTAGCAAGGACGAGGAGAGGACCCCGCATCCCCTCCATTCAGCCTCAACAATTGACAGGTGCCGATCTGGCTTGGTCTTTGCCATCCCCGCTCCTCCCCACAGCCCCAGCGACCATGATGTCAGAGAGTGTATGGCCACATAAAGCCAGAAACAAGAGAATTCTGCAAAAGCCAGCTTCTTTTCTAGAATGAGGAACTCGGGCTCGTCTGATGCGTACCTCATTGTCTAAGTCTCCTGAGAAACAGGATTTTCTGCCTGAAAACACTTTGGACTTAACAGGACCCACGGGCGGTTTTCATATTTGGAAATTAACTTTGGCTATAAAAACACTTGGAATCTCAACACACACGGGAGAGTCAAGTCCCAGGACAAAAGATGCAGGCTCCTTTGCACTAACGGTGAAAAGAGCACCTTCTAGTAAACACGGCCTTCACAACCTAGGGTGACTGGTGAGTGGGTGCAAACCCACACAAATGAAAACACGATGATTTCTCTAATCTGGGGGACGCCCAATGAATGCACCTAACCTGGGGGGGGAGGGGTAGAAATGACAATGCAGAGAAAACTGAACTGCCAGCGGTTCTGGCTAGGCAACGGGGCTACCCATTTTAAAGCACGGAGAAGGCACCCCTCTTACCCGGACAGTTCTGAAATTGGCAGCATCATCCACGCCGTTCACTTTGGCAGAGTCCAGGCTCAGATAGTTATATCTGCTGAAATCCCGCTCCAGCTTAAGCTTGTCTGTTGAGTCAGGCGCACAAATCAGTAAGTTAGATCTCTTCGCGATTTCACTGTTTTACCCTTCGGATCAATTGGCTTTCGTGTTATGTATCAAACTGGCAACATGGGCAGAGATCGAGAGCAGTGGTTCTCCCAAGCCTCCCTTTGTTACTGTCGTACATTTTATTATTACAGAAAAATATATTGTAATGTAGGATTGCTAAACACAAGGGGGTGGAAAATGTCCTTCAGATAAACTGGCTTTGGGCTCATGTGAATCATTATGATATATCCCATAAAGTGGTACAACTGGCTACTGACTGACCATTCGGTGACTCTTTGGAGGACTGCTACCGACACTCGGGGGCACTCATTAGATCAGTAAATTGCAAGTCTAGACATTAGAACATTCTTCCTACCTATTCCTTTTCACGCTTTCGCTAGTATATGCCTAACTGGGTAACAGTGATTTAGGGTACATTTGTTGATTTTTTTTGTTGCTCTTGTTTGTTTTTGGAGACAGGGTTTCTCTGTGTAGTTTTGGAGCTTGTCCTGGCACTCGTTCTGTAGACCAGGCTGGCCTCGAACTCACAACGATCCGCCTGCCTCTGCCTCCTGAGCGCTGGGATTAAAGGCGTGCGCCACCACCGCCTAGCGCAATTGTTGACTACTGGCACGGTGACTGAGGGTTATAATTTTCATTGTCAAATGAATTTAGATTGCCTGAGACACTTCCCGGTGTTCTGAGAGAGGTTTAACAGAGAGAGGACACACTGGAGAATATGTGGGTGGCGCTGTCTGTGGGGCCCAGAGCGAGCCTCATGAACGCCAGCATTCAGCTCGCGGTGCTGCTGCTCTGCCCAGATGTGAGCAGTCACACAGTCAACTGGTACAAGTGCCAACACTGCAGTCACCACTGCCATCCCTGTGTTCCTCGGACCCTGAGCCAAATCAACCTTCCCGCTCTTACACGGCTTCTTCCTAAGTATTTAGTCACAGAAATTAGAAACGTAACGTCCAGAGTTACGTCTCTCTGAGTGTGAGCGGCTTTCCATAGCTCTCCTTGCTTCAACTGTTTGATGACATAGCCAGTAGCAATTGAATAATTTCCTTGTGAACTCATATTAGTTCCACAAAATCTCTGAAAGTCAGATTGTTAACTCTTGCATGGCTACAAATATCTTCCCTATGACTTTAAAAATCATTACACTTATCTATTTTCTGTACACGTGTGAGGGCATGTTTGTAAATACATGCATTTGTATCACGACAAGGGGGTAGAGGTCAGGACAACTGTGGGACTGGTTCTCTCTTTAGACCACGGTAAGTCCAGGAGGTAGAACTCAGGTTGTCAGGTTATCAGGCATAGGCCAGTGCCTATACCTTTGAGACATCTGGCCCAGCCCATCCCCCATGGTTTTAAAAATCCTCACTCAGAAAATCCTTCTATAATTGTAGGCCTTTATCACGCACTGCCAGCTTTCTTCCCTTAAGTGTCCTCGTCCTCCGTCTCACTGTTAAATGTGTGAGCGGTCCTTCCCCCAGCACAAGGCTCCCCTAACACGCCCGAGGCGCATGACAGAGATGCTGGGGTGCGGTAGGAGCAAACTGAAGACAAGGACGAAATGAGAATGTCGACAGGGAAGACACACGGAGTGTGTGTCGTAGGACGGCCTCAGGAAATGCTGCGACAATAAAAAGCAAACAGAATAGCGGACTTACGGAGCAGCTCCTCAGAGGCTCCGGAGAGCAGCTGATAGAAGACATGGAAGTTTCTTTCGCCTCTTGGCTGCTTAACCACACGAGATTTCTCTAAAAGATCTAACAGAAATAAAAAAAAAAAAAACGAAGAAAATTAAATTGTGTAAAATTCATTTTGCCTTCAACTATAGTTTCAATCCTTGCTTCCTCTTTCGGTATTTTATACTATTAAAACAATAAAAAATTATATTTTAATTGCTTCCTTGAAAAAGAAGCACAACTTGACTAAAATCACCTACATAAGCAGTTATTTCCAGCAGATCCTTTCAAGATAATAGCTCTTAATACTAGCATCCTATTAAGTGTTTAATGGTTTAATGTCGCGAACGTAAGCACTGAAACACATCCTTTCATATTCCACATAATAATTATGAAGCTAAACGACAGACTGCCAAGCCCTGTGTGTGAGTGTTTCTTGAATAATGTCCTGTTTCAGCCGGCTTCACTGTACAGCTGAGCACAGAGACAGGGGTATCTATCTGGGGAAGCCAGATTTGAAATCGGACCACCCGACAACATGCGGCTTCCGGGCTCCACGTATGCCCTTCACCGTTCGGAAGACTTAGAGCGGGCTCTCTAGATCACCAAAGTTTGAGGATTTTGTGTTACCTGGCCTGGCCCAGTCCATTCACTGACTCCAGACACTTTTTCATCTCCTAAACTTAGGGTCTCATCACGTTTCCAACTCAGCAATGAAAAACTAACAAAGAAACCAGAAAGGAGGCATCGTGACAGAACTGCACACGGCCGTCTCTTCCTGCCTAGAATCCTGCTAACCCCTCACCAGTGACACAAAAGCACACCCAAGCTCTGCTGGCAAAAGCTAATTTTAAAACGTATCCTTATAAACTCACGCTTTTAGCCACAAACACCATAGCGACAACATTCTAAACCATCAGTTCTCTTTACTGATGTTACCGACACACTTAGTCCTGAACACACTGAAACCCAAATGTTATTCAACTGGGTGTGACGTCAAAGGGAGAGCACCAGGAAGGCTCCCGAGGGACGTTCACCGATTCTATCTTCATTTGTGTCTGTGGCATCGGCAAGAGCATTTGTGGATGCAGGGTGGGAAGAATTTAACACTGCAGCCACAGTGAACGGGGACCTAGAGTGCTCTAAATACATCAGGTTGCTTATAAGAACAAAGAGATGGAGCCGGGCGGTGATGGTGCACGGCTTTAATCCCATACTTGGGAGGCAGAGGCAGGAGGATCTCTTTGAGTTCGAGACCAGCCTGGTCTACAAGAGCTAGTTCCAGGACAGGCTCCAAAGCTACAGAGAAACCCTGGGTCGAAAAACCAAAAAAAAAACCAAACAGAAACAAAGAGATGGGAGGCAAAAGCCTATATATTGCAGATAGTTTATGTCCGTCTCCAGCTGTCACAGGACTTGGGAGACCTCAATGTTCTCAAACTGTGATAAAGAATAAGAAAAAGGGAAGGGGTCAAAAGTGAGAAGCACAGACCAATACAAATCAGGGGTAAAAACGGCGTATAACATTCGCCATCTCTAAAGAAATGAAATTTCAGACAATCAGCATGTATACGTGAGTGCAGAAGAATAAATAGTTAAAAAGACAGTATTGTTCTATTTCTCAAGTGGTCAAGCTTCTGAAAGATCCTGGCAGTAGTTAGTGTACAATTCTGGGAACAAAGAAGCCAGAGGGGCAGATTCTTCACAGAGAAGCTAATCCTCAAAGGAGTCCCCACGCCTTGAAGAAAGTAACTGAGTACACGAGAAACACAGACAAGGGCTATATTCTGCTTTGTTCATTCAGAAAAGGATCCCTTCAGCGGAATCACCACCCACTGAGCACCGGGAACAATTTAGGGATCAACAAAAGCAAGGCTTTCTTTCTCTGGTCTTTCAAGTCACACGTGTCAGTGACCGTGCCACACACACCAATACAACAGTCTTTCCAGGTGAGATGAAGCGGAAAGCTGGGGAATGACTAAGTCGACAGAGCTTGTGCCAAGTTCGGGTACCCGGAAGGCAAGGAAAATCAAGATGTGGCAGTACGCCCCAAAACCTCCTCCATCAGTGACTATGATACCCTGCCTCAAACAAAGGAAAGGGCCAACACCGGAAATCTGGACCTCTGCACAGGCACCGTGGCACACACATGCGTGTGTACACACACACACACACACACACACACACACACACACACACAGGCTTTTCAGATCCCTAAGAGCTCGGCCACACCCTGGACGTACTGGACAACTCCCAAGCCTGCTCCTCTCACCCAGCAGTGACAGCAACACCCCAGTTACAGAGACAAACACGCTCAGTAGCACTGACACGTTCTCTCCTGTGCGTCGAGACACAAAATAAGACCTCCAGAAAGCACGTGACTCATCGGCTGTACTGTGTGGCTGCCCAGGGCTACTGAGCCGGGCATTCAGCCGCTTTGAAAATGTTGACGATGCACAAACTGTCAGGCTCAGCAATGGCTGTGGGACCCATCGCCGTTAGCACCAGCGAGTTAAAGACCAGTGATGTGACAAAGAACGGGGGCCCACAAATGCACTGATATGATCCGAGGTGATGACCGTATTCAAACAAGACTCACGGTGCGTGTGTTTAAAAGGGGAGGCACAAAAGGGAAACCGAGGCAGAACTTCAACTTCCCTTCCGTCTGTGAGCCTATGCGGCTCTGAGTGGCTGCCCCTGAGGTTGACTCTGTCACCTCCACCCTGCAGACAAGAAAAGGAGGCTCGTGCCACACGGATCAGAGTGGGAACCCGGAGCTTTGGCTCCTGAAGCTCATACCTAAGCTCTGTCGTTGTTGGGGGAGGGGAAGCGCAAAACTCTTAAACGCTGGACTTTATATGAAATCCATGAATTCACGAAGCAAGTCTCTCACAAAATGAGGCAGCTTTGATTGCGAAGCAGTTGGAGGTTTTTACTATTTACAAGGCTTACTCTATTACCCCGGAGCCTATTTCGGGTTTTTTACGACTTTTCATGTAAGTCATAAGCTTCCAGGTAAAAAAGTAATTAGAGGAGATGCCTGCCCCCAGATAATTCACAAGTGCTTGAAGCCACTCCCTGTTGGTGGTTTGTGCTAAATGTGCCTGTACCGACATAATCAAACAGCATGAGACCATACCGAATAATTACTCAGAGCAGGGTATATGAACTTATAATAATATAAGCTTCACTGTAGGGACTCCTCACCTGACCATGTTAATTTACTTAAATGCACCCTGAAGGAAGGAGAAACAGAACCCAGCTCGCTTCTTCTCCACCCAGGGAGCGGGAGCGCCTGCAGCACTGGCTGGACCTCTGCTAGGGAGATTCAGGAGTTCTGACTTGACGCCAGATCCCTGGCACAGCAGCGTCCGTGAGAATGTCCAGACCCCCCAATGCAACCGCATCTCAAGATGTAGAGATCGCCATAAATTCACATTAGAGAGAGAGATAAACTTATTAAGCCATTTACGGGAACAATAGGGACAAAGGAACACCAGGCCAGAACTTGCCCTCCTACCTAACAGGCCATCACCCACTAACGACCCCCACAGAAGAACCAGTTTTGCGCCTCAGGGGCTTTCTGCTCTGCTAAAATTTATATGCTGCACAGGTGCCCGCTCATCTCGTAGATCACCTTCCTTAGGCACACTGTCAAAGAAATAAAACACCCATGATTGCACTCGCTGAAAAGGAAAGCTTTTGAAAACAGGCAAAAGAATGAAAATGAGTAAAAAGAATAAAAGGGCTGGGAAGAACTCTCCTTACCCCAGGGCATAATAAAAGGATTACAAGCCTAGAAACAAAATGTCTTTGTTTTATATGCAGTCTCTCTCCCAGGAAAATCAGTGGCCCTGAAGCAAAAAGCAGGAGCTGTGGGCACTGTCCTCGATGTCCCCATCTCCAACCGTCCTCGGTGTCCCCCCCCATCTCCAACTGTCCTCGGTGTCCCCATCTCCAACTGTCCTCGGTGTCCCCATCTCCAACTGTCCTCGGTGTCCCCATCTCCAACTGTCCTCGGTGTCCCCCTCCATCTCCAACTGTCCTCGGTGTCCCCCTCCATCTCCAACTGTCCTCGGTGTCCCCATCTCCAACTGTCTTCGGTGGTCCCCATCTCCAACCGTCCTCGGTGTCCCCCTCCATATCCAACCGTCCTCAGTGGCCCCCATCTTCAACTGTCCTCGGTGGCCCCCATCTCCAACTGTCCTCGGTGGACCCCCATCTCCAACTGTCCTCGGTGTCCCCCATCTCCAACTGTCCTCGGTGGCCCCCCATCTCCAACTGTCCTCGGTGTCCCCATCTCCAACTGTCCTCGGTGTCCCCCTCCATCTCCAACTGTCCCCAGTGGCGCCCATCTTCAAGTCCTCGATGGTTCCCCATCTCCAACCATCCTCAGTGGTTCCCCATCTCCAACCATCCTCGGTGGCCCCATCTCCAACTGTCCTTGGTGGTCCCTTATCTTTACTGAAGTGTTTGCTGTCCCTCCCTTCCAGTCACTGTCCACATGGACAGGAGGGGAACGTGAAGGTTTTATTTATAACTGTCCATCCAAGCCAGTGGATGTTTAGAAAGAAAAAAATTAATATCTCATCAGTGGTTGCTATTACAGTTAGCTCAAAAAAGAATATCAAAAGGAAAAGAAAAAGAAAAAAAGAACAAGAAAAAAGTAAACAAGAGCTGGGCGGTGGCAGCGCACGCCTTTAATCCCAGCACTCGGGAGGCAGAGGCAGGCGGATCTCTGTGAGTTCGAGACCAGCCTGGTCTACAGGATCTAGTTCCAGGACAGGCTCCAAAGCCACAGAGAAACCCTGTCTCAAAAAAAAAAAAAAAAAAAAAAAAAAAGAATAAAGGTGTGCTCAAGCTCTTGAAGAGGCCTATGAAGACGCATCTTTGCCTCAGTTTCCCCGGTGAGGACGGGATAACACTGCAAGCCCATGTATGACTCAAAATGATGACTGCCCGTGAGACCCCAAGCCTTCCCGCTGCTGGTTCTGAGACAAACATGGGAGAAAACACCTCAGAGTTGCATCTGATGGACGTAAGCTGTCAAGACAACAAAAGAGTAATACGAATAGCATGGGCCTGTTTATAAGTAGTCATCATCATTATAAGATCTCCCTGTCTCAGATCATTACCTACGTCCCCTCCAACTATCCAATAACTAGGAAATACTGAGCAGAACTCAATATTTTTACTGGAAAATCCTAAATATGAACATGGGTTTACTTATCTTTTAGGACACAGATTTTAAATCAATACCATCCTTTTAAAGATCCCGGAGTACTGGAGACTCACATAAGGGTCAGTGGGCATAGCCGGATGGTTGTAATTATAGCCAGGGAGGCTTCTAGTACCCGTGCTGGCCAGGTTGGCGGTGATTGAGAGACACTGATGGACAAGGTGGAAGAACAACTGAGGACGATTATTGACAGCAACTTTAGGTCTACACACGTCCACCACATACACACATAGAGAAAAAAATCAAAATGGGCACAAAGCCCAGCCCTAGTTTTTTGTTTTTCGAGACAGGGTTTCTCTGTGGCTTTGGAGTCTGTCCTGGAACTAGCTCTTGTAGACCAGGCTGGTCTCGAACTCACAGAGATCCGCCTGCCTCTGCCTCCCGAGTGCTGGGATTAAAGGCGTGTGCCACCACCGCCCGGCCCAGCCCTAGTTTTACAAATAAGATAACATGCTTTCCGAAATTGTTAATCATCAGTGATCTCAAAGACGGCAGATTAGAAGCAGACACTATCGACTGGTAGGCAGATACTAACCAGCTCCCAAGAATTGATTGACTCATCTGTAGCAGTGATTCTCAACCTGTGGGTCGGGACCCCTTTGACAAACCTCTATCTCCAAAAATATTTACATTACAATTAATTCATAACAGTAGTGAAATTACAGTTCTGGAGTAGCAACAAAAATAATTTTATGGTTGGGGGAGGGGTCCCCACAACACGAGAACCTGCATCAAAGGGTCACAGCCTTAGGAAGTTAAGAACCGCTGACCTACAGGGTTCTCCAGATCCATCCCATGCATACGGAGTCAAGAAACAAACTAGATTAGTTTCCTTGAGAATGAATTAGGTTAGACAGGTTCTCCCCTAATCAATGGTTTGCCATCAATGAAATCAAAGATATGATATAAAAGAACAACGTATAAACTTAAACCATGTGTCACCAATACACAGCACAGAGGCTAAACAATACACCCCAAGGGAGGCAACACACAAAAGCAGGAAGCAACCGCACCATAAATTCTATAGAAATGTAAGAGAAAAAGCAATCAAGAGCCTTCTGTGGAGGGCCGGTTCATTTCCTGTCCTTCACGTCTCTGCAGGGGATGGGGATGTTCCCCCAAAGAAACTTCCGCACCTCCAGCCTCACTCGGTATCTGCATCCTCCCTCCCCAGGACTGGAGGGACGACTGCACGGTAAGGCCTAGGGCTGAGATGCACGGACAAGGACTGGGTCCTTCTGGGTTCTCCTTACCACATACATGATGACCTTGCTCTTCAGTCCAGCGACACTCCCTGGGGCGATGGCCACGGGGAGAAATCATGAACACTTAGTGCCATCACTGGCTCCCTGACTTCTATCTGCCAGGGGGTTACTAGCGCTCCCATGTGTTCAGGTGACAAAGTCAAAAGCCACTCTCTCCGATTTCAGCTTTATCCCTAACAGAGCCTATTCTTTTCCATCTGGATTCCCATATATGGGTTAGTGTGGACTGTGAATGTGGAGTGTGTGTGCAATATATGTGTATATGGGGTATGTGTGGTATGTGTGTTTATGGGGGTTGTATGTGTTATGTGTATGCATGTGTGGTGTGTGTGTGTGTGTATGGGGTGTATGTATGTGGTATGTGTGTATGTGGAGTGAGTGTGCAATGAATGTGTATATGGGGTATGTGTGGTATGTCTGTTTATGGCGGTTGTTGGTGAGGGAGATGTGTCTGTATTCTGTCAATCATGTTTTAAATAAATGCTGATTGGCCAAGTAGGAAGTATAGGCGGGTCAACCAGACAGGAAGTAGAGGCAGGGCGAGGAGAAAGTCTGGGAAGCAGGAAGCTCCCTTGGGATTCCTGGGCAGATCTCCAAGGAGGCAACATGTAAGCTGAGAAAAGGTACTGGCCATGTGGCTGACAATGGGTTAATATAAGTTATGGGAGCTGGTAGGAAGACTGAGCTAATGGGCCAATCAGTGTATAACCTAATGTAGACTCTCTGTGTGATTTTCTTTGCGGCTTGCCGGCTGTGGGGTACTGGGCGGGACAGAAACCCCAACGAGAAGGCCCCCCATGTTACAGGTTGTATGTGTTATGTGTATGCATCTGTGGTGTGTGGGTGTGTGTATGTGGGGTGCATGTGTGTATGTATGCATATGTGGGGTGTATACGTGTGTGATATGTATATGGGTGTGTGTGTGTGAGAGAGAGAGAGAGGGAGAGAGAGGCAGAGAGAGAGACAGAGAGAGAGAGAGAGGTCAGATTTATTCAGTTGCTGGTTACTCAGTAATAGACAGGTTGTCTCTGCACAGAATTTGTTATTTGGTGAAAGGCTATAGAGACAATAAACAAATTGGCATTTAATAGTGGGAAATAAACACTTATTGAGGGTTTACTATGTGCCAGGCACTTTATAGAGCTATAAATACAGAACCGACCGACCCTGGTCCAGCCTGACACATGACTGATAATTCCCACGTCAAGGATGAAGACAGGGAGGACCAGAGGACTTCAGTAACTTGACATCTCTTGTGCAGACAACAGGGATCACGTGGAAAAAAAATCCGTGGGTTGTACCCATGAAGCAGATGCCCCAAATACTGAAACAGGACATCCAGGGCTGCCTGTGTTTCTGTGACACCCAATGGGGGTGAGGGTGGTCAGAGTTTTCACCTTAGTTTACACCTTAGACTTGAAATCAGAACCTATTTCCAGAGAGCAGACTCCTCCCCGGGCTGGTCTTTGAGCAGATTTACATCATGTTTGCAGATTTAGATCATGTTTTTGCCACAGTCTAAATTGCTTCCAAGAACGACAGATTTGAGAAGACGCCTGGGAGTATTACAAAAGGAGCAGAAAACTAGTTTCTCAGAGGTTCAAGTTCAGAACACTACGACACAGAAATCTTCAGCCACCAGCACCTGATTAGTAAGTAAGCAGCAAGCCAGAGCCAACTGAAGCGCCAGGTCAGTGGGACGCCCGCATCTGCTGCCGTGTTTCGTCTTTCTCCATTAAAGAAAGCCTCTGCCGTTTTAATTACAGGTCCTTCTTAAGGACACTGCCCTTGGGCCTCTGTGGCTCTCAAGTGTGCTCCCACCTAAGACTGTATCGTGACCCTCTTTAGGAGGAGGGAGATGAGTTGGAGGCCTTTGCTCTCCACTTCCCGGGTGTGCAACCCTCTAGAGGGTGCCTGAACCACTCAGGGCAATCATTTTAGCCGTTGACAAGTTGTGCTTTTCCTACTGGCCGCTGGGAAAGGAGGCAACGCATATCTCTACAGAAATAGCCTGTGCTCTTTTCCTGCCCGCATGAAGCTAAGGCGTCAGGGTCTGGCGAGAGCCCCCGGGGATTCACCCACTGCCTTACGTGCACTGAAGCCAGCCTGGCAGCTCCCGTGGACCACATGAGTCAGTCCTGCCTATACGGGGTGAAATTTCCTGTCCCACCACTAATGCGTGCCTTCCCTCTCTAAAGCAGGGGATATTCTTAGACACCAGGGTGTTCCCGCTTACGAGTTTCAATGTAATTTTTTTTTTTGTGGGAACAAACAGTAACCAAGACCATATGAAAGTCATTCACACAGACATATTAATCTTAACGGACACAAAGTGTCTGGTATTTATTTTCCATGGATGCTGTAAGAACTTTCTGCTTCTTATGTCAGGAAGAGACTTATGCTTAGAACTTGAACTTAAATTATAATCCAAAGTTATATTCTCATGCTTATAATGAAGTAACTAACTCCTAATCATCTTCATAGAATCGTCAAGAACACTACTGATCAAGTCATTCCAGAATGTGCAGCTGCAAGATCCGTAACGAAAGGACAAGCCTGATGCTACCATCGGTGTAATGCCCAGCTACTGTAATAAGTGGCATTAATGATGCAATAACTAGCGCTAATTCGCCTTATAAAAAGAAGGCACTAAAGATTTATGAATAGTTTGCCGAATTAAAATGAATCGCTTCTGAAAATGGCAGTCTTAAACTTGGGCCATCCCCTTCCTGAGACCGTTCTCATCAGCTGCTATACCCGGCAGAGGGTCTGCCTAGGCAGTCTGGCAGGGGCCACCACCATCTGCTTCTGATTGGAGGAGATGCAGGCTGCGTGAGTTCTTCCGCTGCAGTATCTAGCCTATAAGATCGTGTAATCTACAACCTTTTTTT
>JAQHUG010000153.1:3175703-3188873 GCA_028555095.1 Dicrostonyx torquatus | reverse complement strand
AAAAAAAATCACATTTATTTGTCTGTTTATTGTGAATGGCATGTGGAGGTCAAAGACCAACTTAAAGGATTTGTTTCTCTCCTTCTACCAAATCGTTGCCTGAGGTTTTCTGTCCTGCCTGGTTCCGGCAGTCGTTAAGTCCCAAAGAAATCACACAGAGGTCTGCATTAATTATAAACTGATTGGCCTAGTAACTCAAGCTTCTCATTAACTCTTACAACTTATATTAGGCCAAAATTCTTGTCTGTGTTAGCCACACGGCGGTGAGGCAGTCACACCTTGCGTTCTCTGCATCTCAGTTACAACTGTAGACAGAAACTTCCCTCTTTCCAGAATTCTCATTGCCCCACCTCTACTTCCTGCCTGGCTACTGGCCAATCAGCATTTTATTAAAAATAATACTAGTGACAGGATAAAAGACCATTGTCCCATAGCACCAAATGAATGCTGGGAATTGAAGTCAGGACATAAGGCTTAGGGACAAGTGCCTTCACCTTAAAAACACATTAATGGCTGAGTGTGTTGGTGGGAGCATTTAATCCCAACACTTGGTGGGAGATCTCTGTAAACTGAAGGTCAGCCTGGTCTACATAGTTAATCCCGGGCCAGCCAGACCCTGTTTCAAACACCATATAGTCGGCTCAAGACGGGTGAAGACAGAATTGACCAAGTCAACAGAGAAGGTTCGTTATGTTGAGAAGCTTGGGCCAAGTATGGTTTGATGAGTCCCTGATACCAATCTCTCCCTTCGGAGGAAGATAAGATGACACCTAGGACCCCAAGAGAAACCCCACCACCATTCACAGAAAAAAGCATGCTGGGGTGGGGGGTGGATGGGATCCGATCCTCTTCATATATCCACCGCCAACCAAAGGCTTCCCTGAAGGCAACCTTGACGACAGTGGACACCTGACCTGGCCCCCATTAAACCATGACATTCCCCACGTTTTGGTGGGCTAGTCTTTGGTATCCTGTAGGCTTGCCGAGTTAACTACTGGGGCCATGGCCAAAGCCCAGCTCACAATGCCTACACATAAAGATCAATGCGCTGTGGCTTGAAGGTCAGAGGCAAGTGAAGGACTGCTCCAGAAGATGCGCCCCCAGAGTCCCATCCGCAAGCCGTAAACCGTCTTTCCATCAAAGAAGTCTGAATTGCGCATTACCAAACACAGCCCTAAACACTGTGAGCCTCGTAATCAGAAACAAGTGCTCCATTCTAGAACACCCGAGATACATTCCACAGTTGCTGTTTTTTTTTTTTTAACTTCCTTGTTCGAAACGTTCACTTACAGTAGCAGCGAAGCATTCCCAGAAAAGATAACACACACCCACGGCAGACATTTCTGCCACGTCCTGCGTCCTGCACTGCAGCCTAGTTGCAAATACCACCAAAGAAAAGGGCTCTAGAAAAAGATGCAAGTGGCGGCATTCCACGACGCTGCCCCTTTTCCAGCACGGCATTCCTGAAATAAGCACGTGAGAAATACAGCTCGTGCAGGGGCAGGAAGCCAGAAAGCCCAAGTCGCAGGCTGCTGAAAGGAAGAGACGCCCCTTCTTAAGAACCCTGCCAGGGTAGAGATCAAAACGGCTTCCTGAGCTTAGTGTCTTTCCTGACTTGCCAGCTAGGCCAGCAGGCATGGCATCTCCTCTCAAGCATGAAGGCCGTTTCAGAGTGAATGCTCACGGTTCAAGACCATCGCCAGGAGGAAAGGAGGGGGCTGAGCCAGAGCAGAAAAGACCACAGGGAGGGGTTCTGACCTCCATGCCAAGAGCTGCCCTACCAACCCCCAGAGAGCTCCACGTTCGTCCACCCTCAATCTTGTCCTTCTGTGCTCTGAGCAAAGGGTTGAGCCAAACTGTTCCTCTAGCCCAGATTCTAAAAGGATGCTTTTGACTTCGTGGGGTGGGACAGATGCCAATGTTTGGGGACATTTTCAACCCTAACAGGTACAAGGTGCAACTGGCACCTGGCACCCGGCAAGCAGAGGTCATAAAAGCACAAGGCAGGCCTTGTGTTCATAGCAAAGAGAAGCTCAACACAACAGTGCCTAGGCACAATGGGTGTATGTGCATATATGTGTATGTGTGTGTATACATATACGTGTATATGCATATAAATATACATATGGGTATATTTATGTGTATATATTATACATACATGTATATAAATATATATGGGTATATTATGCGTGTATATGTATGTGTGTATACACACACACACACACACACACACACACACACCACATGTGTACCTAATATCTGCAAAAACCAGAAGGAAGTGTCAGATTCCATGGAACTAAGAGTTCCAGACAGTTAGCTGAGAGTTGCCATGTATGTACCAGGAACCCAGATCTTCTGCAAGAGAGCCATCTTGCAGACTCTAATTTCATTTCAGTATAAGGATGGTTCATACCATGCTCCAGTCCAGTGGCCCAGAGCTTACTGATGGGCCAATGTGTTTGGCCCTTTCTCCCATTCCCATGGTAAAGCTCTAACCGTCCATGGGACGGCACTGAGCGGTGAGCCCTTGGGAAATACTGAAACTGGAATCCTGAGTGTGGCTCATGGAATATGGAGAGGGGACAGCATGGAAGTCACTTCTGTTCTGCTCCCAACAGACAGAAGAGTTCACATGGGCATCGAGGTGGCAGCTGTCCCTGAGACAAGCGAGGGCCTCCAAATGAAGCCTACTCAGCAGGGTTTTGATCTTGGCCTTCTAGCCTCCAGAAATATGAGCGAGTTCCCAGAGAGCTAAGAACAGAGCTTGGGAGATGCAGCTACAGCCTGGTGTGGGCTTGCTGCCGCCCTTGGTTTTCCCTGGAAACAAAAATAACCCGTCAAAGGCATTACGACGAGTGAGAAAATATCACTGCACCGTCAACTGTGAGTACCAGCCCATTTCTGAAAAGCAAATCCAAGGACGTTAAATGAAGACGGAGTGGAAAGAATGACTTCTATGTGAGAAAGCTCCTTTCCCGTGGGTTAGCTATTCCCTCTGTTAAGTCAAGTCAAGCATCGCTAGGATGGGGCTTATTTCCTCCAGAGCGCGGCCAGGACTGTGTCCCGTTCCCTCCCTGAACTTCACCAGGCAGCTGAAGTACCCCGGGAACAGCTGGCTGTTTGAACCGCAACAGGCACACATCCGCGCAACCCTTACCTTCCAGGACAGGGTTGGACTGCAGAAGCTGTTCCTTGACTTCATTCACTTCGGCTCCCTTGCCACACACGGCCGCCACATAGGACATAACAAGCTTGCTGGCCTCTGTGGAGGGAAGCAGACCTGTTGTGACTCAATCACAAAGAGACGCCGAATCACATTGGAAGAGAGGACTCACTGGGATTCCACCGGTCTTTACTTCTGGGTGGAAACCGTGTTTCAGACATATCTACAGCTGTGGATTTCCAACTGGCAAACCATCAATCCAGTTAAGACAGGGCTTGGCCAGGCAGTGGTGGTGCACGCCTTTAATCCCAGCACTTGGGAGGCAGAGGCAGGAGGATCTCTGTGAGCTCGAGACCAGCCTGGTCTACAAGAGCTAGTTCCAGGGGCTGGAGAGATGGCTCAGTGGTTAAGAGCATTGCCTGTTCTTCCAAAGGTCCTGCGTTCGATTCCCGCCAACCACATGGTGGCTCACAACCATCTGTAATGAGGTCTGGTGCCCTCTTCTGGCCTGCAGAATACACACAGACAGAATATTATATACGTAATAAATAAAAAAAAAAAAAGAGCTAGTTCCAGGATAGGCTCCAAAGCTACAGAGAAACCCTGTCTCGAAAAACCAAAAAAAAAAAAAAAAAGACAGGGCTTGTCCTGGAGGTTTACCTCTGAGCTGTTAAAATGAAGGCTAAGTCACATGGTCAACAAAAGTCCCTGCATGAGAATCAAACTATACATTACCAAAGTGACCAACCACATACAACCATGTTCTGCACATGATGCAAGGCAAAAAATGAACTTGCTCAGCCGAGCGTCTTTGCCAAACAGATCTCCGAAGTTTAAAAGAACGGCTTCTCTTCAAAATCAGTTTCTGAGGCAAACTGGTTTGTTCACAATTGGGCCAGACTGATTCCTGTTCAGTACCAAAAGAGAGCGGCGAATGGGGGGTTCGCAGTCTGTCAGGGGCAGAGTCACTGCTGCAGGCTTTAACCAGTGAACGGAAGAGGTCGGGCTGCTGAGGAACCGACTGCAGAGAGCAGACCACTCTTAGCTCACGTGGGGACAGGGACAAGGGCTGTGTTTTTGGCTTAGTCCTTCTTGCCAGTCAGTGACATTTCTTCCACACGGCACCACTTCATCCCAAAGGACACCAGCATGGGCTCAAAGAGAAGGTTATCCCAGGCCCACCGTGAGGGAGGACAGGAAAGCAAGTGTCCTCGTCAAGGGGCTTCTCAGAGACTTTCCCATGCGCCTGGACACTGTGGGACTGCAAAACGGTCCACAACGCTGCATCCCCTTCAAGTTTCTCTGCCCTCGAGTCTGTTTCCTGTCCATGTGACTGGTTCCAAGGACACTTTCTTTTTTTTTTTTTTTTTTTCCCATGCGCCTGGACACTGTGGGACTGCAAAACGGTCCACAACGCTGCATCCCCTTCAAGTTTCTCTGCCCTCGAGTCTGTTTCCTGTCCATGTGACTGGTTCCAAGGACACTTTCTTTTTTTTTTTTTTTTTTTTGGTTTTTTGAGACAGGGCTTCTCTGTGGCTTTGGAGCCTGCGCTGGAACTAGCTCTTGTAGACCAGGCTTCTTCTTTTTTTTTTTTAATATTTATTTATTATGTATACAATATTCTGTCTGTGTGTATGCCTGAAGGCCAGAAGAGGGCACCAGACCTCATTACAGATGGTTGTGAGCCACCATGTGGTTGGTGGGAATTGAACTCAGGACCTTTGGAAGAGCAGGCACTGCTCTTATCCACTGAGCCATCTCTCCAGCCAGGACACTTTCTCAAATCCTTATTTGGTGCCACTGTCTAGGAGGAGGAAGGCCTTCTCTTGTTGTATGAAGATCCCGCTGCATAGGGATGAAATAAGGCTACCCTGGCATGACCATTTCTCGTGGGATTCCATCCCCTGTCCCCACAGGGGGATGAACACGTCCAACAGCATTTTACACGCACCGCCTGTCATGTTCATGTAGACTCCTGAATGACATGTTAGTGCCAGATAACACGGATGTGGGAAACAGCAAGAATTTACATTAGTGCCTAAGACGACTCCTTTGGGAACCCCAGCATTTATGACATAAGGAAAGAAACCAACTGGACAAGACTTAAGAAGTAAAGCTAGAGGCTGGATACTGGCTCAGCAACTAGTGATAAAACTCGGTCCGGTTTTCTTCCGGGTAATCAAAATGGATCCTTACACGTTCTCTAGCAGTCTGTGGTGACCCGCTGCTACACGCTCCCTTTAGCAACCGGGAAGGTGCAAGGAGACTTTTTTTTTTAAAATTTAAATTTATTTTTATATTTATTTATTATGTATACACTATTCTGTCTGTGTGTCTGACTGCAGGCCAGAAGAGGGCATCATATCTCATTACAGATGGTTGTGAGTCACCATGTGGTTGCTGGGAATTGAACTCAGGACCTTTGGAAGAGCAGGCAATGCTCTTAACCGCTGAGCCATCTCTCCAGCCTGCAAGGAGACTTCTTTTTATCTTTGCACGATCACATGAGATAGCCTTCATTTAAAGTCCATTTCTCTCGAGTCTCCAGTGGCCGCATTTCCCTCTACCCTCGATCCGATGGGGAACCCCCCTCCTCTAGCTCTTCTGGATGCCAGCATCCTCCGCCGCTGGTCTTGGGCTCTGCCCAGGATCTCCACATCTGCAGTCCAATGTGCACGCCTGGCCCTTCTTCCTCATTGCCCATCCCCTCACCATTAGACTCATATAGGCTAGAACAGCCTCCTTTTTTGAGACCAGTTTCTGGAGTTTCCAGACTTTACAAAACTAGCAAATTGAACCTATTTAGAGGCAAAATAACTGTCTTCAACAGAACACGCTGTAGATAAAAGGGTCAGTGTTCTGTTAGGTAAACCGACAGAAAACATAAAAGCTCCGGGCTGTTTTGCTTATTCTGGTAACCATGGAGATTTTCTTCGGCCACGCCTCACACTTCAGACTCAGCCACACAGACTCCTCTGGAAATCCTGCTTTGGTTCAGATGAACCTGGGATAGAGTGCCATGGTGGGGGGAGAGAAACCACTGGTGGAGCCTGGTGCAGAACTCCGGGGGGGGGTCAAAACAAACAGGATTGGGTCTGGGGGCAGATCTCTCAGGATGTCCACTGGGCTTACATCGCCTGACTGTTGAAATGCTTATAAGACTACAGAACCCACTGGCATGCAGAGATGGCATAATTTAAATAGAATGTAGGCACTTTTACCATCTTTAAAACTTATTTAAGAAATCCTAATAGCCGTTCAAGGATACGGCTCATGTTTAAATTAATTCTCCGTTGGTAGAAAGTTATCTATGCTCAGATCCTTAATTACCTTCAGGAATTCCACTCCACAGCTCATTTTAATAATTAATTTCTGGAAACAGGAATTAAAAATATTTTTTTTCCCAAAAAGCCAAGGAGAAGGCTCAGGGGGACAAATGCTTGCTGCCCATGCCTCACAGCCTTGGTTGGGATCCCTGGAGCCCAGGAAGAAGTCCCAAGGTGGACGATGAGGAGTCCGCCAGCGCCTCGCCCTCACACACAAGCACAAGCTCATTTCTTCAGACAGGGCGACTCTTTCTAAAAGCCATAGCGCCTACATTTTTTTATGGCTGACATATTACATCTGATCTTTAACTCAAGCAGTTCGTGACACAGCTACTTTGGAAAAATGAGCACACAAACATAGGACACGCTACATGGCCGTGTTTTGTCTGGATGCTCCCATGCCTCTCCAGGCCAGGAACAGATCATCTGTGTGACCACGCTAGCTTAACACAGGCTGCCAGCTTCATTTCCTTCTGGTTCTAAAGTTCAGATAAATTTGAATCTGCATTCAAATCTCTTATCTATTTATAAAAGCCAAATCCTCATGTAACAACCCCCATAAACACGGTGCTGTTGATAAGGAAGAGCTGCATAGCATCCTCCCGAGTTCAAAACCGAGTTCTGTGATCACTGACTGTTAAGTCTACAAACACAGATTCTTAAACCTGGGAAAGTGTAACCAGACAGCTTGGAACCGGTTCCGGACGCATCGTTCCTATCCCTGGCACACTCACGTTTATGTTTGCACGAATTCGAACCTTTGGGATTGTTGGAAGTCAGACAAAACAGAATCTCCAAGGCCATAAAACATAGTGGGGTGTGTAAGGTTTAACACATACTAACAGACAAATAATAAGATACCTCTAGATCAGACTGTCTATGCCATAATTAATTCCCACAAGGAATCAAAAGGACTTATAGATGGTAGACTTTAAAGTACTATATGTACTTCAAAATAACTGATCTGTCTGTATTCTCTGGCATCTGGCATTGGGTTTTTCTTTATTGATATTTATTGAGCTCTACATTTTTTTCTGCTCCTCTCCCTGCCTCTCCCCTCCCCGCTTCAACCCTCCCCCAAGGTCCCTATGCTCCCAATTTACTCAGGAGATCTTGTCTTTTTATACGTTCCCATGTATATTAGGTCTATGTAAGTCTCTCTTAGTGTCCTCGTTGTTGTCTAAGTTCTCTGGGATTGTGGTTTGTAGGCTGGCTTCCTTTGTTTTATGTTTAAAAACCACCTATGAGTGAGTACATTGGCACTGGGTTTTGAGTAACATTATTACAAGTGTATTTTATAATGGCGGTGACGGAGAAGAGGAACTACATACAAAGACACTTGTGATCTTGACACCAAAGCATGGGGTTTCCCCAGACACTATAACCTCTCTCTCCCTGTTCAACGAGGGCACTGCTGGGATTCAGTCTCAGCACTGGGTGGGTGGGAGCTGTCAGAAAGAGCAAACGTGTCTTGAGCACCTAGTAATTCTGTCCAGGCATTAGCAGACATCTGTAACAGCTGTGGTCATCGATGCACGCAATAACATATGTCACAGACAAGTCATGGATATCAGACTGCAAATAGAAAGGGCCATACATTTACATGAATACACAGACAGACAGACAGACAGACAGACAGACTCACTCTGATGTATTTATCTACCTCTCCATCGCCTTGATTAAGACACCTAAGCTGTTCTGGGGACTCAGCTTACAAAGGTTTGGTGTTTGAGAATTAAGAGTAAGAGCCACGTGCCTTTAATCCCAGCACTCAGAAGACAGAGGCAGGTCTCTGAGTCCAACGGCAGCCTGGTCTACAGAGTGAGTTCTAGGACAAGCAGGGCTACACAGAGAAACCCTGTTTCAAAAAACAAAACGAAACAAAGTAAGAATGCCTGCCCCAACACGATGTTTGTGTCCAATAAAACAACCGCTCTGCTACTTAAAAAGATTCCTGCTTCAGAATCCCCAGGGCTTCACAGCCCAGCCACAGCAAATCCATCGGCCGGACAGGCAACCAGGAACTCCATCACTGAAAACAAAAGGCCAAACTTTTGCAATAAGAAATACAGTCATGGGACCAGCGAGATGGCTTAGTGGGTAAAGGTGCCTGCAGCCAAGCCTGGCGGCCAGAGTTCGATTCCTGTGACATGCATGATGGAAGGAATCAGTCCCTTCTAGTTGTCTTCTGACATCTACACATATGACATGACACATGTGTGCCCCCATACACACAAAAAATAAATAAAACAGAGAGATGCAGGCTTACTACAAGGGGACATTTTCACTGAAATCCTATGTAATGTACCTTTGAAGAGAGCCACAGACTAGCTGGTGACGTCTGTAAAATACATGTGCCAGAAAGAAACAAAACAGAGCTTGGAGCACTGTGGCCTTGAGCCCACTTAGCTGCCCTGCTTCGGCACGTGTTTCCAGGGCTCAGGCCATACACAGCACGCGGGAGCCTCACGGCTGCTAGCTCACAGAGATACCAAGGACATGAACTGCAGCGAGGCCAGTTGGGGTTTAGGCCCGAAGGTCTTAAAGAGCAAGGCAAGCTCCAGAACTCTCCAAGCAGACAGTGGATGAGTTTCTAGAAACTTAGGGAACTGTCAAGTTAGAAACTGAGTGGCTTCAGAGTGCTTGCTTTCAGGTGCACGGCATACTCTGGTGTTCCTGGAGACACGCGGGTTCCCTCGTGGGCTGCCTCTCGGCTCTCCTGCAGCTTGACTAGCTCGCCACGAAGGCTCGGATTTAACCGGCGTGTGCTCCAAGTTCACCGTCTCGAAACAGTTGGGGCACTTTTAGAAGGCATGATGAATTTTTTATTTAGCACAGCAGTGATGAATTAAACAGCACCCCCAAAGCACTCGGAGAGTTCACGCCTCTCCCTAAGAGCCTGTATTATACAACCCAGCGGCATAAGGCTGTCTCCAGTGTTTACATCCAATAACATCGTCCTCTGCCAAGGGGGTTTTATGAGCCAGTTAAATTAATTACTTCATATAAAATAAGCCCTCTGACACTGCACAGCAGTTCTATCTAAACCGCGAAGCACAGATCCGAAATGAAAATACTCTGTGTAACGGACAGCGTACATTTCAGGCCCTCTGTAAATGCCAAGTCTGCTCCCTGTCATGTGCATACTAACAAGAGTTAACCAGCGGCAGGCACACGGAACTCAAAATACTAAACTTGTGACTAAGATGATGTGCTCTTAGAAAAAGTGGTCTGGCTTCTCTCCTCCCTCAGAGATGAAAAGCCCTCCCCAGGTTCCTCACGGGGCCATTCTGTATCTCTGCATTGACTTTTGTCATTTGATTTTTCTCATAAATAACTTCGTGAAACAGAGACTATTTTTGGTTTTTCGAGACAGGGTTTCTCTGTGGCTTTGGAGCCTGTCCTGGAACCAGCTCTTGTAGACCAGGCTGGTCTCGAACTCACAGAGATCCGCCTGCCTCTGCCTTCCGAGTGCTGGGATTAAAGGCCTGCACCACCACCGCCCGGCTGAAACAGAGACTTTTTAAACACACACAAATCCTGGGCTTTATTCCATGTTAGAGTCCACTGACAACTTATAATCAGTCAAACTGGCAGCAGTTTTTGTATGGCCAGTTTTGAAAATAAAGAAAAGACAGGGAAAGATAGAAGCTATCAGCGAAAACTGGGTTCTCTTCGGGAATCGGGCGGAAGGAGATGTCACTGATGTCTCTTAATGAGGAAAGGGGCGGGGCGGGGAGGTTAGCAGCTACCCAGAGCACAGCTGAATGGGGCTCCCAAACCAGGGTCTCTGGAGCTCAGCACCACCTCCCCACACCAGGAGGTTGGTGATAATGGACAGCCAAAGCACACCACCTCAGAGACAGATGCTTCGTGACCCGGGGCCATGTTAGAAGGTGATCCAAACCCCAACACGGCTGAGAGCCAGCAGGCCGACAGACCACTCCCAGTCCATGCCAGGAGCTTTCTATGGCCTCGTTCCTATGCTTTGCTTGTCTACTGACGTTAACACAAACAAGCAGAGTCCATATCTTTGCTAGTATCAGTCAGCAACAGTTGGTGGGCATGGCCTTGGCCTCACCACTAAGGTCCTAGAGCCCCTCCAGCTTCCGGCTGGAGCGCCACTGTGTTGTGGGCAGCAAACATGACGGTCCTGCAACGCCACACTCTGCTGTGTTTTCCAGCGCCTGAGGAAGGAATCCCATCCGGGACAGCAGTCAAGAAACAAAGGACTAGAGGTGACAATCGAGGCCACGAAACCTCGTGGCGGCTACTGATCAGAAACCCACACGCAACGAAGGAGGAAGCCACGCGGCCAGGCGTGCTGCTGCTGGAAGGTGGTGCTCTTAGCCTTCGTTTCCCTGCTCTCGGAAAGTGCGAATCCCAACCCGAGGTGAAGCAGCCTCATCTGCCTCCACTCTGTGTCTTAATGAGAAAAAGTCGGAAACCTACCAAGAGATAAACTTGGCTCCGGAAACAAGTGGCAGAGTTGAGTTCTGAGAAGGATGCCCTACGTTGCTGGGGCTAAACAGGAGGCTGCCGACTCCTGGGAATGTATGCTCCAAAGGAGGTGAAGATCGGGCCAGGACCAATCAGAGTGACCACAGCCCACATCCAATGATTCACTCAGGAACAAACTGACACGGGCAGAATGCCTTAAAAACACACGAAGCATTAGTCACGAAGAGGATGGGATAAAGAATCTCTTTCTTAGCCGGGCAGTGGTGGCGCACGCCTTTAATCCCAGCACTCGGGAGGCAGAGGCAGGCGGATCTCTGTGAGTTCGAGACCAGCCTGGGCTACAAGAGCTAGTTCCAGGATAGGCTCCAAAGCCACAGAGAAACCCTGTCTCGGAAAAAAAAAAAAAAAAAAAAGATGTGAGACTTGGCCAAAAAGAGACTAGAGATAATTAGCCAGGCAGTGATTTAATTAATACAATTTCTGTGTGGTTATTTCGGGGGTTAAGCTAGCCGGGCGGCCGGGAGCTGGGAGGAACCGAACAAGGGGGCCCCCCCGCGCTCCTCACTACAGTTCAAACTGACAACAGCAGCAAAGTTGTGGGTTGTTTTGTTTCGAAGTACAAGATTCTATGGATAGATCTGAAGTAACCTTATGCATTGCTATTAGCTTGAGGCAGATGTGGGGGTAAACACTGCAACCCTAGCACCCCCAGCACTTGGGAGCCAGAGGCAGGAGAACTCTGGAGTTCAGGGCTATCCTTGACTACAGTGCCCGCTGTTCAAGGCTAGCCTAATGTCCGAGAGACTGGCTCAAAACAAGTAAACGCGAGCTTGAACAGGCGTGGCTCACAAAAGTGTCGGTGCCAACCGCAACGATTCTGCTTGCTAGGAAGAGTAAGACGGATCAACACGTGTGTTGTATGAGGAATCCCAGGATCCACATGGAGAGGAGGAATAACGGCACGCTAAACAGGACCAAACCGAAAGTGTTTGCTTATTTCTTGCTATGTCATCTTATGAAACTGCTCTACAAATTAAGATGTTTCTAAAACACTCTAAGCTCAACCGTATGGGATTTTTAAAAAAGACCCAATTCTCTTATCATCTTCTCTTGGAAGCTTCAGGTCTCTTTCCTTCACTGTGTTCATTCTTTAGAAGTAATTTCTCTAAATATGCACACACGAGTGTGTGTGTGAGGGTGAGAGTGTGTGAGTGAGTGTGTGCATGTGCATGCATGCGTGTGTGTGTAGCCTAGTGCTATGACTTTCCCCTACTGCTTCAGAAAGGCCAGGGTAATGTCTGCTGAGCAATGTACCCTTGCCCCCTTCGGCAGTGTTTCACCAAGTGGGCACTCAGAAGTCTGGATGAAAAAGTAAACGTATCGTATGGAAAAAAATATTTTAAAAATGCTTTTAGATGTAAGAATATATCCTGGCTGGCTTCGAATGTCTAAATGTTGTCCCGGGAAGAAGTAAGAATAAAATTTGGTAAGATTACAGAGAATGAAAGATCAATAAGCAGAAAGAGAATTCAATTCAACTCCAGGTGAAGAAAACCCTCCTGGTTGAACCCATCTGACAAACACAGTTTTATGATCTCTCCATCACCACAAGAGAGTCTGGCTGCCCCACATGGAGGATTTTACACGGGATGGCCTATAACGGTCTTCCAGCCATAAGACACTACGCTCGTGTGCCTCGGGGTTCTTGCACACTGGTTCTTTCCCCTGAATTTCTGCCCATTCAGCACCCATAGTCCGTACCGCTCCTCAAAGTGTTTGTGCACTGTCTCTTCAGGACTCAAGGGACAAGGCTGGACACGTCACATCTGCCGTTCATGACAGGGCTTGTGGGAACGGGTACGAGGGCCTCAGTCCAGAGGGAAGGGTTCTTTCGAAGCTGGGTGACGTTTTCAAGGCTTGGCTCAAATGGTCTCAGTGAGGCGACTGTACTGCTGTGGTAGAGTTTCTTTTTTTTTGAGTTTCTTTTCTTGATCAAGGAGCATCCAGAAAGTGTTGAATCCAACCATTAAATGCCAAGCGAGATGAAAACGCTTGAAACCACACTTCCGTACACCCAAAGGAACAGCCAGTTATGAGATTCTCATCTCTAAGCATTTTACAAAGAAGCATGAAAATCCCCCCCCCTTCTGCCCTTCTGTTTTATCAAAGCAACCGGAGCGAGTCCATCTCCTCCTTCAGGACCAGGTATCCGTGCCGTAA
>JAQHUG010000153.1:3160168-3172123 GCA_028555095.1 Dicrostonyx torquatus | reverse complement strand
TGTTTCTCTGTTTCTGTCTGTCTGTCTGTCTCTATCTCTGTCTCTCTGTGTCTATCTTTATCTCTGTCTCTCTCTCTTTGTTTCTCTGTCTCTGTCTGTCTCTGTCTCTCTCTCTCCCCCTCCACCTATCAAGGCCCATCTGACTGTCTCAGCATAATTCAAGCCTTGTTCTTGGTCTCAGCCTTGTTTCTCCAGTATCTGCCTCCTCAGGAAGAAGTCAGTAACCGTCCCATTCACCACCGCACCAGAGAACGGGGTGATAAGGATTAGAGAGGCAGAGCAGATGCTAGAAGGGATGTGGGAGTCCCCTCTGCGTGCTGTGATTACTGCTAAGGAATAAAGAAACTGCTTTGGACCTACAGCAGGGCAGAACTTAGGTAGGCAGGGAAAGCTAGGCTGAATGCTGGGAGGAAAAAGGGCGGAGTCAGAAAGAAGCCATGGAACCAGGGGAGATAAAGACAGACGCTGGGAACTTTACCCTGTAAGCCACAGCCACGTGGCGATACACAGAACAATAGAAATCGGTTAAATTAATATAAGAGTTAGCCAATAAGAAACTAGAACTAATGGGCCAAGCAAGGATTTAATACAGTTTCTGTGTGATTATTTCGGGTCTAAGCTAGCTGGGCAGCCGGGAACCAACAAGCGGCCCCCTCCTCCAGCACAGAAGTAACTCCTGGGCCACCATCAACCACCATCTTCACGACCTCCAATGGTCACTTGCAGTGGCCAAAATGTCCATGTACAAAATGGACCGTGTGGCCAATTATTTTAGTTTCGGGGACTAAATGTATATAAAGGTGTTTTTGCAGGATAAATGACAGAACAGCTTTCTGTGTCATAGCTGGCTACACACACGAGTTGTTCCCTCCTCCCACAATATAAGCTCCTGCATGCTGGGGCTTTCTAGCCAATTAAACTTTGTGTCACGTACACACCTTTGGATCTAAAAGGTAACAACACAACCAGTGGATGAAAGATTTCATGCATGTGTTTTCTCCAAACAAGGGAATGTCAGTCCTGGAGCAAGTAAGCTCTGTAAAGAACAATAAATATCTAGAAACTCATTCTCTCTGTGACCTTCACGGAGGGAAAGAAAGCACTGCTCAGACTTTCCTATTGCCCCCTCCCCTCCTATACCTCCGACTCCCAGACACCAGTTCAGGGATGCCACGCTCATTATCATCTCTGGCAAGCACGCCAGCAGAGCGCACTACAGTGACTACAAATGACATTTTCCAACCACACACATTGACTCAGCTCTTCACTGATGGCTGAATACAGACAAGCCTCTGGCGGTGGCTCCAGGACTGGATTCAGCTTTATTGCTACATTACTATTTGATCTGCAAATAACGGAAAATAAAATGACTTCAAACCCGGATGACAGATTTGGCCCATAGATGCACACACATAAAGGCTGGGGAAGAGACACCAAATAATCCTGCTGGGATTTATTGCAGAGGAAAACACCTAAGCTGAATGTAAGCTTTTTTTTTTCCTATTTGCTCACACAAAAATAAAATTATCCCTTGGTATCTATGAAGACTTTTTCCTGCCAGCTCTGTCACTCCCCTCCCTGACTCTCCCTGACCACCCAAATGGCGGATGTTCAAGGCCCTTCCTTCTATAAAATGATGCCATGCTCGCAAATGGCCCCTGCACATCTCCCGGAAGAGTCTAAACCATCTCTAGGTGACTGCAACCCTTTGCACAATGCCAGTGCCACCAATAGCTGTAATCTACATTTGTGGCCTAACGCGAAAGGAAAGTCTGCACATGTTCAGTGCAGACGTGAGCTTTCCTGGCATTTTTGATTTAAGGATGTGGTGTAGGAGGGTCCTTCTGTATTTGTGTTGCTTTCATTGGTTGAATAATGAAACTGCCTTGGTCTTTTGATAGGGCAGCCCCTAGGTGGGTGGGGTAGACAGGACAGAATGCTGGGAAGAAGGGCAGTGTGGAGGACACCATGAAACTCCTGAGACTGAGATCTTTCCCGGTAAGCCACAACCTCATGGTGAACACAGACTGGTCGAAATGGGTTCGATCAGGATGTGAGAGGTGGCCAAGAAGAGGCTACATATAATGGGCCAGGCAGTAATTTAATTAATACAATTTCTGTGTGGTTATTTCGGGGGTTAAGCTAGCCGGGTGGTGGGGATGCAGCCCGCTCCTCACACTACAAGGATGCTCGAATCCATGGATACAGAAAACCAACCATACCTAACTGCTTAAGGACCCGATCCACCTGACGGGCAGTGTAATTTTAACTTAAGATTAAAAATAATAATAAAATAAACAAAAATAAAAAAGAAAGGGGATTATTTCTTTTTTAAGCCTGTGGAAGGCAACATGAAACTACCAAAATACGAGCATTAAGAAAGCTGGTTTAGCCGCTTGGCAGTGGTGGCGCATGCCTTTAATCCCAGCACTCGGGAGGCAAAGGCAGGCGGATCTCTGTGAGTTCGAGACCAGCCTGGTCTACAAGAGCTAGTTCCAGGACAGGCTCCAAAGCCACAGAGAAACCCTGTCTCGAAAAACCAAAAAAGAAAGCTGTTTTAGTCTATGACACGCCCACCTCGAGTCAGAATCATGCTCTCTCCCGCCTAACTCTTCCAGACCCAGAGCCCTTGACTTCTTTTTCTTCTAAAGATAAAAGGAATGCTCCAAAGAACACAACCCTTTCCTGGGTGCACTCTTCTTCCTCCGTGGCAACTCTGCACACACTCCTCCCCGAGGCCACCATTTATTTGTAACTGTAAACCGAAGCCATATGCCAGGCCTCCGAGCCTCCCCTCTATAATTAAGGAGCCTAAATAAATCTCCAGAGAAGTTTTAGCTAAAAGCAGTCACGGTCCACATGCTCCTCATTATTCTGGGACATGTCAGCATTATTTACCACACACGGGGAGGAACTGTAAGGATTGAAGGACGAGAGCCTGGGGGAGGGGCATGATTCTGCCCCACCCTAGGAATAGCAGAGATTCTGAACCTCTTCTCTCTTCAAGTGGAGTCCAAAGAACGAGGGTGACCCGGTGTTCCCAAGACTTTCAGATTAGTCACACCGCTGCTCACTGAGCACACCAAACTTTCGCAGCCAGCACCAAGACGCTGGGCATTTTCAAACAGCTCCGCCTATTACCATGTTTTCGGGATCAAAAGTTTGGTTTGGGGCTCATCTGTTATTTTCTGTGAGGGAGGAGGGTGGGTTGCATGTCCAGAAGAGCCCGACGGGCTTTTATGTTCCTCCTCTATCTATTTCTACCCCGGAGTGTTCATCACGTGGCTATGCCTGTGTGGTCAGTGGCAAAGGCGTGGCTTCCCTCTCCACACTCCCTGCCCTCAACCCTACCATTTCCTCCTTAAGTTAAGTTCACCTCAAGTGCAAAACGGCAAAGATACGTGAATTACCCCGAAGCGCCAGCCTCACCACCTAAGCACGGGCGCCTTCCGGAGAGCACCCAGGTTTTGCTTCAGGCTCTGCCCTACTGGGTGGCGTGGAAATGTGCCCAGTCAGTTTTGAGTGCTCTCTCAGTTGGACTTCTCTCTTAACCAGTGTCTGACAGTATACAACCTGCCTCAGAAAACTCTGCCAAACTCAGATAACCAAGTCTGCCCTCCTGTCTCCAGTGATTTCCTTCAGGGGCTCTCAGAACGGCATTCCCTCCCACGTGATTCTGAAGCCCAGAGATGCTCAACCACGCTGGGGAATCCCTTCTCAATTCAGCCTCCTGCAAATAGCTCTCTGTGTCAGCACTCTCTTCTAGAGCTGAAACGCCAACTGTCTTTTCCAACCTTTCCAACCCTAGCCCCGCCCTGACATCTAAGTGGATCTAAAGTAAATTACCCCCCCCCCAAAAAAAATGGGTGTCAAAATGTCCAAGTTCCGTCTGCCAAATCTAGCTTCATTTTGAGTCTGATCAAGGGGCAAGACAGCCCACAAGAAGACACAAAGGAGAAGGAAAGGGAGAAACTTAGGGGTTCTGTTTTATGAGGGGACTCCCTAAGCTGACCTTCCTTGTAAAATCTTTTGTAAAGGCCTTATATACCTAACCGCCTTGGGCTGATAATTCAGAATATTTGCCTTCTTGGAAAATGTCACCTTGCTATAAGTCAGCGTCACGACCTTCTATCTGTGATAGTCGCTCTATCCCATCGTGAAGGATGACTTCGTCCTCCCAGCTATTGGGACTTTTGTCTTGGACAGTTTTAGTGCACTCTGGCCGATGCCAGCGCAAGCATTCGGAATTAAACTATTTACACAATGCAATTATCTCCTCATAGCTACCCTGGCCAGAACCCTGACGACCTACGCTTCAGAGCAAGATAGTGAACAAAAATGAGCCTTTCTCAGAAGAAATGAGGAGAGCAAGACGTGAAGTAACAGGAAGGATGGAAAGGGGAGGCCTGAGGCTGGTGGGGAGGATCCTGGTCTCACCGTGGCACTCTGACTTGGCGCATGGCGCACACTCCAACACCGAGTCTACATGGATTCTCTGAGTTTAAGGTGTGTATCACAAATCCCCGAACCACTAGAAACAGACAGTATCACTACTGGAATTTTTAAAACTTACTGGTGAGAAAGAATTAAAAAAAAAAAAAAAAAAAACAGAGCAAACAAAATCAATAAATGAGAGATGGGGGTGTGGCTCGGCGGGGAGAGCCTGCCCAACAAGAATGCGGCACAGTGTAAACCAGGTATAGTGGCACTGCCTGCAATCCTGGCACTCGGGTCAAGGCAGCGGATCAGTCCAAGGTCATCCTCCTGTACCAGGGCACTCAAGGAGTGCCTGCAGCAATACGAGAACCTATCTCAAACAAACCAAGCTTTAGAAGGTAAACTACGCCAGTCACATGGCCTATGAGAATGGATACAGAAGCACATGTCAAAATAAATTGTCCACACGGAGTGTGCTTAGACACCGGTCTAAGGAGCCACACTTTCAACATTAAAACTCAGAGGAAGCTCAAACTGCCATCCCAATATAGAAAGTACTGAATCACAGTGTAACAAAACACAGTACTGCTAGTATGTATGTATGTATGTATGTATGTATGTGTATGTATGTATAAAGTACTTATCACAGTATAACAAAACACAGTAGTGCTAATATATGTGTGTGTGTATGTATGTATAAAGTACTGTATCAGTGTAACAAAACACAGTACTGCTAGTATGTATATGTGTGTGGTGTGTGTGTGTATGTATGTATAAAGTACTGAATCACAGTATAACAAAACACAGTAGTGCTAATATATATTTGGTTTTTCGAGACAGGGTTTCTCTGTGGCTTTGAATCCTGTCCTGGAACTAGCTCTTGTAGACCAGGCTGGTCTCGAACTCACAGAGATCCGCCTGCCTCTGCCTCCCGAGTGCTGGGATTAAAGGCGTGCGCCACCACCGCCCGGCAGCAAACCAGCATTTCTAAGAAGTCTGTACTGAACTGAGCATGGAACACAAGCTCAGCCGTCAAGCTTTCGAGCAGGACACGGCAAACAGGCTCCAGGTTCTTCCTTTAGAACCGGGCTGGTTTGCAGAAACACCCTCCCCATCACTACGGGCCAGCTCGCCAACCTCAGCCTCCACCAGGTTCTTGATATCGTTGTCAACTCAAAACTAAAGGTCAATCTCTGCGGTCACACGCAACCACTGGAGGGCAAAGGTCACGATGGGTCACGTGTGCCCGTAGTTCGAGGAATGATAAAAAAAATATATGAACGACTGGACAAGACACTCTTCTAAATGCAGCACTGAGTTTAATTAAAAGTTCACATGCTGGTTACAGAAAACAATCTAACCTGAACTGAGGGCATTGACTCAGGAACAGAGGGCTAGCCTAGCACATGTAAGGCCCTAAAATAAATAAATAAATAAAGGTGGTCTTCTGAGATTTTACGAATTCTATTTACAATGCTCTTCAATGGAAAAAACGCTTAGGGTCATACCCAAATTCTTTGGAACTCATTATAATGGAGAGCCTCCAGTTTTCTGAGGCGCGACAGCCTGACCTGGGACTCACCCAACAGAATGGACACTGCCCTTCTACCGAACAGATACAAAGAAGGGTTGGACCCTCGTGGGTGGCTCTTTTCGTAGGCGACTGCAAATGTCAGGCACTGGGAAGCAGATAAGAGGCTTGTGGCACCCAAACCACCCCGGAAAGGAATACGACTGGATCCAGTTCCCAAAGCCATGTCGAGAAAACAGCTGCCTTTGTGCCCGGAAGGCTCCTCGGGATCTAACGGTAAAGCCGGTATGTTGCTAAGGGCTTCCTTCCTTCAGAAAACTGGACCTGTGTGAAAAAAAAGCAGTACCCAGAAATGTCTGGGCGCTAAGAAGCCACCACAGGGCAAGCAAGAATCTCTCCCTCATCCCCTCACGGTAGCATCCACCCTGGCTTGGCAAGAGGTAAAAGGAGACCAACTCCAGTCCCGTTTCTTCACCAGTCGCTGCTAGTGTAGAGAGGGTATTATCTCACCAAGTGTGGGTGGCTGCTAAGGCCTGGCTCATCCCTTAGTCACTAACAGGCAGGAGTAAGCAGAGGCAGACAGGGTCATTGACAAGGTCAGCGACCCGGTGACTGTGAGGAAGATGGTCACGTGGCTCTGCCCTCTGGGGGTCTAAAAAACAGGAAAGACCCTCAAAGTCGCACAAAAGGGGTAGGAAATGGTAAGACACATGACAGAGCCCATCCAAAGACACCCAGAAAATGAAGAGGGAGGAAGCGTGGCTCTGACCGCTGAGACATGGCAGGCTGCAGGATCCGAACCCAAGCCAGCAGCAAGGCCAGGGGAAGGAGGCAGTAGGAGGCTAGAGGAGGAAATGACGTTATTTCCTCTCTCCCAAGATGAGCAAAACACACGGCCTGGAGGAAAGAACCAATCCACGACCATCCAATTGGCCCACGGGTATTTTTAGTACCTCTTTCACCAAGAAAATTCTCCTGGTCAGCTTTTGCTTCCCAGTACTCATGAAAATAATTTTTTATCCACAGGATGAGCCTTTCCAACTCAAGGTAAACGCGGTTGCAATGAATTTCTGGGGCAAATGTCCCAGAACTTCAAATGTATTATCCGGTACTCTCTGCAAGACGGCTCACGCACAGCCAGCTTCTGTGACTATCATGGGCACCTGAGTCCGGAACACTCACCCAGAAGCCTCTCCCGGAAGACCCTTCCCAAGCAAACTCTTTTTGTTACGTAGAGCACACACTACGCATGGCAGGCCCCACCAGCCCCCAGAAATCTAGGTTGCTCAGGAAACCCTAGAAGAAACCTTCAGAGAAGTGGGCCTTTATTCTACTCTCTCAAAATAAATCTTTAAAAGTAACTTTTGGAGGATTTGGCAATTTCCCCCTAATGCCAATATCTATAATACTCTTTGAAGTCGGGGCAGTCACCTAAAGCCTTCTTTTTAAAGGCAGGTCACAGGCAGTACGGTCATGTTCGCACTTCTGACATTTGAAGTCATTAGTAATTCTTGAAATAGAAGACAAAGGTGTCACCTTCAGGGCTAGCAGACCAGCATACCCTGCAGTAGGTTTCTCAGAACCCTCAGCTGAGGGGGCCTTCTCGGAGCTCCACACATACACCCAAAAAAGCAGGGTCACTTCTCTATTTCTGCCTTGGACAAAAGATCTCTAATAATCTAACCCCCCCCCTTTTTTTTGGTTTTTCGAGACAGGGTTTCTCTGTGGCTTTGGCGCCTGCACTGGAACTAGCTCTTGTAGACCAGGCTGGTCTCGAACTCACGGAGATCTGCCTGCCTCTGCCTCCCGAGTGCTGGGGTTAAAGGTGTGCGCCACCACCGCCCGGCTAACCTAACCTTTTGGAGCCAATATGCATCAAGGGAGACAGTCTGCTGGGACGCTATCCAACATGGGAGGAGATGTCAGTCTGTAGGGACTCCACTCAGCAAGGAGCGTGGGTGTGTGTGAAGATGGAAACAATCCCACCCCCACATCCTTGGGTCCCAGGGTCTCACTTGGTCATTCATGCTTTCTTTCTTTCTTACTTTTTTTTTTTTTTTTTTGAGACAGGGTTTCTCTGTAGGTTTTTGGAGCCTGTCCTGGAAGTAGCTTTTGTAGTCCAGGCTGGACTCGAACTCACAAAGATCCGCCTGCCTCTGTCTCCCGAGTGCTGGGATTGAAGGCGTGGGCCACCACCGCCCGGCTCATTCATGCTTTCTGAAACATTGCTCATCGTCGTTCTCCTCTGGCTTTCTCCAGAGAGAGACCTCCGTGGAAGGAGGACCAGATCCCAGTGTTCTCCAAGAAAAAACACTGGCACTCACAGAAAGTGGCATCTGGAATTTTTACTGGACGGTGTACTAACGCATCTTCAAAGACTCCAAATCTTGCCAAGGAATCCTGTGCCGCTGCCTAGAAAGGTTATAGTGGCAACTCTCTCTCTCTCTCTCTCTCTCTCTCTCTCTCTCTCTCTCTCTGGCTCCTCACCCCAGCACCTTTCTTGCCACTGAGACGCAGCACACTGCTGTCCTGTCAATTTTGCGACATGTCTTGGAACGGTAGCAGAGGACCCTCACCACAGCAGCAAGAAAGAAAATCTACAGGTTGGGAACAAAGCCACCACGAATGGGACGAAAGCATCTCTGACATTTTATCAAGGGGTGAACATGGAGAATCTCAATTCCTGAAGTCATTCTAGATCTGCAGAAACAACCTGAAGAATAAAAAGACCACATCTGGCCTGATATGTACTGCCAATGCTACTCCATCTCACCAGTAACTCTAAGGACCCAGCAGGGGGAGGGGGCAGTGTGGCATGGCTACACAAGTGTTTGATTATCAGCTGGTCTAGAGAAAACTAACTGTAGAGTACCTTAGGACCCGATTCCCTATGGAAAATAGGAGCCATCTATCTCAGGAATGTCTTCATCTGCTTCATAAGCAGGAATAAAATGTCACCATTTGTTGAATTATCGTGGATCAAGAAATACCAGACTACTAACTACAAGATAGGTCAAATATCTATATCTATCTCTCTATATATCTATATATATATTATTAACTCATGAAACAGGAACAAGAAGTCCAAGCTCAGGTGTGTAGTGCGGAAATATGAGAGAGAGAGAGAGAGAGAGAGAGAGAGAGAGAGAGAGAGAGAGAGAGAGAGAGAGAGAGAGAGAACAAGAACCCTGGGCTGCTGGGTGGGTTTTGGGTTTTCTCTCCAGGTACCCAAAAGGTCACGCCCTTAACTTAGCCCCACCTCTTAAAGCTGACAGAGATTTCCCCATCAACCATTATTCAAATGTGACTCAGATTTGAGCTGGCCAAGGTATGGTAGACCTGCAGTCCCAGTTACTCAGAAGACTGGACAGGGGGAGCACTTGAACTGAAGGGTTTGAAGCCCGTCTTGACTGACCGTGAGATCTCATCACTAAATGAATGAAACAAACAACAAACGGCTCTCTTTTACTGACCACAGACTACATGTATTCTAGATCTTTACCATAGCAGACCACCTCCAGTGAGCTTCAGATCCCCTTAACCCCAGGAAGCAAGCAAACAGAAACAGAAAGCAGGCACAGAGGCACCTGAAGGAGACACCAGGACCTGTGGGCTCCTTACATTCTTTCACCAACTGATGCCATCGTATGTCACTGGAGCTCATCCCTGGACACATCAGCATCCTCTGGAGCCCTGGGCTTTGTTCCCCCCCTCTCCTAGGCCCTACAGATTCAGAGGACTTTGCAGTGGTTCAACTGAGCAGTTCAGGTTTCTCTGAATGAGTGTCTTAGAGGCTTCACCACCCCCAAGGTGCTGTGTGAGGGGAGGCCACGGCTGGAGCACTCCGGTCCCTCCAAGTCCAAACTGCTCGAGAGCATCTTTAGGCACACAAGGTCCCTTATAAGGACTCCGTAAGGACAGCTGAAAACAAGAAGCTGGGTTAAACTTCTTACAGACTCACTTTCTCTAACTGTGGGTAGAAACATGGGCGTTAGGTTCCTATGTTAAGATACTATGTTCATCTCTGTAAGTTCGAGGCCAGCCTGGTCTAAAAGAGCTAGTTCCAGGACAAGCACCAAAACTACAGAGAACACCTGTATCAAAAAACAAAAACAACAAAACAAAACAAAACAAGACACTATGTTCACAAGGAAGTTAAGGGAGATATTCATGAGGACATCCTAAGAGAGAGCTCATTCTAGCCCACCAGGAAAACTTTCATTCTCTCGAGCAAACAAGACACTTTGCTCCCCTATGCTAAACTAACTTTACAATGATCCCATTTCCCCTTCTGCCTCCACTACCAGGCAATGAGAAGGATGGGTTCAGATACCGCAGGAGACATCATGGCGCCAGCTTCCTCTAAGCTCTAGGCTACTTTTGACGTCCCCACTGGTCCCCACTGCTCTGACTTTTAAAGGCTAGTTAACTTATTACACCAATTGTAAAACAGTAAGCTGTCTTCAGTCAACTATGAATAGGAGATGATAGGAAAATTAGTCAAAACGAAGGGGACCAACATATCTCCATGCAGAGATTTTCCTTTGGGGTTTAGGGGAGATGGTAGAGGATGGACAGATGGATATTCACACACACACACACACACACACACACACACACGCAGGTTTACCAAATAAAGAGACTACAACTCAGGGTTTAGCACATCTCTAGGCAAAGAACTTTCAGAACCTCCTGTTCTGCCTGGTGTCAGGAAACCTGAAAACAGGCAGGTTCACTGAGATGGATTCTCGTGTCTTCTCAAGATGTCTGTCTGGTCTTAACTCTGCCCATCACCCACCCATGTTAACCACCCACCTCTCCTACAATCTCTGGTGCTACTCTCTTTCCTCCCTTGTGTTTGCTGTTCTTTGTCTCCAGTCCCAAGATCAGGGAACTGCAGGGGGGAACACAGCTGGAGAGAGAGAGAGACAAGCCTCACCCTGGGAAAACCCCTTTCAGGATCACAAGATTGGTTCTGCTCAGTGAGCATTCTTTTTCTTCTTCCTTGACCAGGAAAACAAACAAACACAATTCTTCTGTGGTCCTCTCCCTCATCTGTCTTTGACTACAGCCCATATTTGGAAAAGAAGATTTAATTTACGTTGTCCCTACACAGAACTTGAGACTCCCGAGTGTGGAGGAAACTGACTTTCATTCATTCACCTCCCCTCCCATCTGGGAAGACGGGGACCCAAAAACATTCACGGTGTACTGGCTTCCCTCTGCACATTGGTTAGAGCCACTGTGCCAAAATCCCAACAGGTAAGTATGTGGGAAATACAGAAGAAGTCAGCACCTAGTCGCCTAAAGATCCCAATAGCTATACCAGCTCCAAGAAAACCAATACAGGAACTCTGCCCAAAACAGAGCTACTGCAGTAAAGCTTCAAGCATTTAACCATGTCTTCAAAGAATCACATAACACTGACTCATTCTGCAAACAGTAACTAACTGTGACATTGCTAAAAGCCTGTTCACAATACACCAGAGTCACCAGCGTCTATGCCGAAGAGTCGTGTGAGACAGAATAGCAGCAGGAACGTGGAAAACGAGCCAATGGTTTTATTTTTGCAAGAATGTACTCAAATAAGATTAAAAGTGGAAAATGTGAAAATACACTATGATTACAGTTATAAGAAGGAAAAAAAAAGACCTGAAATGTCTTAAGAGCACGATCTTACTAAAATATACCATCCCACACATGCCTTAAATCCAGGCAAAAGCTTTTATGTGGCTTCTATGATATGAGCTAAATTACCAAACACTGCCAACCGTGCTGAAATGATGCAGGAGACAGGAGACGGGAGAATGTGCTCACTACACTTCATCGTGCCCAGTTCCCCTTCCTGGCAATCGGGAAGATTGATTCTCAGCTTCCTCTGTGGCTGTGAGCCTGCATGACTATGAGAAGCCAAAGGGAGGGGCCAAACAAGCTCTCTTCTGCTCTTCTCCTTCTAAGCCAGGTACTCACTCTAGATGTTACCACAT
>JAQHUG010000153.1:3116160-3129929 GCA_028555095.1 Dicrostonyx torquatus | reverse complement strand
CCATGTCGCTGTACACTGAGTGCTCACTCAACACAAGGCCAAAACACTGATTGTCACTCCCATGTTTCACCTAGGTCACTTTGGGAGCACCTAATTCCAGAGCTTATCCAAATTCCAGTATCACACGAAACTACTTTTCACGCTAAACAAATGACCTCCTAGGAGTGAGGTCATTTGATGTTTGTGGAAAATCAGCCGAAGGTCATTAGCACACGAACGCTCTGGCATTAGATGTCCTGGCTATAAACCCCAGCTCTGTCTCATACCCACCGTGTGACCACGGAACAGACCCTAAGTCTGTCTAGTCTGTTTTCTCAGATGTGATATGAAAATGTTACAGCACACAAGACTCTGTAAGAACTAAATCAGCTAAAACATAAAAGATTTAAAGTATCCGAGGAGTTAACAGGCTTTCCCTGGGTCTCACAAGCCAAAGTAGCAGGGCCAGGCCTCAGCTTAGGTCTTTGCTCCTGAGTGTCCGGCAAACCGCTTCTAACAGAGACCTTTTCTACTGACGGCCTCATGTCCTCAAACCTAACTCCCGGTGTGGCTGTGACCACAACACTCGAGTTAAATGCTTATAAATATCACGCAGAAATTTCAAGAACAATACAGGACCTGCTGCTTGAAATACCTGCCTGAGACGGACAGATAACAGACACACTGCACCAACGTGGGAGAGACCGGCCAGTTAGGCAGGTTTTATGAAAGTTTGCACAGGCTAAGAAGTAATGCATTATTATCAAAGCCACTGTCCTCATAAAGTGTGCAAGAGACAGGCCGTCCTCGCAAACCAGACACAACATCCCTCTACGCCTCGCCACCGACGGCCACAGCTCTATCTAACCTTCTGACCGATCTCCATTCTGAACTCACAAACACACACACACAATCTGCTCTCCGTTTTCTCTAGGAGCCAGCCGCTCCCACACACAGCAGTGCAAGCATCTCGTGAGAGCAGATCTGGGTCCTCCTCCTCCCTTCCCTGCTCAGTCTAGACAGAAGGAGAAGGGGCACTGAAGATTACTCCCGTCCCACTCCAACCTCAGAGTCCGGGATCTCTGAGGAAAAAGAACGCATGTTCCAGCTCTAGAAGGGAAACAGTACCCTTCCTTACATGAACACAGCTTACACTCTGAACCAATACTACTTCCGGAAACCTGGAACAAGATAACTACGTTTTCATGTTACATGGCTCGATGCTGCTTGAAATGTTTTTCAAAAGCATATGACTTTTATAAAAAAAAAATTAAAGGCTTTAAAAAAAAAAAGGTATGTTGAAGTTACAAAAACCGAAAGGACAGCTGGGCAATAAGAACAACATGAAGATGGACTTTGGTGCCGGCTCTGAGCTCTGGTAAAAAATGAAAGGTCCAAATGTCAGGTTTTCCTTCAGTCCAGCCTGGAAGTACCCTGAGCTAAGTCACTCACACACACAGGGAGCACTCCTGATGCACACACAGGGAGCACTCCTGATGCACACACAGGGAGCAGTCCTGATGCACACAGGGTGCACTCCTGATGCACACAGACAGGGAGCACTCCTGATGCACACAGACAGGGAGCACTCCTGATGCACACAGACAGGGAGCACTCCTGATGCACACACAGGGGGCACTCCTGATGCACACAGACAGGGAGCAGTCCTGATGCACACAGACAGGGAGCAGTCCTGGTGCACACAGACAGGGAGCACTCCTGATGCACACACAGGGGGCACTCCTGATACACAGGGTACACTCATGATACACACTCGGGGAGTACTCCTGATGCACACACAGAGGGATCACTCCTGGTGCACACAGACAGGGAACAGTCCTGATGCACACACAGGGGGGGCACTCCTGATACACAGGGAACACTCATGATACACACACTCGGGGAGCACTCCTGATGCACACAGGAAACACTCATGACACACCCACAGAGCACCATGATACACACAAACAATGAACACTCCTGATACACACACATACACAGGGAGCACTCCTGATGCACACACACAGGGAGCACTCCTGATGCACACAGACAGGGAGCACTCCTGATGCACACAGACAGGGAGCACTCCTGATGCACACAGACAGGGAGCATTCCTGATGCACACACAGGGTGAGAAACTCAATTTTTTTATAACAAAAAGAGAGAAATCATTTATGGCACACGTAAGTATCCCCGGGAACGTATATGTTAGCGCCACATATAGTATGAACCGTCCTGTGTATAAATGAAAAGTGCTTGGGAAATCTCAAGATGGACAAACGTAAGCCAGGATAATTTTTGCAATATTTTTGTAAACTAACCAAACATCCAGTACAAAAGCATGGGATCCCATTCCATCCCTATTTCCGTAATTCCTAAAAGCGCTGGCAATTTGTACAAGAGTTTCGAAGCTGTCACTTTTACAAGCGCAATTAGTTTAACATAAGATCCTGAAACCGGACTAATTCAGACCTGTGTATGCAGACCTGACAATTCAGACAGAAAACAAACTAAATTTAGAGCTGGACGCTAAAAACACTCCTGTCAGCAGACAGACACCTTGGTTCTTTCCCTTCCAAATCTGCCCTCCTAGTTCTTACTTAAATTGCCTTTCTCCTCTTCCTGGACAGAACCACAGTCCCGACCAGCCACCCTAAAAACAGAACCGTCTGACCTCAGGTCTGCCTCTTCCTCCATCACAATAAAGCCCACGTGAAACCTGCCCCTGCAGCAAGCTTGCCCAGGGTGGGGGTGGGAAGGCCGGAAGAGCTGACAAAGGACAGAGAGAACAGAGCACAGAAGGGCTTGGGAATGTCACAACTAGCATTTCCCAGCCACTGACCCCACACTGAGCCTGGGAGACTAAAAGGCAAGGCCTGCAGCTGGTCCCAGCTTGAACTGCACTCTGCCAAGAGAGACTGAGGGCCAACAGCCCCTGACCCTGCCTGCTTCGAACCCGCCGATCCAATTCCTCCCTACCTGATCCTCCCCTGTCTCCACCGCACAAGTCCAAAGCCCTCGCTGGGAAGGACAGCTGGACCCGTCCCCAGCACTGTTGCTACTGGGGCCACGGACACGAACTAGCATGTTGCCACTTAAACAAGAGTGTTAACCCCTTTCAAATGACATCACTGGAGCACTGCACGGAGTGTGGTGCATCACAATCAACCCACACCTTACAGACAAAACCTGAGCTAATTTTGAAGCGAGAGGCTGGTGTGCATAACTAGACTTCTGCCTCGGATGCTCCGAAAAAAAATCTATTCGCCCTTTTTTGGCATCAGAAGCTCACGGTCTGGGAAGCACACTGTTGGGTGCCCGTGTAACTAACACGCATGGCAAATGCCTCCCAAGGGGCACAGCTCTTATAACAGCAGCAACATCAACACAGCCGCTCGGTGACTTCAGGGCTCTCTCAGCATCCATCTCTCTGCCGCTCTTGTGGAGTTGACTGGTTGGGCTGCTTATTCATCCCCTCTCTCGCCCTGGAGTCCACTAACTGACGACCCAGAGAACGCTAGGGTTTGTGATCATTCTAGATCAGCTCACAGCCAGAGCAAAGTCACCCCTCAGACAGCTCTGTCCGAGTAGACACCCCTCTGACCTTTCTGTGGCGGAGAGGGGCTGGAAGGGAGAGGAACAGCGGGGTGGAAAACAAGAGGCCCCCTAACCTAGGACTATACCACACAATGCTCACACCACGGCCACACTGAGACTTGACAAGTCTAGGCCGGCTTTCTGGTCCCAGCTGCCGCCTTTGTCAACCCTGTGTTAACACAGTTACAGGATGGAGCGCCCCCAAATGGTTGCCCGAGGAACAGAGCAAAGCTAGATGAGGCTACAAGAACATCTATTCTGAGAAAGAACTGAAAAATCAACACGAAACACGGCGATGTTTCGTGCAGGTCAAACGATTTTGTAGTAACCCACGTCGGAAAGGAGAGCAAGAATATCGCCAATCTAAGAGCCAGAGGTAGGTGTCCTGGGGTTGGCCATTCGAGGCTGGCAATCATGACCGCACCTACCTTGCAGATCTTACATTTCTTATTACAAAAGCAATGTGCGTTTACCTTAACCACGACCGCATAGAGAACTAACAGTATATCCCCCCTGTGCCCATGGGGCTCCACCAGCGGCATTCAGTTAGCCTCTGTCATCAACCCAGGCCCATCTGAAACAGCAGGACAGTGCTACACGCATTACTCTAGAACCTGCTTTCTTCCCACTGAGAACAGAAACTGCTTTATCGTCTATGACACGTGTTTAAAGGTGCAGCGGGAACACACGCTTCTCACGAGAGAAAGCGCAGCCACCAAGCACCACGGAAAACGTCAACTGATGTCACTATCTACAAGCAAAAGTCAATTTTCTACCTCTGTCTCATAACCAGAAAGGGCATTCCGGAAATAGTTTAGGAAATAAAATTACGCAGAGCTGAAACCCGGACATTTTGTTTACTAAAGACTCGTGGACGTTAACATTTGGCATTTTGTTAAGAGGGGCATTGTTTTGGTTTTCAGTGGCCACAACAAACCAGGTATTCAAACACACATAAAGCCCGGCTCTCCTGCCTTCAGTTCATCGGAAAGTGAATTGTGGTGCTCGGTGCCAAAAAGAAAAATGACCAGCAACATTAGTTAGGATATAATTGATTCCTCCTATCTTCATCTCAGAGACCGAGACTCAAAGGCCACCGTTCACTTGCGATCAGACCACACTTTAAATCTACAGAGTGGCCAAGCTTTCCCACCTGAAAGCGAGTACTGTACACGGAGGGGAGGGGAGGGGACGGTGAGGGGGGCAAGCCAAAGAACGCCATTCCCCTGCCCTGCAGCCCGCTCAACGCCTTTTCCGTTTGGATCACCACTGTAAATAAACTCTGAACCGGAACTACTCCTCGGAGTCTGCATGCAGTTATCAAAGTGACATCCTAAAAGCAGGGCTGGCTCAGACAGCTCCTGTTACTGTAAAACTTCCCCTAACTTCCAACAGTACCAATCAAGGAACGTGAGCAGTTCACCGTCTGCTCAACGACTTATTTTGTGCACAACGACTTATTTCGTGCACAACGACTTATCTCATGCATGACGACTTATTTCGTGCATGACGACTTATTTCATGCACGACAACTTATTTCGTGCACAACGACTTATCTCGTGCATGACGACTTATTTCGTGAAGAAGTTATTCACTCAGAGTTGCCCTTGGGCCACACGTAGAGCTGCAGTTTGAGGCTTGAGGAGGCTCGGAGGTGGAGCCTCTGAGAGGTGGACAGGTCACTGTGCTGAATTCATGAGAATGTAGTAACTCTGTGGCCCTATGGAGCGCCTCACCTCCCCCTGGGAGGAGGGAGGGCACAGCAGCAGCTATCAACTGGAAGGGAAGCTCTCAACTCTGAATCTGCCGGCCCTTCCCTCATGGACTCTCTAGAATGACGAGAAAAGGACTCCTGTCTGTCATGCACAGGATGCTACATTACAGAGACCCAGACGGACTCAGTTTCGATCACACAAAAAAAGGCTGTGCGACGAAACGGTGAAGCCTACGACTCAATACAAATTTTAGTTTGTTCTACGAACGTCAAGGCTTTCTTGCTATCCCCTTTATGTCTCTCCTTTTATTTATTTCTATTTCCTCCCCACACTGATACAGAAAATGGCACACATCCCAATAATATGGCTCATTTTGATGCACAGAAACACTTTTTTTTTTTAAAGGGAAGAGCTCAGAGCCGGGCGGTGGTGGCGCATGCCTTTAATCCCAGCACTCGGGAGGCAGAGGCAGGAGGATCTTTGTGAGTTCGAGACCAGCCTGGTCTATATAAGAGCTAGTTCCAGGACAGGCTCCAAAGCCACAGAGAAACCCTGTCTCAAAAAACCAAAAAAAAAAAAGGAAGAGCTCAGAAGCGAGGCAAAAAGAAAAAAAAATATCTATCACTGCTACCTCTGCCCAATCTACTCTATTTGCCTCTTGGCCCCTGGCATAGAAAATCGACGTCCCAGTTCATTGGTTGAATTCACGCCACACCTTTATGTCCACGCACGCAAGGGCGGACGATAGATCTAGTTTTTAACTCGTGTTTTAATCCACCTGGAGAACTTAACCCAGTAACACCGTAAAGTGCCTTTTAAGGGATCTTTAAACCATGCGGCTTGTCTAGCGGGGGACGCGTTTACACGGCTGCGTCTCCGTCCCTGCCATTATACCTAGAGCAGCCAGGCTAATTCCAGTCTCCAGGGAACATGTGCTGATCAGCAGTCACCTACTGCAGTCTCTCTATGGGCAAGGATCAGGAAGGCTGGGTCTTTGAGAGCTCACTGCCGTGTCTCGGTGAAGAGCCTCTAAGCGATCAGCGTTCTAGACTCTTCCAGAGGCATTCAAGACGCGGGGCTCAACACCGTCTGCACTGATGTCCTCTGGGGGAGGGGGGACTGAAGTGTGGCACTCCCGTGCAGAACCCGGCACACGGCTGACGTTTGAACGCCACTGGGAGGTACTTGATTCATCAGTGGGACGCCTACGCCAAGCTAGCAAAGGCTCTGAACCCTCTGAGGATGTAAAAGAAATACCTGACTGCTTAGGAACGAGAGAAAGGAGGGTGTGAGGTGGAAAATCCAGCTCTGCCACAAAACCCGGGACCTAAAAGCCACGGGGGCCTGCACGCACTTACGTATATCTCGTTGTGGTCAAAGCGTTTCTTGAGGTTGTCGATGAAGGTCTCCTCATTGAGCGGTTCTAGAAGAACCATGTCTCCCACGCCGATCATGTTGTCCAGGAGCGAGGACTTCACCTCCATTTTGGCCATGGTCTCCAGCTGGAAGAGACGGGAAGGCGTCAAATCCACGCGCAAAACTCTTTGTGTGGCTGGAGCAATGACCCCCACCTGCCACGTAAAATGCCACCGTCTCCCTCCCCACGATCCACCTTGCGGGCGTTGCCACCATGCCTCCCTGCCGCCAAACGAACCTTCTTCCGAGTCCATCCTCCCAGGCAGAGGCCATCCACAGAGAGTGGCAAAGGGGAGCCACCGTCACTGCAGCCCTGACGGCATCTCTATCACCAACCTAAACTGGCACAACTCCAGCAGAACCCCTCTCCGAAACCCCAAGCTACCCCCGCCCCAGCCCTTCCGGAGCAATGGCAGCCTAGGCCATACCTGAACCTGCTTCCTCTAAGATGACACACCTCGGCTTCCCAAGACTAACTTGCTAGCTGGCAACCCTGCTCACCATACCAAAGAACTCGGAACTTAATCCTCGCAACAGCCCCACTGGGAGCATTGTTAACTGGGCACTAATAGGAGCTACCTGGAGCTGGTGCAATGGTTGAGCGGGTAAGGGCACTTGTCACCAAGCCTGCTGACCTGTGTCCAATGCCCGGAACTCACACGGTGGAAAGAGAGAACCAACTTCTGTAATTTCTCCTCTGCCTTCTGCGCACACATGTATGTACCCACCCCAAACGTATTAATCTTAGAGATTTGCATGAGGAAATTGGGCCAGCAAGCCAGCTCGGTGGGTAAAGGAATTTGTCACAAGCCTGACACTCTGAGTTTGACTCCCAGGATCCAAGGAGAAAAAAGGTTGCTGTCTGATCTCCACACCAAAGCACATTCTCATCAGGTCACTCACGCGTACACAAAAGTAATTTTTTTTTTTAATGAGAAGAAAAATCGAAGCTCAACCTCCTGTGATTTCTGGCAAGTGTTTTGCATGTGGTGTTAAAGAATCCTGTAGCATGGCCCGCCGAGTGGTGCATGCCCTTGATCCCAGGAGGCAGAGGCAGGAGGCTCTCTGTGAGTTCGAGGTCAGCTTTGTCTACAGAGCGAGTTCCAGGACAGCCAGAGCTACACAGGGAGGCTGTCTCAAAAACAAGCAGACAAACAAGAATGCCCTGGCGACTCTGACACCATAGCTATGGGAAGAGGTTCCATCCCGGCATGGGAAGCTTATTCACAAAGAGTACCAACCCGCAAGTAGACGGAGGCTGCCCAGCCGACGTAACCAGCCAAGGTAATCTACATATTCTCAGTTTTCATCCTGACTAGCCATCCTCAGAGCCAAACCAATTTAACCCACAATGACTGACTAGACCCTGAGGAAACAGAGGCACCCTGTAACGGCAGCATAGTCTACACCCAGTATGGAGGGTGCCACAGAGGAAAGCTAAGCCAACCAAGGCCCCATCTCTGTGCTGCCAGAAGGACTAGAGTTCCTTCAAATGTCTTCACAAGGGAAAGGGTGTGGAGTGTCTACTGTACAAGTGTGCACGTTTGACCAGCTCTTCCCATCTCAGAGAAACTCACGGTGACAGTCCTAAGTGTTTCCAGCACAGAAATCAAGTTTAAATGATGCTGACACACAGAAAAGACAGACAGACGGGAAGGGACAGAGGGAGGGAGGGAAGGAGGGAGGGAGGGAGGGAAGGAGGGAGGGAGGGAGGAGGGGAGGAAAGAAGGGAAGTAAGGAAGGAATGAAGAAAGGAAGGAGGGAGGGAGGGAGGGAGAAATGGAGGGGGGAGGAAGGAAGAGGGGAAGGAAGGAATAAAAAAGGAAGGAGGGAGGAAGGGAGGGAGGGAGGGAGGGAGGGAAGGAAGGAAACTCCCAGAAAGCCGAAAAAGGGACTACGAAAGAATCACGGCTTTCTCCAATACATATGAACTGAGTACTTAAGACTCAAGAGAAAAGAAACTGTCTTACTAACATGCTTCAGTTTCATGTCAACCACCCCTGGAATAACTAGTTCCCCGCACCACCTAGACTGAACGGCCACAGAATGGCCACAAGCAATGGTCCCTGCACTGGGGTGGGTCACGCTGCATTTCAGAACAGCGCTGGAGCAGATGGGAGGTACCTGCCATGTCTAGGGCTGGAGCAGCAGCCAGGAGACAAGTTCACGGGAGACTGTGAGCCCCCGACTCTGTCAAAATAAATTAGCATTTAAATCAAATCTCAAGTTCTCAGACTCGTGCAGTGCCAAAAAAAAACGCTCCGGGTTTGTAAACGCATTACATCTAATTTGGCCAAGGAGAGAAGAGAGATTAGGGACTAAGGGAGAAGTCGACCTGAGAAGGGTTTCAGAAATAACCACCTCAAACCAGCAAGTAAGACAAGCAAAGTGTCTGGCCGGGAGCTCTGCCCCAGGGGGATTGCTGGATGGGAGCTATTTACAGAGCCAGCTGGAAAGACGTGCAGCAGCTGGACAGTAATCAGGCAGCCAACCTGCCCTGGTAACCAGACCCGCCCCACCCTTACAACCACCCACAACTCTGATGTGCTGGCCCAACTTCACCATCTCAGGCCGGTACAAATCAACTCAGAAGACGGACAAAAATGGGAAACGCGCTTTTGGCAAACTGTAATATAAAACGGTCCCAGCTGAAACGTTAACCTGAGAGCCCTTCAGTTACGAGTACAACTTGTCATTTTAGCATCCGGGTCTTGGAGAACATGACATCACGATGGCTTCCGTCATCAAAGGTAGAAAGACACAGGGAATACATTGAGAGCTTCCCCGGCTCCTTAGAAACTGTTTCTCATACTGACGCCAGTAGACTTAGAACCATTACTTCTAGCATAGGATAAGCTCACTTTGAGATCTTAATAAAAACATCTGGTATATTTGCTCCACCAAAAAAAAAAAAAAAATCCTCTCTGACAGAGCTATGACTAACCATGGAAACAAATCTCAGAAGCATTTGCTAACTCAGTGTTTCCTGAAACCATCAAAAGAATTTCCACAGCTTTATACAAAAATGAGACTGTACGTAAGGCGCTAGGAATACTTTTTATGTTATACACAAAGATGTGTGGGCATATCAAACGAAAAGGTATGTGCGTGTGTGTGTGTGCATGCGTGTATGTGCGTGTGTGGATGTGTGTGCGTGCATGTGTGCATGCGTATGTGTGCATGTATGTGCATGTGTGAGAGTGTGTGCATGTACGTGCGCATGTGTGTGTGCGTGTGTGTGGGCATGCCTGTGTGTATGTGCGTGTGTGCGTGTGCACGTGTGTGTGCATGTGTGTGCTTGTGTACATGCGTGCATGTGCGTGTGTACATGCGTGCATGTGCGTGTGTGATGTGTGTGCGTGCGTAAGTGTGCATGTGTGTGAGTGTGTGCATGTGTGTGCGCGCATGTGTGTGTGCATGCATGTGTGCGTGTGTCTGAGCATGTGTGTGCACACATGTGAGTGTGCATGTGTGTGGATGTGTGTGCATGTGTATGTGTGCATGTATGTGTGTGTGCACGTGTGCATGTACGTGTGTGGATGTGTGTGCGTGTTTGTGCATGCGTATGTGTGCATATATGTGTGTGTGAGTGTGTGCATGCGCACGTGCGGGCATGTGTGTGTATGTGTCTGGGCATGCGTGTGTGTGAGTGCGTGTGTGTGCATGCATGTGTGCATGTGTGTGTGCATGAGTGTATGTATGCAGTTTCCATTCCCAAAGTGCTCCCACACATATCCACATTGCTCTGCCCTATGCTCCAGGTATTAGTACATACCATATGTTCATTAAACCAACCAACACAACAACACTAGCCCGTCACCTCCTAGTCGCTGTAACTGATTAAATTCGATGCTGGCTGGAATATCAGCACCGGTTCTGTCCACCTCTGCTGGACTGATGATGTGGCTCAACAACCCCTGCTCTCATCCAAGAGGCCACTTCCAGAAGGAAATGGGACGTGGAGGAGGCAAGGCAGGAAAATGACTGAAAATGATTAGCGATGGAGTCCTAGTGACATCACACACCTCTGGATCAAACTGCACTTAAGGTCCCCAGCACACCTCGCTCCTCAAAGTTTCTGGGATGTGAGTCCCTTCGCTCCCTTTATGGCTGAAGTACGTGGAGTTGGAGCTTCCAATCTCCATCAGAAAGCATCTGACATTGAATCCAAGCAGCTGGTGCCAGAGGTGGAACTATCAGAAGCAAAGGCTCAAGCTAGCTGAGCCAGGCCATGCGGTGTGAGGCGGAGGGCACAGGAAGTACACATTTTGGGCCAGCAAGATCGTATTTGATATCTATTACTGGAACCACGGGCTGAGCCGGGCATGCCCTGGGGACTCCAATCCTGTAGCTGTAACACTAGAGAATTTGAATTCAGGGAATTGAAAATACCAGAGCCATGTGTCCATGGCACTGGCCTGTTCAAAAAGCCAGCAAGGCAAGAGCTTTCTGTCCAGCCGACTGTTTGGTTTCTGGTGCCTGAGAAAGGGATAAGCCCTCCCACTGCAAAGAGGTAAGAACCAGAAGGTACCCCCAAACTCCGCTTCTTCCACCATCAACCAAGAGTGACGGTTCTCTGCAGGGAAGAACCACGGCGAAGGGACACACTCAGGTCAGGTTCCTAAGGCTTGACAGGATTTTCAGTGTGTGTCACAAGTCCATGGAAGCAAGTCAACCTTGCAAAACAGCTACATTTTTAAGGAACAATAGCGCCAAACTCTTGTGGATCGTGACGCATGACTGTTTGACCCTTGCTGACAACCAGCCCTGGAGAATTCTAACTCACAAGAAGTATGTTTAAGTATGAAAGTCTCGCAAAGTCTCTCCCCAGTGCTCACTCAGGAGGCCATGGAAGACAGATGCACAAAAGAACCTTCTTGGAGAACAGTGGGTGGCATGTTTTTAGCCACACACGGGAGAGATACATGATTTTGTCTGGGGCATCTTATTTTCCTAGGCAAGATAAGGTGTATGCGAAGCCAGGTATTTCCTGCCCTAACAAGGCTCGGACAGGACAATCGAGAGTTGGACCACACGGCAAGACCCTATCTCAAACAACAAACAAAACTGAGCCAAGCCGGGCGGTGGTGGCGCACGCCTTTAATCCCAGCACCCATGAGGCAGAAGCAGGCGGATCTCTGTGAGTTCGAGACCAGCCTGGTCTACAAGAGCTAGTTCCAGGACAGGCTCCAAAGCCACAGAGAAACCCTGTCTCGAAAAAATAAAAATAAAAAAACTGACCCAAATAGAGTGTATGTATGGGGACAGCTGAGGTCCTTAGTAGAGCTGATCTTGCAGGTGCTGCTGGGCGTTTGGTCCCATTCCCATGGGTACCTTATCTGCCATTTAAGGAGTTCCCCACTACAGACTTTCGGGAGGAGTTAGTTTCTGGCAAGTCTACATGCCCCCATCCCAACATAGCAGGAGGAGAGAGAGCACAGCTTGTCCCCAGCAATCTAACCACGTGGGAAGGGAGGACAGCAGATGGCCAGCGCCATGGCCACGCTCCCTGTACACAGCATCATGAATATCACGTGGCCCCTGTGGCGTGGCTCCCGAGGCCCAGCTCTGGCCTGTCCTTGCTACCTAGGCTTCCTCTGCAGTTCTGAATGCATGCAGCCTTCAAACCAAATCCTTGGCGGGCATAAACTGAGCGAAACTAACACAGTATCAAACCATTTTTTAGAGTTGATTGTTTTATGAAATCTAACCTTCCTTCCTTACTTGATGAAAGCCATCTATAAAACACAAGGACTGGGGGACCCATCAGAGGGACCACAGGAAGCAGGGTCCCTGGATCTCAGGGTGACCGAGCCAGCAACCAGCCCACTAAGAGTTGCTAGGTGACACCATGGCTACCTGAGCTCTTTCTAGCCACTGTCCGTGTCTCTGAGGCAATTGCTCCTTCCCCAGACCTGCTCTCATCCTGAGCACCTCCAAATGACCACTGCTACTGGAAACCTATAGAGCAAGAAACACAGCTAAAAATACTGAAAGCATCATTTCGAACTGCCTTTAAAATTAAAAAGAGACCTTGATGATCGTATTCTCACTCCTCCCACTCTTCAGCTGGACTTTGGGAGCTCAGTCCAGTGCTCCCGATGTGGGTCTCTGCCTCTGTTTCCATCAGCTGCTGGATGAAGGTTCTATGGTGACATTTAAGATATTCATCAGTCTGACTACAGGGCAAGGCCAGTTAGGCACCCTCTCCTCTATTGCTTAGGGTCTTAGCTGGGGTCATCCTTGTGGATTTCTTGGGAATTTCTCTAGTGCCAGGTTTCTTGCTAGCCCCATAATGGATCCCACAATCAAGATATCTCTTTCCTTGCTCCCATCTCTGTCCTTCCTCCATCTCAACTATCCCGTTCCATCAAGTTCTCTCCTCCCCCTCTTCCCTTCTCCCCTCATCTTCCCCTTCCGCCCTCCCTACTCCCCCACCCCCATGCTCCCAATTTTGTCAGGCAATCTTGTCCATTTCCTCTTTCCAGGTGGACCTATGTATGTCTTTCTTAACACCCACTGAAACAGTTTACCTGAGCTAATGGGAGCTCACCAACTCCCACCGGACGGGGAAGGAAACAGCATAGGTCCAAACTAGTCCCTTTGAATGTGGGTGACAGCTGTATGGCTGGGCATGTAGGGCCACTGGCAGTGGCACCGGGATTTATCCCTACTGCTTGTACTGGCTTTTTTGGAACCTACTCTCTTTGGATGGATACCTTACTCAGCCTAGATATAGTAGGGAGAACCTTGAACCTTCCCCAAAGCAATGTGGCTTATCCTCTCTGAGGAGTGGATGGGGGAGGTAGGTAGAGGGGATGGGAGGAGGGGAGGGAGTAGGAACTGGGATTGGTATGTAAAAATAAAAAGATAGTTTGTTTTCTTCTTTAAAAAATAATAATAATAAAAAGAAAAAATAAAATCTAAAAGAGAATGCAGCATGAGATCCTAAAGCAACCCATGGCCGCGGTAACCTAACAGCACAACAAAGTCATATACGCCATCACTCACAAACATTCCAAGCTAAGGACTGTGAGACACACTGTAGCTGTGACCATGAGA
>JAQHUG010000153.1:3094092-3105072 GCA_028555095.1 Dicrostonyx torquatus | reverse complement strand
GGCCTCCACAGGAAGACCTTCCTCTGCCCTCCCTCGCCTCCACCCTGAGAGACAGGTTTTCCTGCTTCTGCTGGGCCTAGAAGTCACTGTGCAGCCCAGGCTGACCTCAACCTCCCAAGGCCTAGGACTCCAGGTTGTGCCACCATGCCTGGCACTCGTACTGCCTCGAAAGAAAAGAGTGCCAGGATGCTTTCCAGCTGAAAGCGGAACTGGTCTTTCTGAACTATATCCGGCCGTATTTACTCAGCTCCAAATGTATAGCTGCGAACACTCGAGTCACTCAAGAACAAAGATAACACTCCAAACCCGCAGCCAGCATGGAGTCAAGAGCGCCAGGTCACATGTCATGCTATAGCCGGGCTCTTTAGGACTCAGAGAATAAACACACACACACACACACATACACACGGCTACTTTAAAATACGGCTGCATTTCACACTTCGGAACCTTCCATCTTTAACACTGACGACGGAGACAAACACTGCCCTCAAAGAGAACGTTACACTCTACAAAAGGCCATAAGTGACCTCAGCAAAACATGGGTGTCCTGACTCGACGGAGCCCAATAGGAAATCCCATGTATTACTCCTCCACACTTGCAAGTCTGATATCCAATGCCCTGAAAACCATGTGGTCTTTAGCTCAGCAGAAGAGCATGTGCCCAGCGTGTATGAAGGCCTCGGGTTCAATTCCTCATGGTAAGGTGGGATGGGGGAAAGGAGGGTTCGATCCAAATGACATAAGGCCCAGGCAAATTTTTGCTATATATGACCTTTCATGTAGAAATAATATTACTATACATATGTACATATACATACACACACACACACACACACACACACACACATATGGGTTTCGTAACAGGGTTTCTCTGTGTAACAGCTCTGGCTGTCCTGGAACTCACTCTGTAGACCAGGCTGGCCTCGAACTCACAGAGATCTGATCTGCCCACTCTGCCTCCCAAGTGCTGGGATTAAAGGCGTGCACCACCAGCACCCTACTATATTAATATATTTCAACAGACTACAGGATGAAGAAAACCATCTCATCACTATGGTTTGAATACGGCTTATCCCAGGCTAAATTCACGCTGAGGTTTCACTGCCTGGTATAGCAATGTTGAGAAGTGGCGGGGCTGCTGGGAGGTGATCAGGTCATTAACAGCTTCTCCCAAGACTGGGTCAGTCCTGCAAAGGGCAGGCTGGCACACAGCAGGATCGCTCCCGTGTACCCCGCTTCCATGTGGGCTCGTGTGCCTTCCACTTTCTGCCATGAATCAAGGAGGTGCTGGCGCATGCTCCTGGATCTCCAGAATGATGGGTGAGCCGAAGTAAAACTTGGAAACAAATTACCCAGCCTCAGTTATTCTGTCACAGTAAGAGAAACAGTGATAGTAATGGGAAGTCTAAGACTCACATACACATATCAGACATCCTTTGTTTCTTCTTTTTTTTTTTTTCAAGAGAGGGTTTCTCTGTGGCTTTGCAGCCTGTCCTGGAACTAGCTCTTGTAGACCAGGCTGGTCTCGAACTCACAGAGATCCGCCTGCCTCTGCCTCCCAAGTGCTGGGATTAAAGGCGTGTGCCACCACCGCCTGGCTACATCCTTTGTTTCTAGTGAACATACACATCAGACACCTGAAACAGCCAAACACTTAGCGTTTACTCCTATGGCTACTCTGATTCCTTTTAATATGCATGTTTGGGTATCGCGCTCAGAAACAAACAGGATCTTAGTAGCTACAGATGCCGTGCATGTGTGTCTGTATGTGTCTCTGTGTGTCTCTACATCTATGCATGTGTGTGTATGTGTTTAATGTGTGTCAGTGTGTACCTGTGTGTATATCTGTGTGTCTATGTGTCTATGTGTATTTGCACCTGTGTGTATGTATCTCTGCACATGTGTCTGTGCGCATGTGTCTATATGTATGTCTGTGTGTGTCTGTGTGTCTATGTATGTGTTTGTGTGTGAGTCTGTGTATGTGTGTCTCTGTGTGTGTATCTGTGTGTCTATGTATCTATGCACCTGTGTGTATGTATCTCTGCGCATGTGTCTATGTGTGTGTCTATGTGTATGTCTGTGTGTGTGTCTATATATGTGTTTGTATGTGGGAGTCTGTGTATGTGTGCCTCTGTGTGTCTATGTCTGTGATTGTGCATCTATATATAAGGAGAGAGGGTGTATGTCAGTTATAACATACCCACTGAAATAACTCTGCCCACAGATTCTGCTGGGATTGTATGCCCACTCAACCTAATTTTAACTAAACTGGCCTCCTGAAAAGAAAAGAAACTCAAAACTTAACTCTGGAGAAAAAAAAAATTAACTTGTGAAATAGAAGGCAAATTCAAACACAATTTTTTTCCTGAACCTGGACCTAAAATGACATTCCCACAATGCTTTTCTTTCCAACCACAAACTGAGGATCACAGTAAGAAAAGCCATGGGCCCAGGGTCCCATGAAGGTCCCATACTACCAAACGCAATTTACAGTTCACCTGACTGGAACACTAAGCATCTGCCACATGAGGTGGAGCTGGGACTAAAGAAGAGCTGGAGAGAGACCCATGAACCCGGGTTCATGATAAAAGCCAAGATGCAAATCTACAGAACGGGGAAAGAAATGAGCAAGAAGCTGCCAGAGGGGCCAAGAAGAGCAAGATGGTCAGCAGAACAGAGGTGCAGGCAAGGGTAGGTCACTGGGCTCACAGACCATGTATGTTGGCTAGATTTGTTTTCTCAGAGTTCTCATGATGAAGCCATCAGTCCCAGGATCATAAAATGTGACTATCTTTGGAGAGGTCTTTCACGTTAAAGGGGAGGACTTGAGCGGACCCTTGGAAGAAGGAACGGAGCACTGGAGCGAGCGCACTGGCTGCTCTTCTGGACCTGGGTTTGATTCCCAGCACCTAGAGAGTAGGTCACAAGCATCTGAAACTCCAGTCCCAGGGATCCCATGCCCTTTTCTGGCCTCTTCAGGTTCCAGGCCCAGAGGTGGTACAGACATAATGCAGGCAACCATCCATACACATTACTTACACTTACACACACACACACACACACACACACACACACACACGCATTAGAAAGAAGAGATGAGAGGTAAAATCGATCAAGGGATGACCTAGTGGGAATACAAAGGAGCCCTCTGGAAGCCATTCAAAAGGCCTTAGAAGTGATCTTGGAAAGCCTGCTGACATCTCGGTTTTGGACTCCTAACCTCTAGATTATGAGGAAATAGGGTCTGTTATTTAAGCTGCCCTGTGGCATTTAAGTTATGAGAGCCTTGGCCAACTGACAGCATCCTACAGCCCCTTCTAGCAACTGCCTGTCTCTTCCTCCGCATCGAAGGTCTCTGTCAGTCTACCTTGGAGAGGCACCACCCTCCCCCACACACGTCTCTCTCTCCACACGCGTCTTGAAACCCTATATCAAAAAGTGTCACCATGCCACGGCACCCCCTTCTTAATGTGGCTGCCCCTACTGCCTTCTAGCTCCTCCTTCCTCTACCCACAAAACAACGTTCCACAGAGTCCCGCCATCCACCTTCTTCTCATCCCAAACTCTAGTCACGTAGACAAGGTTTAATCCAATCTAGCTTGAACCACACCTAGACATCAAGATTCCTTTATGGGAACCCCAGGCCCTGGCTCCTTCCCGGGCTCTAGCCTGGCAATTCAACAGTGCACTGAAACTTCCTCACTTCCCAGATGAGCTACAGATACCAAAGTGACCCCATCTTCAACAGTCTTGTCTGTGTTAACATCACTCTAGCCAGAAACGGGTGTTTTACTATGCCTCAACTCCCCTTGCCCCTTTGGACCTATGGGAGGGCAGAACTTAGGCAGGGAAAACTAAACTGAATGCTGGGAGTAAGGAGATGGAGTCAGGGAGAATCCATGCAGCCCCGTGGGAGACAGACAAACTTTATCACAGTATCAGATAAGCCACAGCCTTATGGTGATACACAGATTAATAGAAATGGGTTAAACTAATATGTAAGAGCTAGCCAATAAGAAGCTAGAGTTAATGGGCCAAGCAGTGTCTTAAATAATATAGTTTCTGTGTGGTTATTTCGGGGCTGAGCAGCCAGGAACCAACAAGCGGCCTCCTTACAACAACCAATCCAACTGCTCCAAAATAAAGGAATATGCCAATGAAATTACAGCGCCCGGTGAAACTCTGTGCTGCTGTAAAAAGTGTATCTGAACCACGCTGCAGCAATCTCATGATACAGAAATGGCCAGGGCTTGAGGTGAGAGATCTGATCGTTACATATGACACACAGTGTTACATGTAGCAAAGCATCTCACTGCATGGGTGAACATGCACAACTACATGACAACTAAAAATAACGACACTGAAGAACCAGGCAGCAACAGACAACGTCCTGTGTGCTCACAGTGATATGTCTAAATAGATACATACAGGCTAGAAAGGAAGGTTTACTCAGAAATGACTACAGTTTTCATTTTAAGGTTATAAGCTAAAAAATAAAAAACAAACAGCAACAACAAAAACAGGGTCCCATGTATCCCAGGCTGACCTCCAACTCATTATCAAAATCAAACTCAAGATCAAGTCCAATGATGACTTTGAGCTCCTGGTCCTCCTGCCTCTAACCCTTAAGTGCTGGGAATACTGGCATGAACGACCTACCATGCCTATGTTAATGCAGTGCTGGGATCAAATCCAGGGCCTCCTGAATGGTAGATAAGTACTCCACCAAATGAGTGCCATCCCAAACCCAATAACAGGCTTAAAAATGTATTTTATTGTTTTATTAAAAATGTGTTTTTCATACAATATATTTTGATCATATTTTCCTCTCTCCTATCTCCAAAGCCCAACCAACTTCATGCTCTTTCTTTCTCAAAAAAAGTGAAACATAGCCAGAAAATGAAAATCAAAACAAATTTTTTAAAAAAGGACAAAAAAACAAAACAAAAGGAAACCAAAAGTGCACACAAGATAAACAGATGGACAGATAGACGATAGATAGATAGATAGATAGATAGATAGATAGATAGATAGATAGATAGATAATAGACAGATAGATGATAGATAGATACATAAGATAGACAGATGATAGATACACAGATGATAGATACATAGATAGATAGATAATAGACAGATGATAGATAGATACATAAGATAGATAGACAGATGATAGATAGATACATAGATAGATAGATAGATAGATAGATAGATAGATAGATAGATAGATAGATAGATAATAGATAGACAGACAGGCAGACAGACCGATAATCAGCTTTGTGTTGGCCAACTACTAAGGGCCTTACCTGGAGTGCAGAAGGTTCACATACCCAGCGACACTCCACTGGAGAAGTGTCCCTCTCCCAGCAGATATCACTGCTTACAGGTGGGACCTTCTGTCCACTTCCCCTTCTCAGGGCTGGGATTCTGTCTGGCCTGAGCCTGTGCAGGTCAGGAAGTGCTGACAAAGTCTCTGATGAGCACCTTTGGGAACCCTGCTTCTCCAAATGCTGTGTGGTGTTCGTAAAGACATTCTCTAATCTCAAATGTCCCAGAGAGCTCTCATAGTCTCATTCGCTGTGAAGGGTTTGGGGACAAGCTAGAAGTCCTAAATCCCTTTGGCTGACGTTCTGCTCCCTTGCTCCACTGCTGTAATTCCAGTACAAACTCCCATAAAGGCGGCTTCCCCTACACCCGAGTAGTCTTTGTGCCGCTCCGTGTGAGACTCTCAGGGCATCAACCAGTTCTAGGAAGAAAAGCTCACCAGGCATGAGCTGGGGCTGAAAGCTGGGAGAGATCACACAGAAGGCCAAGATGAACCAGGTCACCACTGGCAGCCCAAAGACTGCTGGGGCAACACAAACCTACTCAGGAGCTACATCCCAGGGCCACTGATACCAAACAGGTCAACCCTCAGGCGCGGGATGGTACAACTCGCCTTCAGCTCTTCCCATGCATCTGGGTTTTGGTTTCAAATTGTCAAGGAACAAGCATGAGCTCCTGAGGTCTCATGCCTTCGCCTTGTCATGCTCAGGGGAACTCAACGTCACAGAATCAGAGTTCCGGAAACCAACCTGCGAGGCCATGCCATCTCCTGCGTGGCTCTATGACACCCACCGAGCAGCACAGACAGACAGACATCCCTGCACCCGTGGCCACACTCAGAATAAAGAACCATTATGATGAAGGCATCTGAAAAGCAATAAACCCTACTTGTGATCACACTATTGATCATATGGATCCCGCTGTGGGTGCAACAGACTCAAGACAGAAGAACTAACATAGATACCTCCATTACATTCAAATTCCAGGGGACCAACAAAGTCCAGAACAGGGTTTCAAAAGCAGGCCTTACTTCTGGTCCTTTATACCAACTCAACAGCATGCTCCCTGAACTCACCAGTATTCCTCGAGTCAGTAACTCTTCCCCGGACGCCAGGCTACATGGCTGCTCCCATCCACCTCTGAGGCCTGGGGGGATTCTTTTGAGAAAGGACTAGGACCGATCCCTGTAGATAAACTTCCCAGAAAAGAGCAGTTCTCCATGCAGGATTACAGAAAGCTGGGAACACAAGAGGGGCTTGGAGGCTTGATGGACGAGCCGTGAAAGCAATGAAAAGCAATGCGGTTTTTGAGGCAACTTATCAGATTTGGCATGGTCTCTTTGTGCAAATCCACTGGGTAACTTTCCAGAATTCTACTCCACCAGTATGGAAAAGTTCAAACTTTCTGATACGGACACCATGGTGGCAACACAGACTAACCCCCCACGGAAATAGGCAGAGAGAAACTCAAGCCTGGCATTCCTTTGGCCGCCCCTCCTTCCAGAGTCCAGCCCTGCAAGACACCGGGTGCTACTGGAACCTTAGACTTAATTATAATTAGTTCATAACCCCACTCGCTGGTTCTAGGTGTGACTATATAAAGGGCCACCATTTAGACGGTGAAAAGTATTTTGATCATGGCGTAAGAAATCAAATTTGCTCTCTGAGCAAATGCACCATTCCTGCATGACAGCAAACGAGAGACAAAGCCAGGAATTCAAAGAGAGACATTAAAGGGAAAGGGGATGGGAGAGAGCAAAGGAGTGGCAGGTGACTAGGGACCCTGGCGGGAACACAGGGACCAAGTGGAAAACGACACCAGAAGCAAAGAAGCAACTCTCAAAGAAAGAGGGACTCCCAAGTGCACAGCCCACCTGCTAACGTTGAAGGCTTTCTGTTGGGGCTGTCTGAGCACAGCCAGGCACCATTGCATTTCTGCAGCTCTTAAACACCAAGGGAAAGCGCTCCACTGGCGAGCGGATGCGGCCAGCGCCAGGACGCCCGGCGATCCTTTGGCCATCCCTCAGCAGGCTGCACGTGAAGAAAGGTGAGCTTAGTCTCATCTTCTCCCATGCTTGTGTTACATTATCAGCGGTCAGGGGAGAAAACACTAAAAGGTAACGACACAAGTGCTGTCTACTACCCTAAGAATCGCTGTCCGTCCGTATTTTCTCCTCTGCCGGCTTCCCTTGCACACACCTGCCCGGGAAGTATATGTCAAAGTCTGTGCTGCTCGTAATTTGTACACACGTCTTGGATTCGAACAGATTTGAATATCTTAGGGAGGAGTAGCCTTAGGAATCCATTCTCCAGAAGACGGAGCGACAGGAACTAATATAGAGTCCTTGTTCTGGGCTGACAGTACCCATGCGCCCGCGTGCGCGCGCACACACATACACACAACACACCTCACACAATCCCTACGACAGCCCAGACAAGACTCTGTGTCACATCTTGTAGATGAGGGAAAGGTAGGCATAGACCCGACAGTGAGGCCACAGACACAAGCTAGCAACATTAAATACAAAAGCCAAGGTTCAAAGCGGGTGCCCTGACCCGCGCCGGTGCCCCACACTGCTCCTCGCTTCTTTATGAAGCCTGAATTCGATGGAGAGCTCCGACAGGGTTGCCCCAAGTGCAAAGCCTTGATCACCAAACAGCTAGACCGCCAGGTGAACAAGGTATGAGGACCTCAGGGGACTCCAGATCGCCCTCCACGTACCCTGCCCCCAAAAGGAGCAGACGGGACCTCCAAGCAAAGACAACTAATTCACCGGATCTCGGATGCCCATCAGCAGTCAGCGGCAAGGGCAGCGACAATACAGCTGTTTAACTGACAAGGGTGGAGCGCGGTTCCCAGAAGACCATCTGAAGCTCCAGATATCCTGAGCTGAAGCTGCGTTTACCATACCCAGCCTCCAGAAGCTCCCAGCATCGCAACGCAGGTCACTGTAGGGTAAGTCTCTACCCTGCTGCCCATGTGGCTAAGGGAAGTCCTGGGTCCTGTTCTGGCCTTCATCTGGACAGAGCAACAAGCTATGTATTGCTAGCCTGGGGGAAAAAAATCAAAATTCAAAGTGGAAACTGTCCATGGAATGCATGTCACTTTCATGCCATCATAAAGTCAAACAGTCCATGAGGCGAGCCGTGGGGGGACTGCCGGAACCTGGAAGTGGGGTGTCTAGGTGCAACATGGAGTCAGTCCTCTCCCTACCCAGGCAGATCCAGAGGAAAAAGATGTAGTGACGATCCTTGTTCATCTCTACAGCCAAATCTCCCACTCTTCCAGAAAGAAAGCGACATCACCTCTACTCACTATTATTATGATGCTGTAGGAGGCATCCAAACACTTGATGAATAAACCAATGAATATTATATTCATTAACATAATACATATTATATAATGTATTACAAAACTGAAAGTCATCTTCCCTTACTTCTAAAAGTATACAGTTTGTAAATTAAAGTGAAATGTGACATTTTCAATACATGCTGAAATTCCTGCTCTATTGAAAGCCGTCTGATGATGTCAGGTTCCCACAGCAAGTTCAGGTGAGCGACCAAGAGCCATCTACGAACAAACACAGACCCAAGCCCTTCTTGATCTACCAGACACAGCGATGAGAGAGCCACTAAACATTGCCGTCACAATGAGCACAAGAGCCATAAACACCCAGGAAAATCTAAAACACGGGAAAGATTTTCACACACAAACCACATAATAAACTTCACTGGGGCAGGGGGGAGATATAAAAAAACCTAAATAAACGGAGAGATTTGTGGCGGCAAGACATGAACATAAAGCTGTTTATTTTCCTGAAATTCTACTTCAATACATGCAATTCCTGAAACACACAATTGAAGGCAGAACGAAGGTGGGTGTTGGAGGGAGAGAGGCTGCTTGCTGGTTTCCGGACACCCGGCTAGCTTAGACCCGAAATAACCACACAGAAACCGTATCATTTAAATCACTGCTTGACCTACTAACTCTAGCTTCTTACTGGCCAACTCCTACATCTTAATTTAACCCATCTCCATTAATCTGTATATCGCCACATGACAGTGGTTTACCGGCAAAGTTTCTCGGCACATCTGACTCTGGCAGCGGGCTCCATGGCGGTTCTCTGACTCCGCCCTCTTTCCCTCCCCCCCATACAGCCCAGCGTTTCCCGCCTAGATCCTGTTCTTCCCTGCCATAGGCTCAAAGCACTTCTTTATTCATTAACTAATAAAAGCAACACGCAGTCAGAAGGACCTCCCACATCAGGTGGGGGTGGGGCGCTCGCAGTGACCTGGGAGAACACACGCACAGGTTATAGGCTGAGACACAATTGGGCAGCTGTGGGCACCTCACTGGCTGGTAAGTACGGGAAAAGGTGTGGATCCTGGTCCTTCTCTGGGGCAGACACAACCATGCAGGACACATATTCTCAGCAGAGACCAAGCGCCATGGACCTAAAGACAGACAATGAAGGGACACCAGAAGTTATGGAGAAACAGTCAGGATGTGACAGTCACAGCTCCTTCTCCGGACTTCACTGCCCACATCCAGAAAGGCCAGGAGGTCCTTCCTGCAAGGAAACTGACTTCAAAGGAAGTCATTCCAACTGGCCAAGGAACCCTTTTTTATGTACTCTATGAGCTTTACTTTTTCCCACCCTACTCCCTTTTTTGTGGAATAACCTATTTTGGACAAACGCTTTAAAATGTCTAAACCAGAATCAGGGCTTAAGGATTTGAACAGAGAGAGCAGGCTGAATGAAGGAATAAACTCGGTGGATAAAGGGTCACAGAAAACAGAGACGTGGGTGGTGAGAACGCATTTAGCAAAAAGCAGCCAAGCTAGGCGGATTTCGATGGGTCTGGGGACAGCGAGCCATCGCTGTAGCAGGGAAGCAAGCAGTCAAAGGCTTGGGGTCAAGGGTCTAGATCCATCAGTCCCACACTTTCTGAGCCTTGATGTGTACAGTAAAGAGACGATCGTCATGACCTAGAGGCTCCCAGCATCCCTTCAACCATGGCCTTCCAGAACCTGGGATGCAAAATCAACACACCCGTCCCAGTTCTCGATGCACGGAGGTGAGAAAGCCGGAGAAGTTTCTAAGGAACAACACAACGAGAGACGTTCAAGACACCCGGGGCCCTTATAAAACTGGTGTCTAGGGGTGCACTGCACCGCCTTCCCCAAAGGTCACCGAACACTAAAGAAATAAGCCCCAAGTCCGACCCAGTGTGGCCGCTGGCATACTGGGACGAACACAGTAAATGAGAACGTTTTCCTAAGCGACGCATCATGTCAGCGCTCATCAGAAAGCACGGGTTCCCGAGTTCAAACGCACGGGGAACCTCGTGAGGACCGAGAACCGAAGCTTCAAAAGCTGCAAGCGCAAGCTGGCACAGCGCCAATGTTTATCGACTTTAAGCTGATCCTCAAGGCGGCGGCTCCAGCTCTAAAGCGAATGAACACAGGCAATTCTTCTGAAGCAGTTTCAAGGGGGAAACATGGTCGGCGAGGGGAGAAGCAGCCTCCGATCTGAACACTGCAAACAGCTCTGCAGGGGCGAACAGCACAGAACTCGAGGGAAGGGGGAGAGGGAAGGGAGAGGTCAGACACTGGAAATCCTGAGTGGGGCGGCAGGAACCTTGTAATCAGTTCTCT
>JAQHUG010000153.1:3058792-3073509 GCA_028555095.1 Dicrostonyx torquatus | reverse complement strand
TACACATACACACATACACACACATACACACATACACATACACACATACACACACACACATACACACACATACACACACATACACACACACATACACACACGCGCATGCCATACATCAGAGATTTCTTTTATTTTTTAATGCTTTAACAATTTTATAATGCATACAATGAATTTTAGTATGTCCATGCCCATGGCCAGCTCTCGTTTCTCCTCCTCCTCCCAGTAAAACCTTCCTTTTCTCCCAACAATGCCTCTTCTATTTGAGTTGTTAGTGTATGTGACCCACTGAGTTTAACTGGGGTTGCTTGCCTAAGCGTGGGTGAGGCAGTGTGACTTACACGCCACTGAAGAAAGTGGCACCCCCACATCCACCAAGCCAACCCTAAGTGTCCATAGTCAGGGAGCGGCGGGGCCTCATGAGACCTTTTGTTTCATAGATTTCTTAAAATAACAAATTCCAAAGATCGTGATATATTTTTACCAGGCTCAAGCAGAGAAATGCAGCCAAATGTCCACGTGGATTATTTCTAGTTTTACTGGTTTTGAGGCTCTGAATACGATATGTTCTATATTTTCTGTGTTTTCCTGAACTCAGTCTTTATCATTCCTACATTCAGATTATATATGTGCTTAAAATCAGGAGGCAGTGTCCCCCATGTGGGATTTAAAGTCACTGCGTGCCAGAGTACTGAGCTACAATGTGTCTCCATTTCCAGTAAGACGTCCCTTGATGGCCCGTGTCCCCAGGAAGTCCTGGAACTATGACCTTGACTATGACAGTGTGATGGTTTGGAAAAGAATGGCCTCTATAGGCTCATTTCTCATGGATGTTTGGTCGCCAGAGAAAATACTCCGTATCTGTCCTGTCTTGGTGAGTCTAAAGTCTTGTACCTAATTTACTTTGTATCATAACTTGCATTATCATCCAAAACTATCTTTTGATATCTCTCAACTTTATATACTGTAATAGGAGACTGCTCATTCATTTCCTGGCCACCCAGACCTGAATAATCCCACAGAAACTATATTAATTACAACACTGTTTGGCCAATGACTCTCGTCTGTAGCTGTTCTATCATCCAGAGCAGTATGGTTTCTTACGATAGACATTAGGTTCTTTAATTGCTCTAGGAAGGAGTTTCCTCTATGATGACAGGAAATGATTGAACCATATTTGTCATAGGGGCCTGCAAAAGGCCCTTCATGGACCTTCTGGATGGCAATGATTACCATGAATAGTCCTCATTGAAATATTCACTAGTTCAATGCCTGCCTTTGCCACCCCCTTCACATAATCCAGAAGGGAGGGGCATTATGAATGGATTATTCTTTTTTTTTTTTTTTTTTGAGACAGGGTTTCTCTGTGGCTTTGGAGCCTGCGCTGGAACTAGCTCTTGTAGACCAGGTTGGTCTCGAACTCACAAAGATCCACCTGCCTTGCCTCCCGAGTGCTGGGATTAAAGGCGTGCGCCACCACCGCCCGGCTGAATGGATTATTCTTAGAAAAAATAATTGTGTCTTGAATGCCCTGTCTACAATCCCTTTTAAGGTGACCTTGCTTGCCACAATTATAACATTTGACATTTTGATTTTTTTCCCTCAAGCCTCTGGAAATCACCTCTTATCCATGTATCATGTTCATGAGTTTCATTGTTAACTATATCTCAGATCCATTCCTCCAAAGGTGCTGACCTTGCCTTTAACGGCCAAATTATCCTTTTGCATAGAGAACTGGCATTCTCAAAAGTCAGAGGTTCAATTATTATTTGGCTAGCTTCTAAATTTGCTATCATTCTATTTACTGCTGAATCCAATCTTTGTAAGGAATCTGTAAAGGCTTCCTTTGAGCCCTGCATAACTTTAGTAAATGACTCGCTTTTCTTTCCTTTTTGTCTAATTCTCTCCCAAGCATTCAAAGCTGCTGTATGGCTAAATCCAGGGTGTGGTCATATAGAGCCTGCCTTTCTTTTTTTTTTTTTTTTAAAGATTTATTTATTTATTATGTATACAAAATTCTGCCTCCATGTATGCCCCATGCCAGAAGAGGGCGCCAGATCTCATTACAGATGGTTGTGAGCCACCATGTGGTTGCTGGGAATCGAACTCAGGACCGTCTGGTGCTCTTAACCACTGAGCCATCTCTCCAGCCCCCTAGAGCCTGTCTTTCTATAATAATGTAGTCTCCTTCTCCAAGAATTTGATCTTGAGAGATTTCTCTACCTCTAGCTTTACTTGGCTGTTCCATAGTCTTAGCCTCTTCTCTGAACCAGGTACTCCACTGTAATTGTGAACCAGGCTCCAAAACAACTTTCTATTACAAACTGACCATGAGGTTAACATTTGCTTCACAAAAGGTGAACGCATGCCATATGAGACTGTTGCTTCCTCAAATCTCCTTAAATCTAACAGTGGTACAGGAGTCCAGTTAGCTGCAACAGGGTCTCTGCCATTTGGCAATTCCTGTAAGGTTCCTAGATACATTGGCATCGGTTGTCTGAAAACCTTAGGCTGCTCCTCTCTGTTCTTATGAATCTATGCTGAATTAAGCGTTCCATTAAATTCTTCTGTCTAAATTTAAATATCTCTGTAATTGGTTTGATTAGGTTTTTCTAAGGCCTGTATTTTAGCACTCAGATTAAGCAACTTTTTAGTGATGATACAAAAATTATATTGTTGATAATGTTTACAGTTGACATTATATAAATCCCATATATAAATTAGATATCATCACATTTAATCATTCCATTTTCAAACTGTCTAGCATATTATCGTACAGCGACCCAAAACCTTCCATTATAATAGATTTTCCCATTTTTTTAATGTGGGAAAAAATCTGTCTTTTAACTAATTCCTCTCTTTAAGAATTCCCAATTGTCTTATCGAATCTACTGATGATGTTGATAAAGGTGTGAGCTTATTGCTGCTGCACAGAACAGTAAAAGTCTGATTGGATTTTAAGGCAGCTACCTAGTCTGGCAGCAGCCCGGGAACGGGGTTCAGGGAGAGCCTGCAACCCACGGTGGGGGAGAAAGGAGAGGGAGAGAGAGAGCCAGCTGTCTTAAAAGTACACAGGGGATTGCTCAGAAAAAGTACACGTGGTGGGGGTGGAGCTGCCTGAAGACAGAACCAGTCAGTTTGGAGCCCAGGTGCTTCTGAAGTTTGGGTGGCAGTTGCCGGCTGTTTCAGAGAGATTACAACAGGAAAATCCCAAACTTTTCCCCAAGCCATGGAGAAGGAAGAAAAGAAAGTCTGGCTGGGCGGGGCTGGAGTCCCATGTGCAGCTCAAGCGAGACTCCCTACATACAACTCTAGCCTGTGCCAGTGGCTTAAAAGTCTCAGGAAATGGCTTTTTGTGTGTGTGTGTTTGTGTGAATTTGTACCCCAAACATTGGGCGCCAAATGTAGCATGAATAATAAAAACCCAGAGACAGATATTGGGGTTCAACCTGAAGCCACCAGAGAGCTCTCTTCTAAGAAACCCTCAGACAGAAAGAACTCGAGTTCCTATTTCATCCTGTTTTTTATTCCTCTCTAGTACTGGGATTAAAGGTGTGAACCACTGCCACCTGGATCTGTTTCTGCATTGAACTTGTGCCCAGGGAGGCCTTGAACTCACAGAGATCCCTCTGCCTCTGTCTCCCATATTCTGTGATTAAAGGTGTGTGACACCATTCCCTGGCCTCTAGTGGCTTAGTTTTACCTTCTGGCCTTCAGGCAAGCTGTATTTATAAAACATAAATAAAATATCACTATACATCCACACCAAGCTGGAGCGGGCCCTCTGTGTGGCAAACTTAGCCCCCTGCATCAGGGCAGATGCCAGTCCACACCCTCTGTCTACTTCTGGCATCTGGAAGCCTCCTCGGGCTCTACCTGGAACCAGGAATAGTCACCCTAGTCCCCGAGGTCTCTGTTGTCCTCACCCGGAACAAACGGGCAGCTGATGTTCTTGATTTGGTCTCTGACAGTCAGCAGAGCCTGCTCCTCTTGATCCATCATCTGACCCTGTGTGGTGGGAAATCTTGTTCCTGAATATTGGTGTGTGCTGAAACCATTAGCTTTGCTTGAGAACACTCTATTTCCTGCAGGCTTGATACATTTGAACTCAACTCAGAAAGACGCCTGTTTATTTTATTTATTTATTTATTTATTTATTTATTTGAGACAGGGTTTCTCTGTAGCTTTGGAGCCTGTCCTGGAACTAGCTCTTGTAGAGCAGGCTGGCCTCGAACTCACAGAGATCCGCCTGCCTCTGCCTCCTGAGAGTTGGGGTTGAAGGTGTGCGCCACCACCACCCTCGGCTTAACACCTGTTTATTCTTTGAGTTAATGGGTGCTCACAGTCTGGCTTCAAAACAAAGAAGGGTCGAAAGGGTCGTGCAGGAACAAAATTCTCTAGCTGCCAACTGCTCACAGGAACAGTCGAGCTGCTGAAGAAAGCTACGGCTGTTGTGGACTGCCACGGGGTCACGGGGCCACGGGGCCACAGAGCCACGGAGCCCGGAGGGATGGCATCTGAGAGACAACCTGTGTCATTCAATTAGCCACAGTAATCAGGAAACCGCGGCAGTCTCTGTGCCTGAAGGGCTGGACGCGTCCAGTTTGCACAACGATCAGGCAGAAGGAAAGACCGGCAGGAATTATGTTTCCATAGCGTGGAAGTGACGCCCTGGTATAAGGCTCAGACTGTGGGTAGCAAACCTCCATGGTGAGTCACTACGTCTTTTGACAGTCTTCATCGGAGCCAGCCACCCAGTTGAACCAAAATGCAAGACGTGATACATTTTATGCCTGTTGACAGTAATGTGAATATTATTATTCTTGGTGTGTCTAATCCATTGATAGTGGCAAGAGTCCCCTTTCCTGCTGGTTACAGCTGCCCAAAGACCGCCCCACCACCATCACAACAGCCCCCGAAATCTGCGACTGCAGCTGAGCATGGAGAACCCTAGGTGCAACCGCAGTCCTTGGAACCGCAGGCTTTGACAACCCACGGGCACAGTGGGACAGCCCCAAGCAGAGAAGGGGACGTTTACTGCCTAAATGAATCCAGGCTCAAGCTCCTGGTCAGAACAGGATGCTTTTGTCAGAGATGGGAAGCTATCCAGGCAGGCCTGAACCCCCCCAGTACTGTAACCACCTCCGCCCCTACCCCTTCTCCTTCCTCGTTGGCTCCACATCATCTAGCAATGGAGAAAGAATGTGAGCTTAACACTGAGCCAGCTCTCCAACCCCTTATAGAACTAGCAACTTCCTTCCTTCCTCCATTCCTTCCTTTGTCTTCTTTTTTTTGGTGGGAGGGGGTTCTAGACAGGTTTCTTTGTGCACCAACTCTGACTATCCTGAAACTAACCCTGGAGACCAGGCTGGTCTCAAACTCACAGAGATCCGCCTGCCTCTGCCTCCTGAGTCCTGACATTAAAGGTGTGCGCCACCACTATCCGGCATCCTCCCTTCCTTCCCTTCTTTTCCTTCTCCTTCATTTCATTTTTATGTGTTCGGGTGTTTTACTTGCATGCTTGTCTGTCCACCACCACATGTGTGCCTGGTGCTAAAGGAGACCAAACCCTAGATCTGGGGTTACAGAGGGTGATGAGCCAACCATGTGGGTCCCAGATCCTCTGCAAGAGCAGCAGGTACTTATAACAACTGAGCCAGCCCCTCCAATTAGAACAATTCCTATCCTGAGTGCACCGTGCCAGAAGCATCAAGAAACACAGTTGTGTTTACTGATTAACACTAAGCTCACAAGGTCCAGTGTTTTCAAGGGTAGCATGTGTCAGGTAAAATCACCTATGTTAGAAATCTGGCAGAGGCAAAAACGGGTTCTTCTGTCCCGACTCAATTATTGGGAGTAACCCTTATATCACACACCACACAGTAGGCACATCCCTTTACGTATACAACATACGTGGTTTGCAAGCAGAGATAACTTAAAGAGACGGTAGCGGAGTTCCAAAGGTTTCAGAAGCAGGTTGACGTGAATGTTGACGGAGTCTGTACAGCTAAGGTGACACCCCAAGACCGGTTGCTGCAGAGGCAGAAGGAGAGCCTAGGCTGACGGCAAGGCTCCAGCGTGGAGCCCAGATGTGAAACACACCTGGTTCAGGTCCAGATAGGACGTAGCTAACCTGAAACCACAGGGACAGTTGAGAGCTCTCTGCCTGTCCGTGCTTGCCACACCACAGGTGTCGGGCCAGTGGCACCATGCCACCACATTGCTGGGCACTCAGCATTTTATGGGAGCGAGGGGAAGTTGGAGCCTTCCCTTGGTCTGGGATAACTGACAGGTTCTTTGGCCTGGTTTCCCGATAAGATTTTAATATATTTGATACATGAATATGCCTTCACCCATTCATTCTCAGTTCACTCTTTGTACTCCCAGCAACAAATTATTTATTAGTTTGTTCTGCACAGTAGTGCCGGACAGACGGTGAGGTGTGTGGGTCCACCCAAGGGACCCTTAAAATGGAACCAAAAGCTATTTGTAAGATGGACTTCCTGAGGGCAAGAGACAGCCCTGGAAACCACTGTTTTATACAATATGGAGTAACACAGCCTGGACTCAACTGTTCCTCTTGAATGGAAAATTCACCTAGAAATGAACCCGTGAACCTAAGTCCCAAACGGCTACTTGTACAAGACTCTGTCTTGGGAGATGACAACACCATCGACCTTGTTCAAACCTTGACTCTACCCTTCAGACATCTGGTCTACCAAGCCTGTCCACAGGACTTCCGCGCCTCTCACCTCCATCCCTTTCCTGCCACTGTGGGTTTCGCGGCACTCGTTCCGGGTCTGAAATAATACAATGTTCTGGAGCAGGGTCTCCAGCTCCACCTCACTTCTTCAATTCCCTTCTCACGACGCTTCTTAAACTTGCCAGTGGGGAAATGCAACCATCTGGGCAGGAAGGAAAACAGTTTAAAGAGAGACGTACGTGTGCTTCTCCCTTGGCTATCCGACTACTGAGACAATGGACCTTAAGAAACAGAAATATCCCCAGGAATCTCATGCTGGGAGAAGGAAAGGCTGGGGACAGTAGTCTCACCCTGACATCTGGCCTGGCCAGCAGGCTTGAGCCTTTGCACTGGTGACCAGTGAGACCTCACGTTGACTGGGCTGTTAGTTATGACAGCTCACGCCTCACCCACCCTTAGAACACTGAAGAAGATAGACGTGAGCAGGCAGGCCACTGGATCTCTCTGTCCCTTTGAAATGCCGCCGCATCAAACAGGCCTCTCTGTTTTCGGCTTCTCACTAACTTTTTTAAAAAATTGCTCTTCTTCGCGCTATGCCACCTGATGTCCTTCCCTGTTTAAAGCCCTCTGAAGAGAGCTTCTATCCAGTAGATGGTCCTGTGAGCTCTCAACCCCTTTACCCCGCCCTTTCTGTCCCTGGGTTTTGTGTAGATATTTGAATTTAGCTGATTCCTTCCCACACTAGGGCCCACACACACACAACTGGGAAGTGCCACCTTTGTGCCAGCCTTCCCCCTCCCCCATAACTTAGCCTTACATACCTTCCCAGACCCCCAACCAAGCAGGACCAGCTGCTTTGCCGTCCCTTGCAAAATTTTAATTTTTAATTTTTTTTTTTAATTTTTTGAGACAGGGTTTCTCTGTGGCTTTGGTGCCTGTCCTGGAACTAGCTCTTGTAGCCCAGGCTGGTCTCGAACTCACAGAGATCCGCCTGCCTCTGCCTCCCGAGTGCTGGGATTAAAGGCCTGCGCCACCACCGCCTGGTCAAAATTTTAAATTATTTACTTAAAAATTTTTTTTTTCCTTTTCTGTCACGATCTTCCTTCTTAACTCTTCAGCTTGTGACTAGTAGCTTGCTGGAGATGTCAAACCATTATCTCTGGCTCTCACGACCAGCTAACAGCAAGCAAAACCTCATTTAGAAAAGGAAGCTAAGCCACTGTCCTCAACGGTGTATTCTGAACCAAGAGAACTATTACTATTGTATCTGATAGCCAGCTACAAAAGTTGCTGTTTCCAAGGTCATCAAGGAGTCCTCCAGGAGAATGCTATGCTAGTGATTGTCACCATTTCATGGATGAGGACCCTAGGCCATAGGAAGGTGAAGTGGCCTTCCTGAGGCATAGTGATAATTGATATTCCTAGTGATTGACAGGGCTGAGGTCAGAAGAAAACCGCCGTTAAAACTGGATTTGGAGCTGAGCCCTGAGTCCACCCTCTGCGGTGGCGTCTACGCCGAGCTGACCGCTGTGCTTCCCCCCCCCCACGCACCCTCACTATTTAGCAGGACGTGTGGGGCACGCTTGAGGGTATCTGCAGTACACCGAAGGCCATCAAGCTCTGGAATCTTCCGTCGGAGCTGAGAGCACAATCGGAAGGGTCCTGCCTGTACCCTTTATTTGGAGGGATGAGTGCCACCTGGTGGACACAATTTTCATTGCGCTTTAATCGGCTTCAATATCCACAACTCCACGTCCACGAGAATTTTTTCTTTTTTTTCCTTTTTTTTTTTTTTTTTTTGGTTTTTCAAGACAAGGTTTCCCTGTGGCTTTGGAGCCTGTCCTCTTGTAGACCAGGCTGGTCTCGAACTCTTTTTTTTTTTCCTTTTTTAAAAATCAATCTTTTCTCATTTTACATACCAATCCCAGTTCCTACTCCCTTCCCTCCTCCCGCTCCTCCCACCTTCTCCCCGCCCCACCCCGCCCCATCCATACTCCCCAGGAGTCAATGAAGTCTAGCATATCACTTTGAGGCCGGACCAGGGCCCTCCCAGCTGTCTCTAGGCTGAGCAAGGTATCCCTCCAAAGAGGATGGGCTCCAAAAAGCCTGTTCATGCACTAGGGATAAATCCTGGCCCCACAGACTGCTCAAGGCACACAGTGTCACCCGCATTCAGAGAACCTAGTTTGGTCCTATGCAGGTTCCCCCACTATCATCCAGAGTCCGTGAGCTCCTACTAGCTCAGGTCAGCTGCTTCTGTGGGTGTCCCCATCATGGTCTTGACCCCATTGTCATATTATTGTTTCTCCCTCTCTTTGACTGGGCTTTGGGAGCTCGGTCCCAATGCTTTGTGAATCTCTGCATCACAGATGCAGTTACTGGATGAAGGTTCTATGATGACAATTAAGGTAGTCATCAGTCTGACTACAGGGCAAGGCCAGTTCAGGCTCCCTCTCCACTAGTGCTTATGGTCTTAGCTGGGGTCATCCTCGTGGAATCCTGGGAATTTCCCTAGTGCCAGGTTTCTCACTAACCCTATAACGGCTCCCTCAATCAAGATATCTCTTTCCAGACAACAATGAGGACACTAAGAGCGACTTATGTAGCCCTAATATACATGGGATAGTATAAAAAGACAAGATCTCCTGAGTAAATTGGGAGCATAGGGACACTGGGGGAGGGTTGAAGAGGGAGGGGAGAGGCAGGGAGGGGAGCAGAGAAAAATGTAGAGCTCAATAAATATTAATAGAGGAAAAAAAAAGAAAAAAAGATATCTCTTTCCTTGCTCTCCCTCTCTGTCCTTCACCCAGCTCGACCATCCCATTCCCTCATGTTCTCCTCCCACCTCCCCTTCCCCACAAAGCGATCATTAGAAAGAAAAATCCATCAAAGCTTCATGTCCAGACGGGTTGACCAGGTTTAGGAACAGCTGTGCCTCCACTCCCAGAGGGTTCACAAGGCAATCCCAGGGCTTGGGAGAACGAAGCAGGAGGATGTCTATGAGTCTGAGCTCCAGCTATGTAGTGAGATCGTCTCAATAGCCTAAGGGGGGGGAGAAAAGAAAGAATGGAAAGAAGAGGGAGGGCCACTTCCCTCTCCCTGCCAGTCACACTTTCAAGGCCTTGGGTGTTGAACTCAGCTGGGATTGGGTTTCAGGTAGCCTGTCTAGACAGCATGGTTTCAACAGTCGTACAAAAGAGTGGGCAAAGTCAGGGCAACTTTATAATGTAAACATTGTCTGAGCTCCTAAAGCATCTCTCTGGATGGCGGACCCAACAGCTAGGCCTGCAGGCTGTAATTATACCTATGCTATCTTCCAGTACCAAAAATAGGTCATAGCTCAGAAGTGGATTTCTGTTACGATTTTAACACTCCAATAATTGGGATTTTTTTTTAAAAAAATCTATTTTTCTAGCTGCTTCCCAACTTCCCTGCCCCTTTCCACCCACCAGTCACCAAGAGATGCAAGTATTGTCTTTGTTTTTCAAGACACGACCTCTCATTATATAGCCTAGGCTGACCTTGAACTCGTGGCAATCGTCCTGCCTCCGTCTCCCAAAGGTGAGATTGCAGATGGAACCCATTATGCCTGACTGCACATTTTGAAAGGGCAAATAGAAATGAGCTTATTCTGGTTAGAGAATGTCCTCTTCTACTGAGGGAGGAAAACTTCTAGTACCACTCTATTTCAAGTAGAAATAATTGTCACACATACGGGATGAAGAAGAGGGTTTCGACCCATTGACACGGCCTCTAAACTCCGAATGCTTCAGTGTCAAGTTTCAGTCCTTGTTAACCACCTCGAAGGGTAGATTTGAAGACTTCACCTGTGAAACTCCCCCTAAACACCAAATCCTTCCCTACACTTAGTTTTCATTGTGGAGGACAAGAGATATATTTTTAAATATTTATTTATTTATTATGTATACAATACTCTGTCTGTGTGTATGTCTGCAGGTCAGAAGAGGGCACCAGACCCCATCACAGATGGCCGTGAGCCACCATGTGGTTGCCGGGAATTGAACTCAGGGCTTTTGGAAGAACAGGCAATGCTCTTAACCACTGAGCCATCTCTCCAGCCCCTGAGGGCAAGAGATATTCTCCATTCAAAGTGAACCTTACCCTCCTCCTCTCGGTTTAACTCTTCTGAACTGCCAAATGCCATCATTCCTTCCCAAGGATGCCTGCAGCCCCTCTGCGGACTGTTGGGATCCTCCTGTGTTGCTCCGCCCATTGGGGGGAGGCAGTCTGGCACCAACAGGACACCTAGCTCAGCCCTTCTACGTAATAGGACTAAATGAATGCTACTCTAATTGAATCAGATAGGCTCGGGGGCTCACAGGCAAGGACTGGCATGAGGAACCACTGAGATCTACTGTAATGTCACCACTGGTACACGCTGCTAATTTATCTAAAGCATTTTATCTCCCAATGGCTGGGTTTTCTAGTCTGTCACTTCAGTGAATAACCGGTTTTTACTAGAGGAATTGTTTGATTAAGTTATGAGGAACACAGGAAGATATGGGCTCTCTAAAGACAACTTACCATGAGTTCGAGACCAGCCTGGTCTACAAGAGCTAGTTCCAGGACAGGCTCCAAAGCTACAGAGAAACCCTGTCTCGAAAAACCAAAAAAAAAAAAAAAAAAAAAACCAAAAACAGACAACTTACCAATAGGGCCGTTATTATACTCCCCTGGCATTTCATAAGTGATCATTTTATTTTTTTTTTTCAGTCCCGTTGCGTGGCTACTTTCTGATCCAGCAAGTCCAACCGGTTTGCAAGGCTAATTGGTATGGAACAAATGGCTTTCCGGATGGAAACTGCTTCTTGCAAACCATTTTATTTTGCTCCAATCAGCCAATCAGATTTGGTGTGAAGACTTGGGCGATACCCAGACCATACGCCTTTTAGTGGGTGACTTTTTTGAGCCAACCACAAATTGCAAGTTAATGACTTTTGTCTCAATAAAATTGGCTAATTCAACCCCTTAGTTTAAAGTTAAAAACTCTTTTAGTGTAGACAGCCTGAAATTAACTACGGTTTGTAAATATCACCCAAATTGTTGGGGCTTTCCGAGAAAGACACTCTGAAAATAATAGTGATATTGTATAGACTGTTTGCAAGAAGATCACGAGAGGTGTTTAAAAACTAAGCTGGGCGTGGTGAAATTCAAAAGGCAACGTATCATGGCCACGAGAGAAAGACTTAGAGCCAAACAGCCGTGGTCAGCATGCTGGCTACACGGTTGGGTCCTAAGGCCACGTCCTAAAACCCATTCCAGAGCAGACATTGCCTCCTTTACTCGTCTTTAAAAGACACAAAATGGATGTCCCAGGAAGAAAGTCCATGGCTTTGCCCATGGCTTTGCTTTTCCTCTTTCCTCCAAACCAAGGGAACCATGAATACAGTTGCCAAAATACAAAATAAGCCAGCCAGCAAAATAAAGTCTGCACACACTCGAGAAACTGACTTCGACAGGTACAGCCTTCCTCTGCTCAAACAGCCCAACGGCCACCACCTCGCGTGGCTACCCGGGAAATACGGCCAATCGAAAAATCAGTTCCACTAGTGAAGGGTGAGTGACACCTAATAATGGACGCATGACAGAGAGAAGGGGGTAGAGACAAAAGTCTCTGGGCAGGGCTGCTTTAGAGAGAAACTGAGAAACTCTTGCTTGAGTTTCCTCGTGGGCAGATACTACAAAGCGAATGGGGCCGGCTAGCCACTGTTTCCAGAAGCTTTCATGTCCTCAATGACCAAGGGAGCCTGGAGAAGCGGCGGGAAGCAGAGACGTGTCTTGAGAAGGAGAGAGGGGCCGGGCGGTGGTGGCGCACGCCTTTAATCCCAGCACTCGGGAGGCAGAGGCAGGCGGATCTCTGTGAGTTCGAGGCCAGCCTGGTCTACAAGAGCTAGTTCAAGGACAGGCACCAATAACTACAGAGAAACCCTGTCTCGAAAAAAAAAACAACAACAGAAAGAGAGAGGGCATGAAGCCCTGCCCCTACCTCAGTACGCTTGCGCAGTCCGTACACCGCCTGAGAGGCTGGCATGGGCTGCAGATCTTGACCTCTGTGGCCGTCATTCAGACTGCAGTGGTGACTCAGGGTGGGTCACTCGGGGGCCCTTTCAATTTCTCCCACCACCCATGAAGCAACGCTCCACCAGGCACTAGATTTGACAGCCGTTCTGCTAGGTGCTGAGCGCCCGAGGTTGTTAAAGTTTAGTCTTTGCTTTTAAGGAACTCACGTCCTACCAGGGTTTTGACATGCATATAAATAATCTCAAAACGAATGAGACTTTTTTTTTTCTTGGTTTTTCGAGACAGGGTTTCTCTGTGGCTTTGGAGCCTGCGCTGGAACTAGCTCTTGTAGACCAGGCTGGTCTCGAACTCACAGAGATCCGGCTGCCTCTGCCTCCCGAGTGCTGGGATTAAAGGCGTGCACCACCACCGCCTGGCGAGCAAATGTTTTATGTTAAACAGAGGAGAGGAAAATAAGTCTCAGTTTAAAGTTATTACCGTGGAAACAACAGATGAGGAGAAGGTGAAGAATTGTCCAAATATTAAAGAATCCTGGGGATTCCGTGCACACAGGAAGAGATGGAAGTGCCAGGGGAAGGAAGGAGGCAGGCACGGAGTCAGCTCTAGGTGTTCACTGCGTGTCACGTGCCCCTCTGATTCTGGAAGAGTTAGGTACCAAACAATGAATACTACAACATGTAATATTTTTATAATACACGGAGGAAATGGGCCACAATAGAGAAAAAAGCCACGTATCAGCTCCACAATTGTGTAATGTAGCAAAAATTATGCATTGCTGAGCGATTTGGGTTTTCAACATTGCATGCAGTCATAGAGAATATAAATGTAAAAAATTTTCAATTTCTTTGGAACGGGCCTCTGGAGTGTGGGACTGGATTAGTCATCTAGACTAATCCATGATGTATTCCCATGGGTTAGTGCATAAAAACACCAAAATGTGATTTGCATTTGTTAACTGGACAATTGTTTTTAATAGTATAACTAAATTTGTGCTTCTGACAAAAAAATGACACAGCAACTGGCATTGGACTTGTGTCCTGACTTCGATTAGAAAGTGGATAATAACAGGAGAAAAACCAGCCGCTCAGCCGGTTCAATATGTTCAATATCGATAAAGGGCTTGCCTGCTTGTGTATGTGTGTGCATGTACATGTGTGAGTGCGTGTGTGTGCTTGTGTGTGTGCATATGTGCGTGTGTGTTTTTATATGTGTGCGTGCATTTGTGCGTGTATGTGTATGCATGCATGTGTGTATGTGTGCGTGCGTGCATGGGTGCATGTGTTTTTGCATGTGTGTGCATGTGCGCGTGCGCACGTGTATGCATATGTGTGCGCATGTGTGTGCGTTTGTGCATGTGTGTGTATGCATACATGTGTGTGTGTGTGTGTGCGTGCATGCGTGTGTGTGTGTTATGAGGCTCTGGATTCCATCTAAAGGATTGAGAAAAATACTAAACGTGAAGAAGAAGTGGGATAGTGTGACTGGTGACAGGGAGAGAAGCTCAACTGGGAACAGAATAAGACTTTCATGTCAAAACTGTGAGGCAGATGACATCTCTGACACTGAAACCCAGACACCTAAGCTAGAGCTCTGGACCAGCAGGAGCTTCCCAGAAGTTTCCTCAAGATGAAGGAAGAAGAACGCCAAGAACAGATGTGCTGGATGGAGAATAAGAACACATAGATACAAAACGACTTTTCAGATATCAGTAAAACAAACCCAGCCATAGTCTAACCATAACCGCAAGAAATTAGTTTTCCTGAAAAATTGATTTTATAGAGGGAATGTAAGTAACAAATGCAGTTCATCATATGAATGTACTAAGCCACAGAGCACATGGTCAACAAAATATACACAGAGAAGGATCTCTTAAAAAGTCCACTTTCGGTGCTGGAGAGATGGCTCAGCAGTTAAGAGCACTGACTGCTGTTCTAGAGGACCTGAGTTCAATTCCCAGCACCCCTTGGTGGCTCAC
>JAQHUG010000153.1:2993354-3007181 GCA_028555095.1 Dicrostonyx torquatus | reverse complement strand
AAAAAAAACTTTTTAATTTTTACTTATGTACATTGGTTTATTTATTTTTATTATGTGTGTTTGCCTGCATGCATATCTGTACGAGAGTGTTGGAAACCCTGGAACTGGAGTTACGGACAGGTATAAGCTGCCATGTATGTGCTGGGAATTGAATGTAGATCTTCTGGAAGAACAGCCAGTGCTCTAAACTGCTGAGCCATCTCTGCAGCCCCCATGGGACCTTTCTCACGCAAAACCACCACAATCATGTCAATAGATGCAAAACTTCCCTGCTTAACAATCTTCCATATTTATTCATGATAAAAATCCTCAAAAGTATTTGTAGAATTAACTTTGCGGTTCTATTTAAGTATCTATCAAAACCCATAGTAAACATTGTAGTTACTAGGAAAAGATGCGGCACTTTCCCCCCAAATGGGGGAACAGTGCAAGGTATATCCTTCTATCAATCCTACCAACATTATTTGAGAAATCCTACCTTTGCAAGACAGCAAGAAAAATTAATAAAAGGGACATAGATTAGAAAGGATCAAATAAAAGGATATTAATAGAAAAGACGATTGTGCCTGCGGACATTTCCAACAAATTAAAAAGGAAACTCCTGGAATGTGAGAATCTAACCACATCCCAAAACATAATCTCAATGCACAAAAGCCTAACTGCAACAAAAAACTAGAATTTAGAATTGTCATGAGTCATTTTCACTCAGAACAAGAAAGGTAATTTGACATAAGTCTATATGAATATGTGCAAGATTCTACACTGATGAAAGACATACCATGTACATACATGCATACATGTGTGTTCCTATGTGTGGGTGCATGTGCACATTTGTGCTTATGGGCTCGAGGGTCAGAGGGCAACCTTGGGTAGCATTGGTTGGGTACATCCCATCTTTTATTTGACACAGCGTCTGTCATTGGCCTGATCCTTGCTACACTGGTCAGACGCACTGGCCAATAAACCTCCCAGGATCCCCTGACTCCACCTCCCATCTCCCATCTCCCATAGCACACTGTTTAAAATCTTCTCTTTCATTTTCTTCAATTCTAGCCCAGCAGAAACTGCGGTCAGTGGGGAGGAATTTACAATGGAGACACAGCTCAATGGGGATCATTAGTCATTGATCATTTATTGATCATTCAGCTCTCCCGCTAGAAACTTTCCCACGGTCCTATCTTTTATTGATGTTGCAGGTCATATATGACTTTTCTCTGCTCTATTGTTTCTATGCAACATTTTCCGTGAAGTCCTGTAGCTGCCCTTTCTTTCTCCCACGTCTCAAGCTAGTTAGTCAAGGTATTTGTGTGTGTGTGTGTGTGTGTGTGTGTGTACATGAGGCATGTGTATCCTGTATGTGTGACTGGAGACTCACAGATGTCACATGGAGGTCAGAGGACAATCTCATGTGGTGGTCTTTCCTCCTTAACCTTGTGTGAGGCAGGGTCTTTTTGCTGTCCTCTGATGTGTACACCAGACTAGCTGGCCTGCAAGCTTCCATGAATTCTCTTGCCTCCACCTTTCTCTCTGCATAAGACCCCTGGGATTCCAGATGTGCATCCAGATGTCCAGCATTTTATATGTGTGCTCTGGGGATCCTATCCCAGGTTGTGACATTTGCACAGCCGATGCTCTAACCAGTGAGCCATCTTCTCAATGCCCTAGGTATATTTTTAAATAAAGTTTGCTAAAACCTTTCAGAGGAGAAAGGAAATTGGACTCAGTTTGAAATATTATGTAATAATCCTAATGACTTTGTAAGCATAAAAATGTTAGAAATTCTTATAATTTTTTATGACAATAGCAGTCTTGTAAGAATAAAGAACCTGGATAAGGCAGGTCACTAGAAAAGCTCCCCAAATAGAACAAGCTCTGGTAATGCAGCCCCAACCAGCCCTCCCCTCTGACTATTGGACAGTTAATGAACACTATAATGAGTCTTTCTCCGTCCCACCAGCCAGCTCCCAAATAACGACACAGAGACTTATTGCTAATTATGGAAGCTTGTTCTTTGGTTAGACTTGCCTCAACTAGCTCTTACAACTTAAATTAACCAATTTATATTCATCTATGTTCTGTCACATGGTGTTACCTCCCTTTCATCTCTTCTCCTTGTCCTGCTGGTGTCTCGTTGATGTAATCCAAGCGCCTGGACTCCTCTTCCTTTTCCTCTCTCTACCCGTACGTCCCGCTATCTCTCCTGCCTAGCTGTTGGCCATTCAGCTCCTTATTAAACCTCTCAGAAGGCACCTTACACAGAGGCTCATCTTCACAGTGTACCCAAATACTCCTCAACGGAACCCCTGCTGTATTCCAGGCCCGGGTGGACCCTGAGACAGGAAAGTCATGGTCAGGGGGCTGAGAGATGGCTCAGTGGTTAAGAGCATTGCCTGCTCTTCCAAAGGTCCTGAGTTCAATTTCCAGCAACCACATGGTGGCTCACAACCATCTGTAATGAGATCTGATGCCCTCTTCTGGCCTGCAGGCAGACACACAGACAGAATATTGTATACATAGTAAATAAAGAAATATTTTTTTAAAAAAGAAAATCATGATCAGCCTTGATACTCTAAGTGTCCAGCTCAGGGAGGGATCAACTCATAAACACACGCATGACATAAAGGGACCAGGGAGAGCTTACCTGGCCGGACACGCAGCTTTTGGAAAAGAACCTTCAGTTCAAGTATCTTGACCACTCTTCAGCTTTCTGCCCTCAGCATGACCGACCTTCCTCATGTGAACAGAACAATACAGAAGACGCTAGGGAGCCAGACACTTCGCCAAATGGTTCGGAAATTTTTTGACAATATATCTGACATCATGGTGTGTTAAGGAATTTTTAAATGTAGGTATGTGCCTAAGGATGCTGGTGTTTCTTGAGATTTTTTTGTTTTGTTTTGTTCTGTTTTTGTCAACTTGACACAAGCTAGCATTATCTGGGAGAAGGGAACCGCAATAGAGAAAACACCCCCAACAGACTGGCCTGTAGTAAAGCCGGAGGAACAATTTCTTGATTAATGATTGACGTGAGGAGGCCCCGCCCACTGGGGGGTGGTGCCATGCCTGGGCAGGCGGTCCTGAGCTGTAGAAGAAAGCAGGCTGAGAAAGTCACGGAAAGCAAGCCCGGAAGCTGCATTTCTCCACGGCTGCTTCTTCAGTTCCTGCTCTGAGTTCCTTTCGTGATGGGCTGTGGCGTGAGAGCTGAAATAAACCCTTTCCTCCCTCCTGTTGCTTTTAGTCATGGTCTCCCATCGCTGTAGCAGAAGCCCTGACCAGAACGGGTAGATTCTGTCTCTAAGTAATAGACTGTTGAGTTTTGAGCACTGGCTACAATACTGCAGTGTTACGAGGATTAGGTAAACAATCTTAGCACCATGTCTGACGGAGTTCCAACCGCATAGGCGCTATTGTTTGACAGAGTAGAATTTGTATGTTGCAATGCCTGAATCTGACAGCAGAGGGAGCACAGTCATTAGGAAAGAGATGCGAACCCTTACATCAGGGTTCTCAACCTGTGGGTTGTGACCCCATTGGAAAGGGGTCGAAAAACCCTTTCATAGGAATCACCTAAGAGCGTTGTAAAACAGATATTTACATTACGGTTCATAACGTAGAAAATTATAGTTACAAACTAGCAATAAAAATAACTTTATGATTGGGGGGTCACCACAACACGAGGAACTGTATTAAAGGCTCGCCGCATTAGGAAGGTTGAGAACCACTGTCTGAGATATTAAGCCCCTCTCTTTTTTCTAGGCAGGGTTTCTCTGTTTTGCCTTGGTTGTTCTGGAACTCACTCTGGAGACCAGGCTGACCTCGAACTCTCAGAGATCTGCCTGCCTCTGTCTCCGAATTGCTGGGATTAAAGGTGTGCGCCACCACTGCCCGGCTGCTATTAAGCCCTTTTCGGAAGACTTTGTCCCAGTTCTGATGAAGCCAGAGTGACCTGAAGCCAGATGATCTAGGATGACCCATATCAGACTGTCTTGTCCCAGTAATGTTCACAGTACCATTCACCTGGTACTGGCACGCGCTGCTGGGGAATGGGATATGGTTTTAAGCATGTGCATTCACCTGGTACTGGCACGTGCTGCTGGGGAATGGGATATGGTTTTAAGCATGTGCATTCACCTGGTACTGGCACGTGCTGCTGGGGAATGGGATATGGTTTTAAGCATGTGCATTCACCTGGTACTGGCACGCGCTGCTGGGGAATGGGATATGGTTTTAAGCATGTGCATTCGGTTTGTCCATCATCCTTGTCCAACTCAAGAAACATAACAGAGGAAACGGAGAAGGGAGATAAGGGCTAACACAGGATGAAGACCAATAACTGCTTATATTATTTATACAAGAAAGAAGAGATGGAGTTGACTTAATTCTCTTTCTGGCAATAACAGTGATAACCCCCACCTACCTCCTATCTATCTATCTATCTATCTATCTATTCTACCTATCTATCGTCTATCTATCACCTATTGATCTGTCGGTCTATCATCTATCATCAATCTATCATCTATCACCTATCTATCTATCATCTATAATCTATCTATTACCTATCTATTCTACCTATCTATCATCTATCTATCACCTATTGATCTGTTTATCTATCATCTATCACCTATCAATCTGTCTATCATCTATCTATCAATCTATCATCTATCAACTATCAATCATCTACCTATCATCTATCATCTATCTATTATCTATCTATCACCTATCTATCTACCTATCTATCATCTATTATCTATCTATCTATCACCTATCTATCTGTCTATCTATCTCTATCTCTCTCCTTTGAAGTAAGTAGTGTCCTTGGTAGACTAGAAAAGCCCAGTCAGTGACTGGCTGTGGGTCCATCCTGCTCCTTGCTTGCAAGTGGCCTGCCACCCTGGGCCTCTCCTTTTGTTTCTACTTGCCTTCTATATAAGGGAGAAGAGAAAGGTGGAGGATCAATTTTGACCTCCTCAGTTCCCCATAACTTGACAAAGTATTCTGTTACCAACAGTTATTACTGACTGGCTATTTTCTTACCTAATTACCTACATTAGCGCTCTAATCTTCCCAAGCATTTTATATGGACTCTGTATGATCATAGCTATAGAAAGTAGTTTGGCACCACCGGAAATAGGCACAGAGTTCAGGTGAGTGTTAGTACCAGAAATAGGCACAGCAGAAGCAGAATCTTCCTTACTAAAGACCTACAATTGAGAATTTCCCTTTTGGGAAAGGACAGAAGGGAATCCAGCATAAGTTTTATAATCCAGCATGGATTATCTTTTAGGGAGGAAGGGGAGTCTGTGAGGGCTTTTGAGTTTGAGATTCTTCACAGGGAATTCATTTTTGAACTTAGTTTGCTTGTTCCGCTTGGACATTTTTCATTGTTTGGGTCTGAGGTGGGCCAGGGCCAATGGAGGGACTTACTATTTAGACTTTATTTGATTTTTTTTCTTTTTTTCTTTTTTTTTGGTTTTTCAAGACAGGGTTTCTCTGCAGCTTTGGAATCAGTCCTGGAACTAGCTCTTGTAGACCAGGCTGGTCTCGAACTCACAGAGATCCACCTGCCTCTGCCTCCTGAGTGCTGGGATTAAAGGCGTGCGCCACCACCGCCCGGCTAGACTTTATTTGAAAACAGTCGGGGGTTAGTGCCCTTTCTGAGAAGCCTCCATAAAAAGGAGAGGTAAGAGGATGAAGACAGAGACTTCAAACAAGAAAGAAGTATGCTTTCAACAGAGAGTCCTCCAGAAATACCCCTTGGGGAAAGTGACTGCACTGGACAGGGGATCATACCAGGATCTCTCTGTCATCTGCGGATTTCCACATGTGGCCCCAGGGGATTGAGAGACTTTGGAGTATTAAACTATTTTTATAAGAATCTTTTGCTTTTCCGTAGGTTGATACTACCAAAAAAAAAAAAAAAAACCAACACACACACAAAATCACTGGGCAAAATAGTTGATGCTTTAGCACTCAGCCCAGGAGGTGGTGCCAAATGATACCACCGTGATTGGAGGCTTATTCCTGCACTCTGAGAAAGCTTAAATTCTGCTTCGCTAAAAGAATATTATCAACTAAGAGGTTAAAAGTTTTGCTAAAGGTACACCTTTTTAGCAGAATGTTCGGTGAAATGGTTACGTATGAAGACATAAAATGGGACTCTTGCGGAAAAGCACTTGTTCGGCTGTCTGACTCACCAAAGTAAGCCTGTCACTGCCAGAGAGCCGGTGAAGCCAAACCCCAAATGGGGAACCTGATTCCTCACCACGAGTCCCACAGCTTCCCAGCACGGGAGAGGCCCTTGGTGACACTTCCAGGTGTGGGTTTCTACCATTGTGGAGGAACTGTCCCAGCATTCAGGGTGTCTGTCTAACTCGATGGACAGATGACCAGCGCACTGCCAAAGTGTCTGCGGATAAGAATTCCACCAACGCACAGGATCCAGACGGCTGGGCTGAACCGGTGGCAGAGTTCTTGTCTAGCTCGGCCAAGGCCCTGTGTTTGAGCCCCAGCCCTGAGGAGAGAGCCACACAAATTGAAATACAAGTCAGGCCAAGGGGGTTTTCTGCTGTAACAGTAGACACAGAGGCTTCCGATAAGGTTTCAGGTTACACAATGCGGTTGGTTCCCGAGAAACTGCCACTAACCAGCTGAGAGTATGGCTTCTAAGAACCTCAAAGCATAACTTGGTTATCCAAAAGGACACTGCAGTAACTCAGCCTTTTCAACGATGTAGTGATATCGGTCTGGATTTTCTTTTTCTTTTTCTTTTTTTTTTTTGGCTTTTCGAGACAGGGTTTCTCTGTGGCTTTGGAGCCTGCGCTGGAACTAGCTCTTGTAGACCAGGCTGGTCTCGGACTCCCAGAGATCCGCCTGCCTCTGCCTCCTGAGTGCTGGGATTAAAGGTGTGCACCACCTCCGCCCAGCTCGGTCTGGATTTTCTTCAAATAGCTCAACCGAAATCCTATTTTACAACTATACACTGCAAGAGAAGATAAGAACATCTAACTGCCCTTCTCAGGACAGACATTAAAGGATGCAAATCACGACAGCAGAGGTGGCCTAGAGTGTAATCCCAGCTTGGGAGACAGAGGCAGGAGGATTAGGAAGTGCACAGTCATTAGGTCATTACGTAGAGATTTGAGGCCAGCCTGGGTTACTGGAGACCCCGCCTCCAAAGAAACCCTGAAGCCACGCTTCTCAATGTTGGAAGAAATTCTTGCTCTTCATACACACGTTCATTTGAACATATAGCGGGGATGCTATTGGAAGCCCGAGTCGGTTACTTCAGATTTGAGTTTTGATAGGACGAATAATGATTGCAAATTTATAATGCACACACATGGGGGTGCTCAGCGATTTTTTTAAGAAGTATTAATAAGGTGTCTCAAGAACAACTGGAGGAGCCATAAGGAGACAGAAGCCACCCCCATTTTGTACAGCAGTTAACAGTTAAAATGTAACAAGAAGGACACAAAAACCAAAGTGACCAGCACTCTAAGTAGGGCAGGAAGTAAGAGGACCACATAAGTGGCCTCTGCCTTTGCTGTCCAGGAGGGTAGCCTCTAGTTACCTGGGGCTGTTAGACCCTGAGAGAAATGTGGTCCCAACCGAGGACTCTAAGAGACTCAGGGTATTCAGCATGAAGGAGCACCGAGGATCTTATGTGGGAATTGAAATTTTTACATTGATTATATCCAGAAATGTTGATTTTTGTAGCTATTAGGTGATTAGTGCTATTGATGCTCGTCCAACCTATTTCTCCTGTTTAAATGTGGCTGGGCCTGGGGCAATGGCTCAGTGAGTAAAATCCTTATATGCAGGCGTGGGGCCTTGTGTTTGGATCTCCAGAACCCATGTGAAGCTGGATGGGACGATGCAGGGGAGTCCCCAGCAGTTTTCAGGCTACCTGGGCTGCCTGACTCAGTGGCAACAGGAGATCCTCAAACAAGCTTAGAAGGCAAGGACGAACACTTGCCATTGTTCTCGGACTTTCGCCGGAGATAGTGGCATGCCAGCGCTCACACATGCCCTGCACACACCTGAGAGAGGGGGGGAATGGGGAGGGAGGGTGGGAGAGAGAGAATAAGAACATGAGGGGGATCGGAAAATCCGAGGAGTGCATCCCGTATCTCTCAGACACGGGGGGGGGGGGGGGAGGTTTGGAAAGAATAGAAACTCAAAGTAGGAAAAAGTACTGTGGGCTTGGGGGCATTGTTTAAATCCCCAGGAAGGCTGCAGAGCAGCCGGAGGGGAGCGTGGGCAGTGAGACTCCAGGGAGGGGGAAAAGTCTGGGCTCCTGGGCGGGCTGGGGCCAAAGCAAACAGAACCTGGGTGTCAAGAATATGGCCCTATGGGTAAGCAAGCCGAGAATGACTCAGAGAAGACCAGCTGCAGTTCCCTAGCAGTTCAGGGAGTGCTTGAAGTCGCACTTTTTTCATGTGGGAACCGAGCAACACAGCTTCTAGAAACTTCCCTGTGGCTAAGCAGTCACAACCCGGCCTCCCAGAGCGGTGACTGTACAAAGCTGACCACAGTGTTGATTGACACATTGAGGGGAGGGGGTGACATCCATGACACTTTGCACCTGGGAGAGAAGGCTCTGGGTAGTGCCCCTGGGTCTTTGCGGGGGGTGACACGTGTGTGTCCAGACAGAAAGTGAGATTCAGAAGCAAATGGAATCTGTGATTCTAGAACAGGCCCGTGTCACAAAGAAGGAAGCACACACCACAGGTTCGAGGTCAAGGTTACTTAGAGTAGGAGGAAGCTGGGTAGATAGGGTAGACCCTGGGAACCTCCACAGGAGCAGACCTGCTGGAGATCGGTGTGTTGGTTCTGGTTGCCCAGCCCTCCGATTCCAGGGCTGGCTCGCCAGAAAAACTGCGGTTTTGTCTGAGGAAGACAGGGATCCCAGGCCTTTACCTTGAGCCTCCAGGATCTCTTTTTGTCTGGGAAAGTCTGAAAAAAAAAGAGTGTGTAGCCCTTACTAGAAATTTTCTGGCACCTTGGGGCCCTCTGCATTCGTGAGCGCTGCTCGTTCCTAGGGATGGGGGCCGTGTTCTGCGAGTGTGGGCTTCAGTCTGACTCTGCAGAGTGGGTGGGAACCGACTTAAAGTCCCAGAAACTCGAACACTGACGCACAGGAAAGCCTCAAGTGGGTGGAGAAATGCAAATCCCCCAGTGGCATGGCGTCAGTGGCTGTGGACCCTGAAGGCTGGTTCTGACTCTGGACTTGACCTGGACAGAGGGAGGGAGAGCCAGGTAAGCCCGGTAGCCGGCGCTTCGCGTGGGGTCTCTCCGCAGGGGAAGGGCTTCTCGGCAGGTGGCAGCGGGTTGTTTGTTTGAACTTGCCCGGGGAGGGTCTTGCTTCTTACACTCAGAAAAACCATCTTCCAAAGAGCTGAAGTTCTGGCGCGGATCTTCGTGGAGGAGGGGGGAAGCCGCGCCATCCTGAAGCTGAGCGGTGGGATGGGGGCTGTGGCTCCGGCGGCGCTGTGGCTGCTGGGGGCCTCTTCTTTTTCTGTAGCCGGCAGAGAACTGTGATGTCTGACCCGAGATGGGCATAACTGGGTTTCAGAGAAGCAGCTCCCAACTAGGGTGGCGGTGGCGGGTAACTGCGGTTTGGGAAGTGTGATATTTGCTTCAGGGTGGGTCGCTCCCTCTGCAAAGTGGCCAGCGACAGCACAGCAAAGCTTGCTGGCTCCCCCGTTGCCGGGAGGGAGCTGCCAGGCACCCAGGTTTTAGATGGACAGTACCTGTCTTGCCACAGGACGGTGAGCCCCTTAGAGAGTGAAAACAGAGACATGCCGCTGGAGGTCTAAAAGCAAAAAAACGATGACAACAACAAACCCAAAAAAAAACCAAAACCAAACAAACGAGCAAAACCTTTTATTTCCTTCAAGTTTCACTTAATGTTTCTTTACATCTATTTAATGTTTTTTAGAAAAGTAAAATGTAAAAGTGAATTATCAAATCTACTCGCATCTCCTACCTTCCAAATCTTCTAGTCTCCCCGAGAGTATTTCTTCTCAATTTTATGTGCTGTTTTGTGTCGGTTTTAAAACCCCCTTGAGTTCCCTTAGTGCTGCCTGGGTATGGTGGGTCATGGATGGAAGTCTGTGTACTGGAGCAGGGGTAACTTCAGGGTTTGCATCCCTGAAGAAAATTGACCCCCCACCCCCACCCCGCAACCATAAGTTGGCATTACCTTCTCAGCCAGACGTGGGGCTTCCACACAAGCTCAAGCCAGCAAGGTCTGCAGGCTTTCATCTCCAGGGCTCGCCCAGGGGAGGAGGGTCCTTCTGCTCGGTTTCAGCCTTGGTTTGAAAGAGTGACTGCTGACTGATTTAATTCTCAGATAAGTTTTTAGTTAGGAAACAGACTTGCGTTCAAACTGTGGAAAGGGTTTAGTAACAGAAAGAGTGAAAGTGGTCAATGCTGTCCCCAGCACCCCCACCCCTGCTTGTGGGTGTCAGTGTCCCCAGCACCCCCACCCCTCCTTGCAGGGTGTCGGTGTACCCAGGCCTTGTTGCTGGTAGGAGGGGAGAATGCTCCATTTTTTGTTCCCAGATCTGGGACATCTGTCAGCCACACACTGTGGGCAGCAGTCACATCCCCATAGGTGCTTCCTCCTATCCTGCCGATTCATGGCTCCCTCAGGAGGGCCACACGTGTGTCCCTAAACAAGTGTTTATGGGACACTCACAACTTAACCTACACTGGCCAGTTGTGAGCGCTGATGAACACAGCCCTATGCAAGATCCAGATGGCTTCTCTCCCTGCTTTCTCCTGCGTGAAACACAACCATAGAGAGCGCTTAGTGGGAGCGCAAGGGAAAGATGTTTACAGATGTTCCCACTGACATCTGAAGACCACATAGATTCAATTTGTCCTTCAAGCGAAAGGAAACACGCTGCACCCCCGAGGGGTGTCGAAATACCGTGAATTACAATGTGAGAGGTTTCTCCTCGACTTAACATTGCTGATCAAGAGCTCTGTATCCCAAAAGAGCAAAATATAGGAACTTCAGGGGTATTTTGTCCTAAAGACGTTTCTAAGCGAGGACCTACATCTACAGCCTCTGTGCTGGCCAGAGTGGGATATATCGTTGTATGCGAGGAAGACCCTCCTGTGTGTGTTCATGTTATATAGATGGGATGGCTTATTCTACTTTAACGTGAGGCGCTAACCATTGTCAGAGGCAAGGAAGGCTTTGTAGGGGGGGGGGAAGCTTTGCCCAACCATAATTCCCTAGAGAAAAATAAAATGTCTATAGGTTTAGAACTCCTTTGCACTGACTAGACTAGAACCAAGGAGAAGTCAGTGCCCGCCATCATCCCTCAGGAAGCTGTCACAGGATTGGACTCCTGTCAGGGGCAGGAAGCTGACTATAGAGCCCAGACACACATGAACTAAAGGAAGCAGGCTTGAACCTTTCCATCTAGAAGAAACTCTGGGGAAGGAAGGAATCAATAAGCCTGGGAAGGTATAGTCAGTGTGGAGCGTACGGGTACCTTCAGCTTGCGCAAGGAAAGGTGGCTAGGGAAGTGGTTTGGCTAGGGAAGCAGTTTGCTGACATTACAGATTCTGTGACCCAGGCTCTGTGGACAGTCGGGGTAGGGCATGGGGTGTTTGGGGAGGAGAGGTGGGACTTCCTGGAGCAGCGGTATGAGAGGTCACGGTAGAACACGGAAGGATGTGGTTTGAGGGCAGACTCAGACGACTGTCCTGCATTAGGGATACCTTCCAAGAAGACGCTAAGAGGAATTGCTGAGCGTTGGGCTTTAGCTATATTTTCTCCTTCCTTCTCTGAGAAACTATAAAAATTGATTTCCTCCCTCCCACCAACTAATAGCTAACATCTTATTCAGGTCCGAGGCAAAAAAAACAAAACAAAACAAAAAAATCTAACCTTACCCTTCTTTTATAGCATGTCTCAATGGAATCAAGTCCAACAACTAGAAATCAAGTTTTTGGAGCAAGTAGATCAGTTCTATGATGACAACTTTCCTATGGAAATCCGGCATCTACTGGCCCAGTGGATTGAGCATCAAGATTGGTAAGCTAAGATGGGTGGATGCTGTGTCCTAGCCACGCACATTTATTCTTTGTGGTCTGCTTTTGACTCAGTAGATGCATTCATATATATATATATATATATCTCCATCCGTGTGTGTGTGTGTGTGTGTGTGTGTGTGTGTGTTCCTTCAAGATTTTGGAGTTCCTTTTCAAAGGTGAGTTTTGTTTTGTCCACTTCAGATGAAAACTTAATGGGGTTCGTGCATTGTCTTTAAGCATCTCCCATCCCAACTGCCTCGGTCCCTGGTCTATTGCTGTGAAGAGACACCGTGACCAAGACAGCTGTTACAAAAAAAAGAATTTAATGGGGGGAGTTTGCTTACAGTTTCAGAGGCTTAGTTCATTATTATCATGGCAGGAAGCATGGTGATTTACAGGGCACAGGAGCAGTAGCTGGGAGCTACGTCTTGGTCTGGGGAGAGAGAGAGAGAGAGAGAGAGAGAGAGGGAGGGAGGGACTGGGCCTGGCTTGGGATTTTGAGACCTCAAAGCCCTCTGCCAGCGACACATTTCCTCCAAGAAAGTCATGCCTTCTCCAAGGCAATTTTTTATATAATGCTACACCCTGGTGGCTAAGCTCTCAAACATATGAGCCTGTGAAAGCCATTTCTATTCAAATCATGTTTTAGACAGAAAAAAATCCTACAGAAACAAACTCATTAAACATGCCAATTCTGTTATCATAGACTCGATTCCAGTAAATATTCTTTTTAGGACCCCTTTCTACCTTCTGTGGCGCACATTCACCTCCCTCAAACACACGACGTCCTGCACCCCCAACCTCCCTTTTTATTTTCAACAATCTCCTTCTCTGTCCCTGGCTGCCTCTAACTTATTCAAATTAGAGCAAGATAAAGGCCAACAGCACACTCAGGGTTTACCCTACCAAACCTTGGCCATGGGAAATCAATCAAAAACACCTTTCCCTATATGACTACGAAACTGTCCAGTTAATAAACAGTTTGCAAAGATCTGTTTCCCCTCATGTAACCAAATTTTTTCTTTTTGCTTCAGTCATCTTTTCTTTTGTGTCAGAATATAAACCACAGAGCAAAGGATTTTAACCACAGCTGCCGTTATCACCCCCGTCTGCAGCCTGTGACCCTCTCAGTCTGAAATCCTGGCTCATTGAACAGTAACCCTGGCCCACAAAACTCAGTTCTAGTCTATTCTCCCGCCTTCTCTCTCGTGCACAATCTGAGTATAGGAGGTCCCTTGTAGGAGGGGCACCGCAAGTTTTTCTCTGTGGCTGTCTTATTTCACGAACACAACGTTTTTCCAGGTTCATTCTTGCCATTGCGCGTGCCAGAATTTTATTCAGATGTGAAGCGGAATTGTGTTCCACTGTGTGGATACACTATGCATGATGGGAGCCATGTACTTACTGGTGGACACATTGGATGTTCTGCCTTTAGGCCGTTGCCAATAAAGTTGTCAGGAGTGGCCGTATGCCAATGCCTGGTCTCATCCTAACTGTTTGCATGTAGACCCAAATGCAGAGCTGTGGGGTCATCTGGCAAATGTGTGTGTGTGTGCTATTAGTGACTGTTGAGATTTCCACACTGTTCCACTTGACATCCCACTTAGCAATATATAAGGACTTCGATTTCTCACTATTCTTGCCCAGACTCATTTTCTGACTTTCATTTTGATTTTTCTTAGCAATAGCCAGCCATTCCAATGAGGATGAAGTGTTATCGTACCATAGATTTAATTTATAAGACTCTAATGATTAGTGATGCTGAAGTTTTTT
>JAQHUG010000153.1:2862654-2885517 GCA_028555095.1 Dicrostonyx torquatus | reverse complement strand
CTCTCTCTCTCTCTCTCTCTCTCTCTCTCTCTCTCTCTCTCTCTCGCTGTGTGTGTGTGTGTGTGTGTGTGTGTGTGTGTGTGTGTGTAAGAGAGAGAGAGGCTAGGGATGGAACTTGGGCTCTGACGAATGCTGGACAAATACTCCAGCTCTGAGTCACATACCCCACCCAGCCTCCCTGTCACCCTCACTCGGAGTGTTTATTCTTTATGTAAGAAGAGACATGGGGCTCCCTGCTTCACTCTCCTGCCTTGCCAGACTCTCCTCCTATGTGTCCTAAAGCCCTAGAAAAGTATCCCAATAGGCACTCAACGATATTGAATACAGAAAAGAAAATCATAAAATTAGCTGTCTGAGGTAAGGGGCTCCCATTCTCTCTCATGAACGTACAGTTGGCCTCTCTAGCCATAGTTTCACATCTTATTCAGCCCACCAGAGATCAAAAAGAGGTTTTCGAGATTGCAGCGGCATTGAAGATGTAGACCTTTTCTTTCTTGCATTAGCAGTGTAGGATGACAGCTCTTAAAACAGCATCTATGGGGCTGGAGAGATGGCCCAGTGGTTAAGAGCACTGGCTGCTCTTCCAGAGGTCCTGAGTTCAATTCCCAGCAACCACATGGTGGCTCACAGCCATCTATAATGAGACCTGGTGCCCCCTTCTGGCATTCAGGCACACATGAAAGGAATGCTGTACACATAATAAATAAATTTAAAAAAACAGCATCTATGTTGAAGCAGTATTGGGGTAACCTGGAAAGATGTAAGCATACAGAAAGGTGTGCTTAGACTCAAAGCAAACGCAGCATGATTTTACACACAGGATTGAAGCACAATAGACGGACTGTCAGGGTTTCTAGAGCCCAGTGTCCTACAGGTACCAAGGGGTGACGGTATGTAGTCTCTAAGGCTCTTCAGCTGTCGTGAATGGTGGACTAATTAAAGCTGGGACACCGTACCGGCATTCGATCGGCATGGCGCACCTGGGAAGACCAAGGCTTGCCCGTTACCAGTACTATGTGGTTATCACGGTGTAATCTAGGCAAGCTGATGTCCATGCTTCAAAGCCTCTGGGTAGTAATAAGTTTATGAGCGGTGTTTGAGTGAAAAGAATTCTCTTCCTACGTGTGTCGGCCAAAGACAAAGGTTTGTTGGGCTTACAGTTTGGAAGGTGTCAGTCTCCGGAGGTTAGTTCCATCACCTTTCGGTAGGCCTGCAACGAGACCTCATGATGGGAGTGTGTGATCAAGACACAGAGAAGAAAGAGGCTGGCGTCTCAATAGTCCTTATTGAGCACACACCTAAATGAATTTGCTTCATCAGGCTTCACATTTTAACTATCCCCAGGTGCCGCACAGACTTTAAGGCTAAGACCTTCAGAGACACTAGGGTGCTATAAGTTTCCTGAAGTACAAATGAATTGGATGTTACTGCCACACTCCAAGGGCAGATGATCAAGCCGTCTCAGCTGTCAGCAGACATTTTAGAGTCATTAATATGCGAATTCGTATCAGCCTGCCAAGGGCTTTGTCGTTCGCCTGTGCATTTCAAGTTCACCTGGGTGGCTATTTTGCGAAATACGAGACAAACGTATTATTTATTTTCTTCTGAGCATTGTAGACATTTTCCTAGATGTTCGATTTCCAACTTTATCAATAATATGTTCACATTTCTTCCCAACGTTGTGCCTTTCTTTTCCAGTTTCGAGACCAACAGAACGGGGAGACAAAGGTTATGTCCCTTCGGTTTTTATCCCCATTTCAACGATGTGAGTAATGTTAGTCATGCGTAAAATATGTATTATTGAATTGATTTTTTTTTCAAAAGGCTTTCCTAAAAGATTTAAGGGCAGATCAGAGTACATATAACTGAAGATAAAGCATTTTTAGTGCCCAATAAAGCATTTTATGTCTCATTTCTTCGAACACATAAAGCGAGTCTTCGGGGCACACTCTCTAGTCTATTAAGGCTGGAATTATAAAGCCGCGTTTTTATATACCATGTACTCCATAGCAGATTGAAGGCTCTGATATGAAATGATGAAGTAGGCAGCTCATTGTCACAAAGAGATGGCGCGTTAGATGAGTCCCGGGACACAGCAAGCTACCATGCGCTATCGTGTTAGAATCCTTGTAACAGTCTCCTGTTATCTCGTTAAGCCGAAGTGACTCTACGGAGCCGCAGTCTCCTTCGGACCTTCTCCCCATGTCTCCGAGTGTATACGCCGTGCTGAGAGAAAACCTGAGCCCCGCCACGATTGAAACTGCAGTACGTCCTCTCCCTCTTTCAGTGGTCTGGGGTGTTGGCCATGCAGCACAGGGGGCAAGTGAATCACAGGGGCTGCGGCACCGCCCGGGCGAGGAGAACGCACAGTTGCGAGCACAGGTTCAAGAGCCTACAACAGAAGGAAGGTGCTGCGTACGTGGGATGCGCGGTGCTAAATACTGCAGCTCGCGAGAACTGTCTTAAGGCGTTTCCCACGAAACCAGACGGCCAAATATGCCTACACTTCTCTCCCTGGCGCAGCCAAGGTCTAGAAGTCTCCTTTGGCGGTTATCTTAAGAAATTCAGGAACCACAGGTTCCAGTTTCTCTTGGCTGTTGCACTGCCTGTCTCTGTAGACCTAACACACGAAGAACCTTTGAAGCATATGTATTTTTTAATAATGTATTTAACTTTATTTTATGTGCACTGGTGTGAAGGCGTTAGATCCCCAGAAACTGAGTTGCAGACAGTTGTGAGCTGCCATGTGGGTGCTGGGAATTGAACCCAGGGCCTCTTGAGCATCCAGTGCTCTTAACCGCTGACCCATCTCTCCAGCTCGAGCATAAGTATGTTTTTAAGAACTGTGTCCCCATCTATAATATTACTTGGGATGCTTTCCATTTGTTTCCCTCCCCCAGTGCCATCAAAGGGTTTGGCCAAATTTACCAAATGTGAATGCATCAGAACAAAACCTTGCAGGGATCCGGATGCCCAGGGAGCTGCTACCTGGCTAAAAGTGGAACTGTATTCAATTCTTTTTTAAAAAAAAGATTTATTTATTTATTATGTATACAACATTCCTTCCTTGTATGCTTGCAGGCCAGAAGAGGGCACCAGATCTCATTATAGATGACTGTGAGCCACCATGTGGTTGCTGGGAATTGAACTCAGGACCTCTGGAAGAGCAGTCAGTGCTCTTAACCTCTGAGCCATCTGTCCAGCCCCTGTATTCAATTCTTTAAGAATTTCAAAGATGGCCGGACGGTGGTGGCGTACGCCTTTAATCCCAGTACTCGGGAGGCAGAGGCAGGCGGATCTCTGTGAGTTCGAAGCCAGCCTGGTCTATAAGAGCTAGTTCCAGCGCAGGCTCCAAAGCCACAGAGAAACCCTGTCTCGAAAAACCAAAAAAAAAAAGAATTTCAAACATGGGGCTGGAGAGATGGCCCAGAGGTTAAGAGCACTGCCTGCTCTTCCAGAGGTCCTGAGTTCAATTCCCAGCAACCACATGGTGGCTCACAGTCATCTATAATGAGATCTGGTACCCTCTTCTGGCCTGCAAGCATACATGGAAGGAATGTTGTATACATAATAAATAAATAATTTTTTTAAAAAAAGAATTCCAAACATAGACAGTCCTTGCTTGCCCTGCATGGCTTAGCCCAATATCGGATGTCCTGAATATACCAAGTTATTTAGATCTAACTGAACTTTTGCTACATTTTGGACCTATTTTTAGGTTTTAATTATTTAAATAATAATTCATATTACTATTCTTAGTGTGATGAATGGATTTGGGGTTTATAATTATTGTGTGTGTTTCTGTGTTGAACTCAGGCTTTCGGGGTGACTGCTTTCACCCGATGAGCCACTTTGCCTGCCCCATGAGTAGACTTCTTAACTCAGTTTTTAATCTACTCGAATTAGGCCTCTTACTTCAGACTGATCAGACCTAATTACTCTACTGAATTCCTAGTTAACTGGTAGAAAGACTACGGATTGTTTAGTAGACAAAAGAGAATTTACTCCCTCAAAACTGATTTCTTTGCAAAACTGCTTCTTTAACAATCATTTTCCATTTTCAACATTAGATGAAGTCTCCGTATTCTGCTGAGTGACAGCATACAGCGACTCTTCACACAAGAGAGCGGTTGACAACGGGGATGGTTCTTGGCCAAAGACCACAGTTTATTTCTTCAGCTTTGCAAATACCGGTTTCTAGAAAATGGTAGAAGTCCGAAGCTTTCCTCTCACCCCAACTGGGAGCACAGTGACCAAAATGCAAGAAAAAAAAAAACCAAAGCTTCAGATAAACGTGCAAGAAGACAGCTTTAAGAAGCCAGTGTTAGCAACAATATAACAGAAGACCTCCTTCCATGCCCTTGTTTCTGATTTTATTTCTCAGGTTTTATTTATGATTTGGCTCTGTTACCATTTCGGGGTGGGTCAAGATTACATTATCATGTCTGAATTAGTCAAAACCACAGGAAGGGTTAGCGGGAAAACCAGATAAGAATCATTAAAGTAGATCCCGGACGGGGGAATGATGGGGTGCGAGGAGCGTGACTCACAGGGGTGAATCATGAGGCTTCCAGATTGCCAGTCCAGCTCCGGCACATCTGTGATGCTCCGGCCATCTGTGGTGCTCACGGCACATCTGTGATGCTCACGGCACATCTGTGATGCTCCGGCACATCTGTGATGCTCACGGCACATCTGTGGTGCTCACGGCACATCTGTGATGCTCCGGCACATCTGTGATGCTCACGGCACATCTGTGATGNACATCTGTGATGCTCACGGCACATCTGTGATGCTCACGGCACATCTGTGGTGCTCACGGCACATCTGTGGTGCTCACGGCACATCTGTGATGCTCACGGCACATCTGTGATGCTCTGGCCATCTGTGGTGCTCTGGCACATCTGTGGTGCTCACGGCACATCTGTGATGCTCACGGCACATCTGTGATGCTCACGGCTACTAGTGTCACTGCCGGGGGAAGAAGGATCCAGAATCATCTCTGTAGGGTGGGCAAATGCACTGACATTAAAGGCACTGCAAGTGGACAGATGGGTAAAAGTCTTAGGAAATGAAGGCTGGGAAGCCTGGACCTCGGATTCCTGATGTCACCTGTAGGGTGCATAGTTTACGTCTCTAGAACATGCCGGACTGAAGGGGTTCAGCAATCCCTTCTGATTCCACGAGTCTCTCCTGGTAACTTAATCTGAGACCGCAGAAGAGCAAGGCATTTGAGTCTCACTGGTGAAGAGAAGGGAGGTGCTGTGCTGACTGGGACTGTGGGTACAGAAGTTGCAGGTGTACTTTGGGCACCAGTTCAGCCTAACTGTGGTCTATGACGTCACTGCTTACTCTGCCTTCGGTCGTTCCAGGCATATATGTTCATGCTCTCTCTCTCTCCTCTCTGTCTCTCTGTCTGTCTGTCTCTCTGTCTCTCTCCTCTCTCTCTCTCTCTCACACACACACACGCACACGCACACACACGCACACGCACACACACACACACACGCACACACACACTTACAGCCAATTATCCTTATCTTTGCCGCTCACCAACATTTCCCCGCTAAGCCATAGGCTGTTTCTGTGGAGCAGCCCTAGTCCCAAGCGTGACCTTTACCCCTTTGTCCCTCTTGGTAGTCTTGCGTGTGTGACCGCTAAGGACCATGTCACCTTCAGGGCAGTCTCAGTTCCTGCTGCCTTCTGGGAGTCAGCTTCCTGAAGTCACCTGAAACTGACCATCGAATTGACGGAAATACTATAAATTTGGGCAGTACAGTGATCTGTTTTCTAGTTTCCTACCAGAAAATGTTGCCTTGAACTAAGATGTCAGAAAGGGTTTTAGAAGCTCCTCATTCCCTGGAATTTATCAGAAGTACCACAAGCTCTTACCTACCTAGCAGACACTGTAAAAGGTTTTCAGAATAAAGCTCGGTTGACAGAACACCAAGGCTCCTGTGTGTTCAAAGCTGTCAGGTGCTGCCTGTGCTGCCAGAGAGAACACGGAAGCCAGTGGCTTGCTTTCTTGAACAGACGCATGAGTTGTTTACACCCAGAAAAATTATAATAAGATCTCTTTTTAATTCGAGACCAGCCTGGTCTACAAGAGCTAGTTCCAGTGCAGGCTCCAAAGCCACAGAGAAACCCTGTCTCGAAAAACCAAAAAAAAAAAAAAAATCTCTTTTTAAGCTTATATGATTTTTAACCATGTGTCGGGCAGGTATGTGCACATAAGTTAAGTCCCTTCAAAATCCGGGGGTGTTGGGTCTCCCTGAAGCTGCAGTTACAGGCAGTTTTAAGCCCCTGGGGGTAGGTCCTTTGTGACCACTAGGCCCCCAGAACCAAGTCCTTAACAACCCCAGGGTTGCAAGATATTCCCTCAAGGTATCAATTTTTTTTTTTTTTTTGCATAACAGGCTTTGGCCAGAAGCATCCTGGAGATACCTGTTTAGTCCAGTTTAAACTAGGCCACATAAACTGGAACCGCAATGGGATGGGATTTAGAGCATATTCCGCCAAACTCTATCACCACAGGGTTTTCCTTTGAGCTGTGGTTCATTTAGGCTGGTATAGAAGTTCTGTGATTGTAGGGCTCCAACAAAGGACTTATTTCTCACTGTCCCGAAAGTTGGAAGTGCAAGACCAGGAGCCACGGGGGGGAGGGTCCCCTTCTTCCAAGCTGCAGAAAGGTTTGGTTGCCTGGTGTCACCACACATCCGAGAGTGTACTGGGAGCTCAGATGAGGGTGACAGGCCCATTCCTGAGAGCTTCTCTTCATGAGAGCCACAGGTTAGAGCCTCTGGGACCAAATCCAGACAGAAGAGTGGAGGAAGTACTGGCTGGCTCTCGCTTTCGTGGTGAGGGACACCTTGAAGGAGCAGCGCCAAGGGGGCACAAGGGCCAGGCTATTCTCACTGTGGCAGACAGACAGAAGGAAAAGCAAGCCAGAACTAAAAGTAGATTCAATGAAGGCGGATAACCTACTCCCTCCAGCTAGGCTCCACCTCTCAAAAGATCCCACAACCTTCAAAACAGTGCCCAGGACTGAGCGTTCAAAAAGTACAAACCAGCGGGTGATGTTTCCTGTTTTAAAACCTCAATTTCTGCACATGGAGAGGCACAAATCTTCAGTCCATAGCAAGCTGGTGGCAAATCAGACGCTTTCAATGAAATAAGATCTAGATTCGATTTCAAAATATTTTCCTTCTGTTACTGGTCCCACCCAGACCAATCACAGATACACATTTTCCAAACCATTTTTAATATCACTTCAACCAGGGAGATAGTTCAGTCACTAAACTGTTTTTCTCACTAGTACCAGGACCTAAGTTTAAGGTTGAAAACCCACGTTAAACACACACACACACACACACACACGCACGGATGCACACACACACACACACACACACACGCAAGCACGCCTGCACACACACTCATCCATCTGTAACCCCAGAGCTGGCAAGGTGGTATCCCTGAGACTCACTGGTCAGACAGCCTCACCTAGTAGGCTAATTCCAGGCCGGCAAGAGACCGTACCTCAGGGGAAAGGGAAAGGAGGCAGCACCTGAGGCATGACACTCGAGATTGTCTTCTGGCATCCACACATATGTACAACTGAGGGATTTTTCTTCACCTCACATGATTCAGGAACCCAGGGCTCTAAGTCGAGGTGAGAGAGTTTTGGACCAAGCCTAGGCCCTTTCTGTACTAATGGGTAAAGGTTTTAGCCAATAAGGCTAATGGCCACGCCCCGCCATTAGCCATTAGCTAATTATTTTGGGTTGGACCATCGGGTCCCCCTTTTGTATAAAAGGTACAGCACACGTGTGTTCGCTCTTTCGTTTCCTGCCCGGTGCTCTCTCGGGAAGCGTGGGATCCTGGTATCATGAGTCTGTTTATATTCTTTCATCTATTAAAATATATATATTCTAAAGATAGCTGGCTTGGGTAATTACATCTTTAAATACTGCATCACTTGGCGCCAACTGAGGAATGGCACAGTCCAGACTTCGCAAATTGGGTGCTGCTCACACTTGGGCGCTGTTCACACTTGGGTGCTGCTCACACTTGGGTGCTGCTCACACTTGGGCGCTGCTCACACTTGGGCGCTGCTCACACTTGGGCGCTGTTCACACTTGGGCGCTGTTCACACTTGCTCCAATTTCTGACGAAGGGCAGATAGCTTTAAAAAGTTGAACAAGAACGTTAAGGGATTCAACTGATTGCATTTTCAAAGTCTGACTTGTGAGTGTAATTAATAGACAAGGAAATTAGCTTTTCTATTGTGTCAGTATGAATCCGACCAAATCCATGAGCTACGAAATCATCAGCATAGACCATACCTGTCTCGATCCTCAGGAAGAGGACGCTGCGATAAAGCTACAAAGAAATAAAGCCACTCACCACAGAAGCCCCACAGCCTGAGTTTGCATCTGTAACCTCTGGTGGGACGGAAGGCAGGGACAGGGGAATTGTGTAGAAACTCAAAGGTCGACCAGCCTGGAATATGCAACCGGGCAGAAACCAGAGAATCCTTCTCCAAAACACAGTGGGAAGAGAACACTTGCTCCAGAGAGTTGATCTCTGACCGCCACGTGGGCTCTGTGCACGTATGTGGCTGACTGCACTCACACATGTGAACATCATGCAGTCATAAATAATAAAAATGGAACCCTCTCGCTCCGGCTTCAAATCTTTGGGTGACCCATATCCCTCCACATTTTACCCGAGTAGAGGGATGGAATTCAGGGACTCACAAATTCGAACAGCAAAGCTGATGGCTTTGTCTCCACTAACTTGCTGAGTTCCTGTCTCCATTAATTTTGAATTAGGAGCAGCCACTCATACCCCACACCACCATTATCTCATATGACAGTCACAGTGACCTCAGAATACTGTATATGCTAAGCAACTGTTAATCAGGCCCACTGCTAGATTCCATTTAAGGCCACTTGTGGGAAAGCACTGGCACCGTGTCACAAAGGTGACCAGTCTGGTTTTATGTATGACCACGTTCACTGGAACTGGTTTTCTTCTTCTTCTTCTTCTTCTTCTTCTTCTTCTTCTTCTTCTTCTTCTTCTTCTTCTTCTTCTTCTTCTTCTTCTTCTTCTTCTCCTCCTCCTCCTCCTCCTCCTCCTCCTCCTCCTCCTCCTCCTCCTCCTCTTCTTCTTTCTTTTTTCTTTTTTTTTTTGTTTTTCTAGACAGGGTTTCTCTGTAGCTTTGGAGCCTGTCCTGGAACTAGCTCTTGTAAACCAGGCTGGTCTCGAACTCACAGAGATCCGCCTGCCTCTGCCTCCCGAGTGCTGGGATTAAAGGCGTGCGCCACCACTGCCCGGCACTGGTTTTCTTCTTAATCTTAGGAATTTTATTTTATTCAACTAAAGACATTAAAAGTCTTTGAGGATGTTCATAGGTTTTTGTCAGACTGCCAAAAAGGTTCATAACTTCAAAGTCTATTTAACATTAAACTTTAAGGACTGTGACTCTCAATAGGTCTTCCGAATGTCTGTGAAGCTCATACTTCCTCCCCTCCCTCTGCTCCGTCTCCCAAGTCTCCAATCTTGTCCTGTCAACCCCTCTCCCCTGGATAATGTCCACACATGCTTCAGGCTCCGAATAGCCTTCTTGTCAAAAATGCGCATGTGTCCGCATATGGGAGAAAGGCTCAGGCCCCGCCTTTTCCACAGCTTCCTCTAAGTTCCCCAGCACACTGCACGTCCCCTAAGACAGCCTTGTTAACAGCTCTGTCCCTAGAGGCCAGCACAATCTAATCTTAACAGACAGTTAATAACACCGGGTTTGAATACAAGAACAGCAATGGCTCGTTCCTTCTTTTTATTTCTTGGTTAGCCTGCAAGACCAAGCTACCTACGAACCCTAAACTCACAGAACAGTCCTCTGTACACATCCTGTCTAACCCCAACACACCTGCTTTCGATACGGCCCAGAACGGACTTCCTTTCGATTTCACCACGAGCTCAACTTCCAGGCTGTGACAAAAAAACGATCTTGAATCGTAGGTGGCAATAACTCCCAACTTCATTTTGATTTAGGTCTCTCCCGTGCGTACCTCACAGTCCCCCTGTCGGTCTGCTCGCAGGTGGACCCAGTGTCCCCAGAATATTCCCTAACCCTGCCTTCGTTAAACCCATGTCCACTGATACATGTAGCAAGGCCTACACAACAGGATAGACAGTCATTGCCTTAAGCATCTTCTATGCTACAGACAGGAAGAAATATAGTAGCCATCTAGACAGGGTAAACAGGCGGTGAATGTGGGGGAGGGGCAGTACAAAGGACTGGCTTCATTTACATTCTGGAGGGAAGTTGTTCCGACGAGACACGCCCAGGCCAGGAGGCAGGAGGCAGAAGGGCCCACAAAAGGTCTGAATAGTTGAGCTGACCTGTGATCCCTACCCCCAGTGGTTTTTTTGTTTTGTTTTGTTTTTTCTTTTTTTTGGTTTTTCGAGACAGGGTTTCTCTGTGGCTTTGGAGCCTGCGCTGGAACTAGCTCTTGTAGACCAGGCTGGTCTCGAACTCACAGAGATCCACCTGCCTCTGCCTCCCGAGTGCTGGGATTAAAGGCGTGCGGCACCACAGCCTGACCCTACCCCCAGTGTTAATGTCAGCAATGCACTGGGAAGAATTCTGAGAACAGCTCTGTACCCAGGAGCCCGTCTCCTACAGAGCTTCCCGTTTGAGTCACAAAGAGAAATTTCTGTGTCGACTTGCTCAGTTGTCCCACGTGTCATTCTGTGTATGTGTGAAAGACGGTGAGTGTGACACAGAGACGCACTGGGGCCGTCGGCTTTCATGAAGCGCGAGTCGAGAGCAGAGCCCTATCGCAGCAAAAGTCTCTCCTGAATGACGATGCTGTGGTGAGGCTAAGATGGAAACAGACAGTGATGCAGAGGGGCAGATGTAGTGTTTGGAGGGTTATAAAAAGTTATCGGAAGAAGTGACCAGTGAAGGCCTTTCCAAGGACGTGACCCAGCTAAACACGGGAAGGCCAGCGCCAGCCCATGAACTCAGCCAGTTAGGGTCCCAAAGACCAGTAGGTAAAAACTAGGGGTTCAGGAACCCATGAAGCGTCCGACAGGGTGAGATAAAATGAGGGAAAAAAGAGGCAGATGGGACCAACTTCTGTAAGGCCTTCGTGGGGAAAGCGAAAGGCGCTGGATTCTATTGCCCATGCTACAGAAAGCCAGGAGAATTAAATATAAGAGCGGTGGGATAAAATTTGCTTCTTCAGTCTAAGTTTTTCTTCACATGAACGTGTAACAAGGGTTCTTCTGAAATGAACGCCCCCTCCCTGTGCTCCTCGGTGTGGAATGGCTTCTGCAGGGCAGGGCATTTAGGACCCTGTCCTTGAGTTCCCGGGCCACTGATGCCTCAAAATCCTTTAGAGGTTTTGCACTTAGCCCCACGTTTCCATTTGTCTTGCGCTCCGCATATTATCCTGCTGATCCAGTGTTCCTAGCGTGGCAAAGAAACGTGGCTCTGTCTTGTGGGATTTACATACAAACTGCATGTTGGGGTGCAGAAGTTGGGTGTCGTGGGTCCCCTCTGAAGAAGCCTGGCAGTGTGAGCCAGTTGGGCAGGTCTTTCCCACTCACTCTACCTAGACTGCTGCCAGTTTCCCCTAAGTGGCTGCGGGAAGCCGCAGAGCTCCATCCCACCGCCTCCCAGATTCAGGAAAGTCATAAAAACGGCAGGCAGAGCCCAGGGCTTCTTGTCCCTCGGCCACAGTCAGAATCATTTTCCAGTGACTAAGCTATTCTCCCTTCATCCTTCCATACTTTTGCGACCAGCCTGGGTGGCGGGGGGTCTGGGGTAGCCCGTGTGCACGCGGGGAAGGAAGGTCACCCTCCGCTCCCTGCAAGACCCCAGGGTCCCCACCCACCCAAGAGCCGAGCCTGCGCAGTGCGCGGCAGGGAGGACGGGTGGGAGGGGGCGGCGAGGTGGGGAGGGGCGGGGCGGCGGTGGGAAAGTCCCGGGTTCGCGCGTGCGCACTGCCTGCCGGCGGGTGCTTTCGCTTTTCGGTTTCCTCTCAGAGGACCCGGTTCTCGGTGCCGGCTGGTTTCCCCGAAAACACGTGGTGCGGCTCTTCCCGGCAGCCGCCTTCCCCCCGCGGCGGCTCACACGACCGCGCGGCGCAGCGCCCCTAGCGGCGAGCACGGTGCGGACCGCCCGCGGGGTCCCAAAGTCCCGCCAGGCCGCCGCTGGAGGGATTATTCCAGGACCCTTAAAAACGTGTGTGGCCGTGACCCACCACCATAACACTAGCATTTTAGAATACCTTCCCTGGGTTTTTATTTCTTTATATTTGCAGGAGCCTTACAATGCAGACTATCTTTTATCCCCCCCCCTTTTTTAAATTTAACTGTTCATCGGATGTTTTCCAACGCAATTCAATAGTCGCCGTCAGCATAACTTTGATAGTCTGTCACTATCAAATTGTGCTTTGGTGTGCAAATATGAATTGCGCTTTGTCAGCTAGAAGACTTTTTTCACCAACTCAAACGAAACTTTGGTAACAGTGCCCACCAGCACAAGCAGTTCACACGCAACGGGGCATTTCCTTATGGCACACATTTCCTGTAACTCCCAGAATATTGTAAAAGCGTTCACAAATTGTCGTTATTGTTTCTATGTGAATACGTGTGCTCCTGCATGAGTTAAGGAGCACCACATGCATGCAGGTGGCCTCGGAGGCCAGAGGGCATGGGATCCCCTAGAACCGAAACTGGGGTTACAGGTGGCTGTGAGTTGCCTAATGGGAGCTCAATCCCAGACTCTTCTGACCGCCAAGCCATCTCTCCATCCCCAGCATTTTAATGTCTAGTAGAATTTTTGCATGATGTACCACTTGTCACTAATGAGAAGAATTTGACTTGACAGCACATGGATGGTCGTTCCCCCGAAAGTGTATTGGGCAGAAACGTATCGTGTGCACACAGCAAGTTTAACATGTGGCATGTGCCTTGTATTTCAACAAACTACACGGTACAGGGACTCCCGCGGAGCTGCTATTAACTGAGCTTTGGAAACACTCACCAAGATAAGGGATTATACAAAATCTAATTATTAATTAAATTAATTTTAATTCATTAATTAATTTGTTAATTAATTTAATTAAGTAATTAAATTCAATTTTTTTTTTTTGTTTTTCGAGACAGGGTTTCTCTGTGGCTTTGGAGCCTGTACTGGAACTAGCTCTTGTAGACCAGGCTGGTCTCGAACTCACAGAGATCCGCCTGCCTCTGCCTCCCGAGTGCTGGGATTAAAGGCGTGTGCCACCACTGCCCGGCTTAAAGTTTTAAAAGCAGTGAATTTCCATCTGTGTTCGGCTCTGTTTCAGATAAACCAACAGGGCAAATACGCAATGAAGTGACATTCTTGGGACTGCGTAGTCACAAGACCTACTGTGGACAAGGAGAAGTGAGAAAAGGTTGGCAGAATTTTTTTTAAGGAATTCTAAAGGATAGCCATTTAGATTATGGCAATAACAGTGATTGTATAGTATAGCTAAGTTATAATAGGTCTTAGTTATACCTCTTAGAAGGTATAGCTAAGTTAGAAGAGGTCCATTGAGAGGCAAGGGAAGTCTGCGAACATTTTGGTGTACATTTATTTGTTGGATATTTAGCTGGCATGTTGAAACAGACCAAGGCTGTGAAGAAATACCCATATCTCATACCTGTCTAGTCTTGTGATGAGAGAGTCATAGGCACGCACAGGGTTAAGTCATTCCTTGAAGAGGTGTTCCAGGCCAAATGCCTTGGGGATGGGAAATACGCTTGTTCCACGTGAGAATTTTTGGTTTCGAATTCAGTTTTTATATTCTCTGCTCCCCGCCTCTCCGTAAGATCTGTATCAGTGATCTGATATATAACGTATAACATATGTCCAATAAAGGCAACTTGTCCCCCAGTTCAGCGTGGCAAAACAGTCATTTACCACTGCTGGCTAAAGACTAGCCAATGCTCTGCCTATCTGGGCCAGGCCCATCTGATCTCTCCTGAATGTTCACACAAATCTAAGGTCGAACCCTGGAGAACAGCACTGACCCCACAGTGGCCCATCGTCCTTCATCCCTCAAAGGGCTGCCCTGAAGTGCCCAGACATAACAGGGCTCCAACTGATACAGTGTCTTATCTGTTGCCTGATAGTGTTCAAAACAAGTCACAGGTCAGCCCAGATTCAAAGGTTGAGGAAACTGTTCCCTCCGTCTGTTAAGGAAGTCAGTACGAGGCTGCATTGCAGAAATCAGAGGCGAGCATGGTGGCCGCTGAAAGTCCCACACTGGATGAAGGACTGTGTAATGCTAGCATCTAGCCATTTGCTTGTCTGGTGGCATTTCCATTTGTGTGCTTCTATTTTTAGCTACTGTAAATATCTATTTAATAACGGACATAATGCAACAAGATAGGTCTAGCCGATTAACGTAAGAGAATGACAGAACACAAGAAGGGGTGGATAAGGAATAGGGATGACCTTGGTTGTTGTTTTTCCAAGGAAAAATAAATGGTCCTGAAATGAGAGATTCAGAACGCTTTCTAGGAGTCTTTCCCACGCCGTCATGAATTACAAGTTAGTCCAGTGCCTTCATTATTTGTAGTACAACGTGGCTCCTAGGTTCCTCACCACCGTGGACTTCCTTTTGTCTACATACTAGTTCAGGCCATGATAAAGCACAATTCCTTCTTACCTGATTCTTCTGGCTGATTTCCAGTGATTGAAGGGATGCTTGTCATAGCCTGGCCCTTTCGTTCAAATCCAATGCAAGTCTTTGTATGTATTGTTTTACATTTTACCCTATTGGAAGGATTAGAATGATTATTTTGTCATCTGGAAAGTAGCTGTTTCGGAGGGGTGGAGGGAATCTCAGATACACAGTGAGAGCCAACACGGGCCAGTTCTCCAGGCACGGGGCTCGAGTGGGCTATCCTGGCCTATCTCCTGGATCAGTAGGAGCAGCTGCACCTGGGGAAACCACTTTCTGGAAAAAGAATGAGAAAACAATAACAGATGCCAAAGAGCAGGGCAAGTTACAATTCCTTCTCCGACAGTTACAATTCCTACCATTCCCAGCACAGTTCCTTTTGCTGGAAGAAGCCACAAGCCTGAGTCAGGGCACAGAGAGGAACGCTCTCTCTCAGTGAGCCTATGGCGAGCTAGGAAGAAAAAAAATAGATTTGAAAAATAGAGTTTACCAGATATGTCATTGTTTTTTTTTTTTAGTTTTATGTCTTCTGCGTATTTGATATTGTTGTTACAAAGATTCAACTTCCTGAGTCGAATGTTGCAAAACAGTATCATGCATTTGGAAGTGTCTTTCTTCTAGGTTTCTGTTTTGGTTTTGGAAAATTTTTGTTTGTTTCTTTTGCTTGCGTTTCATTTTTTAAAATTTGAGATTATAATTGTATTTTTCCCTTTCCTCCCTCCAACCTGTCCCATAGGCCCCTTCCTGCTCTCCTTTAGAGTCGTGGCCTCTTTTTTCACCAATTGTTAGTGCATAAATATAACTTAAGTATAATCTGTTCAATCTGCATCCTGTTGCTTGCAGGTGTGTTTTCAGGGCTGACTTTCAGATCACTGGACAATCTCTTCCCCGAGCCCCACTTCTGCTCCCAGTTTTCCTCAGTTGCTGTCATTCTCTGAGGCCCTGTGGGCTTTCCCCTCAACCAGTTCAGAAGCTGTTGTCTTTCATGGTAGCCCCTACAACATAAGAAAGAGATTTCTCTTCAGAAACTGTAACTCTTAGCGACAATAGCCCTTGAACACTTCAAAAAACATAAAGAATTAAAATGAAAACATTGAGGGCAAAGTACAGACAAATTTAATTGGGTAATTAGACAAGGAGATACCAGACAGGAAAAAAGGCAGGGACATTGAGAGCTCCGGGATGGTTTGGCGAGGGTGGATATGTGACAAGAAAATAAACTATACAGATGGAGAAAGAACAACGGCTGTAATGTGTGTGTGTGTGTGTGTGTGTGTGTATGTGTGTGTGTGCGTGCGTGCGTGCATGCGTGTGTGTGTGCATGCGTGCATGCGTGCGTGTGTGTGTGTGTGTGTGCACGCGCACCCCTTGGAAGTACTTAGATCCTTCTACTCCCCAAAGTTGCTGTGTTATTCGAGGCTTGCTTGATTCAGTATCCATCTCCCTGAAGGAACCAATCGATTCTATAGGTAAACATTCCATGACCATCTAGTTGGCCTCCGTTATACCTGTCGGAGAACTGCCGTCTGATCTGAGACTTTTAAGATGAGTTACCCATCAAATAATTTGGAGAGCACAGATGTTGGCTCAGGGGACTTTCCAGAGAGAGCACGAACTGGTGAGAGGAGTGTGTGTGGAGGGGGAAGAGCTTGGCGTATTCAAAGAATAAAAATGCTGACGCAAACAATGGAAAGAATGGCACAAGTTGTTTAGAGAAAGCGACAGGGGAACACGGCTTTATAGAATATACTGAGAAATTCGAATTGTATAAGAGCAAGCAAGAAAAGCCACCATGATTTTTTTTTAAAGATTGGAATTGCACGATCAGTTTTGCAATCAGATAAAGATCACTAAAAATGACTGCATGGAGATTGAATTAAGTGGGGTGGGGGGAGCCGAAGCAAGGCAGTCATTTGGGAAGCGACTGCGGTAATTCAGGCAAGAGGACGGGGTGGTGGAAGAGGGAGGGAGAAATCAGTGAAACTTTGGGAATAGGAGCAAGACCCAGGGAAGCTTAAGGACCAAGCGCTGGAGAGCAGGAAGAAGGCATACAGCTGATGGCTTTTATTCTGAGTATAATTGGTTTAAAGAGTCAATAGGTATCCAAGGACAGAAGGGATTGTGGAGCTTACAGGAAAGCCAAGGGTTGGTATACCCCTAGGAGGGACCCAGAACATGGAAGCTACCGGGAAGGCCACCAAAAGTACAATGGGAGAAGGGGAGATGAGGTCCTGACATTTGCGGTTAGTGGTTTGGTAATGGAGATGGGGCCACCGAGAAGTCCAGGAAAGCGCAAAGGAGCAAGGAGGTTCTATCCTCATGATGACTAAGGGAGGTATGTTTCAACAATGGAGGTGTCAATTGCGTTAAAGCTTTGTTTTTCTTAAACTTCTTAATTAGATTAATTCATTTTATCTCATGTGTTTTGCTCGCTTGTATGCATGTACACCACCTGCATGCTTGGCGCCTGTAGATGTCAGAAGAGGGCACCAGATCTTCTGGAACCTCCATGTGAGCACCGGGGATCCAACGTCTGTCCCCTGCAAGGGCACGTTGTCTTAACTGCTGAGTTAAGGTTAAGTCCCTGAGTTGAAGGTTTTTAAACGGGTAAGTAAAGCGGACGTCCTCTGGCTTTAGAAACAGGGCAGGTAATCTCCAGTCCCCAGTCGCATCACTGATGCGGCTACTTAATGCAGGGTCTCCGAGGCTAACCCTCCGCAAGCACATAGCTTCCCTGTCGTTGTTCTCCAAACTTGTAAACAGAACCTCCAGTCTGCGGTTTGCACCGCGTAGCGGAGCCCCAGCTTTCTTCCCCGGGGGTGGGGAGACGAGGGACAGGAAGACCGAGCAGCAGCCACGCCGCGCGCGGCGGGGAGGTGGCGCGCTCGCGGAACAGCCGGCTAAATCCCGCCGCTGATTGGCTGGTGCGGAAGGAGGCGGGGCGCCCTCCGGCCTTTTCCTCCAGCCCGGTGCTTTCGTTTTCCCCGAGCTCTGAGTCTGTCGAGGCGCAGGGCGACCGTGGGAACCGCGCACCTCAGACCCTCTTAGGACGCAGCTGAGCGGCGCAGGGAGATCTGCCCCGACTCGGGCACCCGCGTGCAGTGAGTGAGCGCCGGGTGCGGGTGAGGGTGAGGGCGGAGTGGGGCACCCCTCCAGGTGCGGGGTCCGCTGCCTGCAGGTGACTTGGCATCGCGCATCACGGGGGACCCTTTGCCTAGCTCATGGCTCTGCTTGGCGCCCTTACCGTGGCCGTCCACACGGTTGGGTAATAGCAATAGACTTGTGCAATCCGGAAGACTCTGCGCTTTCCCTCTTAACCCTTGCTCGCCTCACTGCCTGGCCACTTATCGTTTTCTTCTTTCCGCAGTTGTACCAGCTCTGTCCCATCTCCAGAGCCGCTGCCACCCCGTGCGTGCAACAGGCACCTAATTTGCTGTGTCTGGTGGTTGCTTGTGTTTGAATCCCCAGCCTGCACCCGGAGACGGTTCAGTAAGTGTTCTTCAGAGTTCGATAAGCGTTCGTGGAAGTTAATGCATTTGGAATTTCAGTGTGCAGCAGCCCGTAAGCAGTTTTCTGGAACGTAAAAGTGATAGTTACTGCAGTACCACTGATAGTGTAATTATTATTTAAAAATAACTCCCGGGCTACCACAGAGTAGTAAGTGTGCAGGTGGGTAAAAGCTGTTTTTATCTGGGTGAAATGACTTGAGCCCTGATTGCTCAGTGAGGATGCTGGACTCAAAACATGTAGGATCCTCATGGGGCTTGCCTGTTGCTGTCCAAAGCCTACTGACACATCCCAGGTTTCAGTAGGACACAGTTTCGGGCTCAGTAATACTTATGATTTAAGCCACACACCGAGTACTGTTTGGAGTCCAGAGGATGCTAATAGCAAAATGTACCCCCTCGGAGGCGCGGATGCTTATGGTACCCCGTGGGAGACAGTCCTACACTTCACAGGGAAGATTGGACCTGATGTTGTAATAGCAGAGCAAACAGATGTGGGCGTGACAAATAGCTTTGAGAGGAAGGGTCACTTACACAGAGCTTTGTTGGCAGCCGTGTGGTCCAGTCTGTGCCGCACAGGCTAGATTGGGAGGGTAGGATGTTTGTTGGGGGCACGGAGACAGCTGGTCCTAGGACTGGAGAGGAAGGAGTACCCCCAAACTCTGTTAGAGCCAGGCGATTGGGAGTCTTGCCAGCCTCAGGTTTCATGAGAGTATGAAGTTGGCTCTGGGTTTGTCAGGATGGGTCTGTTGATGCACAAGTTTGTACCCAGTGCTGTGTGTGTTTAGCCCACGCAGTCTGAAGAAGCTCCTGCACAGAGGGGTGGGTAGGTTGTCTGAGCACTTGGCTAGTAAGAGGTTACACAGGCGCCATGGCCTGACACTCCCTCATATTGCTCTAGGCACGTCCCTAATGGGGCGGGGGAGGACTGATTTGGACGTCAAACAGAGATAAACCAGATGTAAAATATCAATTTGCTACACAGACATGCCACAATGGTGGGCTGGAGTCTATTTGAAATGGCAGCTAGCTTTGTAGTCCATTTTCTTTTCCTTTTGTTTTTGTTTTTGTTTTTGTTTTTCGAGACAGGGTTTCTCTGTGGCTTTGGAGCCTGTCCTGGAACTAGCTCTTGTAGACCAGGCTGGTCTTGAACTCACAGAGATCCGCCTGCCTCTGCCTCCCGAGTGCTGGGATTAAAGGCGTGCGCCACCACCGCCCAGCTGTCGTCCATTTTCTTGCAGCAGACATGACTCCATTCCTGCCCACGAGTTCTGAAAAACATGTCTATGTAGCCACACACCTCCGTACCCCACCTAATACAGACCTTCCCCAGCGGTCTGGCGGGACTAGATTTGCATGTAGTGATGCCCGTGTGCACTGGTGTATTTGCATGTAGTGATGCCCATGTGCACTGGTGTATGTCCTGTTACGTGACGGCCATACAAAATGTGTCCTTAAGAGTTCCTTAAATCAGGGATTGCCGTAATGCTTCCTATTTCTTTTTTTTAATATTTATTTATTATGTATACAATATTCTATCTGTGTGTATGCCTGCAGGCAAGAAGAGGGCGCCAGACCTCATTACAGATGGTCGTGAGCCACCGTGTGGTTGCTGGGAATTGAACTCAGGACCTTTGGAAGAGCAGGCAGTGCTCTTAACCTCTGAGCCATCTCTCCAGCCTGATGCTTCCTATCTCTGCTTTATTGCTTCAAGTGACATTTAGCAGTGACATTTAGCAGTGCTGTTTTGCTCTGACCCGGTGACTCACTGCGTGACCTTGCAGGCTAGGCTTGCACTTAGCACGCAGCTCAGGCTGACCTTGAACTCGTGGCCTTCTTGGCTTCTTGGCTCGGCTTTTCCAAGTGCCGTGATCTCAGGTGTGGTCAGCCAGGCCTGGCTGTTGTTTCCGTCTGTGGAGATGACTCACGGCACATGGTTCGGCTGTGCGTGTGTGAGGACCCGAGTTTGGATCACCAACAACACCCCATCCACACACATACAGACAAAGGCAGGTGTGAGGGTGTGCAGCTGTGTCTTCAGTGCTGGGGAGCACACGGCTTGCTGGGGAGCTATTCTAACCAATACAGGCAGAGTTCTGGTCTCAGAAACTAAACCGGAGAAAGGATTGAGGCTGTTATCCTGATGCCCTTGACCTCTACATGGGTCTGCCAGCACTTTCGCAAAAAAAACTTGATATTGAGATTTAAGATTTCTTTGCGCCACATCTGTTGTTTGCTGTGGAAAGGAGAGAAATGTATTTCTTTTCAAATTTGTTGAATAAGAACATTTTACTGAATGAATCATAAATACAAAGTATCAACTTAAATCAGTGGTTAAAGCGCTTGCCACCAACCAGAGGACCTACACAGTGGAAGGAAAGAGCCAGCTCCTGCAGGCTGACCTCCGAATCCCACTCATAATGTGTAATAAATAAAACATAACAATCTTGAAATAAAATACAAGCTTTAAAATGGACTGTACTTAGTAGAAAAGTTTTAGGAAGGGCTTGCGATATCTTCATTCTAGGGATGTTTTCTACTTGTTTGAGAAAAAGTAGACATTCCTTTGTAAAGATTGATTGGATCCCCAGGTTACCCGACCTTGTTCCCTCTCCTTTTCTTTAACAGAAAAGGTCATGAAGTACAAAGGAAAATATGGGATGGGTCTGGGTGAGAAGCGAACTCTATGCAGAAAAATCTATCAAGCAAAGGTGTGGTGTTTTCCAGGGAGGGGCGGCTACTCCTGAAGCAAGATGGCTGGTGTAGGCTGCGCTGACCTTTGAATAAAGCCCTGGGGATATGTTTTCTGCAGAAGAAGAAAAAAAATGATTCCAAAATTCAATAAAAATGAATATTAAATATAGATACCATTCAGGTCATGCTTTTCAGAGACCAACGAGGTAGAGCTCTCGACCTGTGAGTTGTGACCCCCTTGAGAAACCTCTATCTCCAAAGATGTTTGCATTAAGATTCATAATAACAGCAAAATGACAGTTAGGAAGTACCAGTGAGAACATTGTATTGTTGGGGATCGCCACCACAGGGTCTCCGCGTTAGGAAGGATGAGCGGCTCCTCCTGGAGCCGGAGCTGTCTGTTCACACGTGTGTCCTTCCTGCAGACCATGTCTCAGTGGTACGAACTTCAGCAGCTGGACTCCAAGTTCCTGGAGCAGGTCCACCAGCTGTACGATGACAGCTTTCCCATGGAGATCAGACAGTACCTGGCCCAGTGGCTAGAAAAGCAAGACTGGTGAGCAGAACCCCCTGGCTAGGGAATGGAGCTGGTTTGAAAGATATCTGTTGGTGAAGTCACTTGGAGCTGTGTTTACAGACAATGAATCTCCCCCGTAGCCATAAAACCAAGTTCATGAGTCCTTAAGTACTTCCCATTCTTAAACACATTATTTGCTAATGGTAAAAATTCTAAATATTCTGAAAGTATTTAATGTAGAAAGTCCAGGCCCCTGTTGGTTTTTTCTTCTGTCTGGGGATAAAAACCATGAATAGTTTTTCTGTACAATCTCTGATGCTTTCTATAATTTTTCATCAGTTGTGTGTGATAGAAATACTATGCAAATTGCTAATAATATTAATATTGCCATGCAATTCTATGCTAATATATGGTAATAACATTATGCAAATTTCTAATAAAAGCAAGAAGAAAAAAAATCAGCCTAAGAAACATGTTGTCGGGGCTGGAGAGATGGCTCAGTGGTTAAGAGCATTGCCTGCTCTTCCAAAGGTCCTGAGTTCAATTCCCGACAACCACATGATGGCTCACAACCATCTGTAATGAGGTCTGGTGCCCTCTTCTGGCCTGGAGGCATACACACAGACAGAATATTGTATACATAATAAATAAATAAATATTTTTTAAAAAAAAAAAAAGAAAGAAACGTGTTGTCTTCTGGTACTGTCTGGAAGGGAAGCAGCATTTCTGTCATGTGTTGTACGTCGTGTCTGGAATGAGCTGTCAATTCTGGTCTCCTAGGGAGCACGCTGCCAATGACGACTCCTTTGCCACCATCCGCTTCCACGACCTCCTGTCCCAGCTGGATGATCAGTACAGCCGCTTCTCTCTGGAGAACAACTTCCTGCTACAGCATAACATCAGGAAAAGCAAGCGCAACCTTCAGGTACGAGCCGGCTTTGTGTGTTTCCGGAAGTGTCTCTGCTGACTTCCAGCCTCTTCTGAACTTCCGCTCAGCAGATGCTGCTCAGCACACACTTGCTGGCGTTCAGAGAGGTTCCAGGGACAGAGGGGATTCTCTTTGTGTGGCTAACGCTTATAAAGCATAAATCAATACAATTTCAATTCTTTTTTTTTTTTCCGAAACAGGGTTTCTCTGTAGCTTTGGAGCCTGTCCTGGAACTAGCTCTTGTAGACCAGGCTGGTCTCGAACTCACAGAGATCCGCCTGCCCGGCACACTTTCTTGTTTTAACAGAAACGAAAGGTTTCGTGGGACACAAACATTTTACCCTAGGTAGCTGGAAGCCTTCTATTCTGTTTTCTCTCTGAAGAGATGTCTGTGAGTGGATATCAGTGAGATGGAAAATCATACTAAGTTGATAAAATTTTGTTCCTATTCAGGCTGCTTGGTGGTGAACTTGTCCTAAGAACACAGTAGCC
>JAQHUG010000153.1:2758449-2786299 GCA_028555095.1 Dicrostonyx torquatus | reverse complement strand
ATAGATATATTAAAAAAACAATAAAATCAGCTTAAAATAAATTTATTGTACAATACAAAAAGTAGGCATACTGGAAAATAAAGGTACATTATCAAATATACAAAGCAAATGAAAAAAAGCTCAACAACAGAAATGTTTTAATGCAAACACTAAGATAAAATGCACAACATTTATGCTAAAAAGAAAATATTTTAGGAGGAATATGCATTTCAAATGAAATGTTAATGATGGCCAAAACAGGAAAAAGAAAAGAAAAATATGCTATCATGTAAATGCTTGAATATCAAGAATCAATAATGGCAGGAAAAATTAGACCCAACAATCCTGGGTACTGCTCAGAGCACTTTATTTGAGAACACTGAGGGGACTGAACCACTTCACGAACTGCCACGGCTTTCCTCTGCTTGGTCTGCAGACACTCAATACCTCACCCTTACTCTAGAGTCTCCCTACACACACTGCTGAGTGCTTGCTCCTCACGGTGCTCCTAAACACAGCAGCTGACTTGATTCCACCTCATACTTAAGTGTGCATTCAAGCACTATCAGGATTATCTATAGGAAGTGCTACAAATTAACAAAGTAATTTGTAAATTACACAAATTTACAAATATGCACACAATATGAAAATTTCATGAAGTAGTTATTTTGTGAAGTAGAGCCAACTTTTGAATGAAACTGCAAATTCTGATATAGAGAATGCAGAAAAGAACTAAAATCTTTTTCCAATTAAGGCGTTCAATCCCAAATGGCCCTGGGTATGACTAAAATGCTCAGTGTCCACATGAGGGGCAGTGGCAAGACTATGAGGCATCCAGTGAGGAAATGCATCTCAATACTGGAGCAACAGAGAAGTCTTTTCTAGAACTCACCATGTGATTATTTAAATACAGAACTTAATACTTAAATTAGTCTGAGGTTTGTAGGTAGCACTTCTGGGAAGAAATTTCTTCTGTTCACACCATAGCTTCCATTCTCAAAGCTGGTCATGAGGACTTTTCTACACCTTCTTATTTAGTATCTGTACCAATGAAGTATTTTTTTCCTGCGCTGTATTTACTTTGACAGAAACTGTCCTACTGTACATATGCCCTAATTCTAAAAAGATAAGGCTTTCATTCTTAACCACTTGTCTAAAATTTACAAGTTTAAAAATGAATTTGGAAAAACAAATTTGAAATTGTGAGAAAAATAAGATACATGAATGAAGAAATGCACAAATAAATACTATAGAACTTTAGTATTTTTTTTGCCAAGTTAAGATTTTAAAAATAATCCATAATTGTTCTCAATCGGATAAATGGAGCCCATAGTTCTCTTGAAAAGAAATTTTGATTCTCAATATTGCATTTTAAAAACAAACAGAAGCATTCAGATTTAACAAATATTTTAGTTGCATATGTAATACCTTCAGACTAAATTAATTTCATAAGTATGCTAATAAAAGTTCAAAAAGAAAAAACTTTATGGTATAATAATTTATCACAAAGGAAATATTCATTAGCACTTATGAAACACAATAAAATTACTAAAAGCTAAAAAACCAAAATTTATCATTCATACTTAAATACAACAAAAAATTACATGAATAATATGAAAATACAATCCATTTTGAGGATATTTGCTGTCTTTTTCTGAGCGGCTAACCAGTATAGCTTTTTAACAACAGCACACACCCTTCTCACACATCTACGGTTCTTTGGCTGAACTGTTCCAGTGAGCCGAAACTCTCCTAATACATTGGATTCTGACAGAACAAGAGGAGTGGCAAAACAAAACAAACACAAAAAAGCAAAACCAAAACATATATTTTAAAATATTTGATAAATTTTAACTGCATTTTAAATATTTAGAGCCAATTTATTGCTATAACTGACATATGGGTAAACCAAAGCTAATTTTATAATCTACTGCTCTTTTTGTTTAATATTTATTTATTTATTATGTATACAATATTCTGTCTGCATGTGTGCCTGCAGGCCAGAAGAGGGCACCAGATCTCTTTACAGATGGTTGTGAGCACATGTGGTTGCTGGGAATTGAACTCAGGACCTTTGGAAGAGCAGGCAAAGCTCTTAACCTCTGAGCCATCTCTCCAGCCCAATCTACTGCTCTTTTAAATAAAATAATTTGGATTACTTTGCCTGCTTAGTTTTGTACTTAGCACGGACGTGCTTTACTGTCACTATGAATACCCTGTCAGGTACAGCATAGGACAAATAACTAAAAAAGAAGAAAACAAATCCATCAATACTTTGACACGTAGGTTTTAGAACTCATAACAATGTGGTTATCTGACTATATAGTGAAAATTTTAATGTAATTAAAGAAATTGCATTTTTGTAGTTTTAAAAAACAAGGCAAAATTTGCTTTACTTGTAAATGCTCGTCTAAAAATTAACCAATCTTTTCATTTCTTTATACAAAGATTACAAGCAAAAAAAAAAAGAAATTTTTTTTTTAAAGTTTTATGGCTCCAGTACCCAAGATAACAGTGAAAAACTCAAATAAATACTTAGTTTGGAGGGGAAAGCCTAGCGTTGCGTCCCAGGTAAGAGCGGACTCGAGCCCGTCCTTAGCGTCTCTCCCCCAGACTCTCCATCCTATACACTACAGTTGTAGAGGTGTCCTCACTCGACTCGGGTGACACTTTTTTCCACACCGTGTCTTTTAAAGCAAGTTCTTGCTGGAGACTCTCATAGTCCAATGGTCCAAAGGAATGCTAGTTGTTCAAGCAACACACACAATTTATTAGTGCACTCGAGTGGCGAAAGGTCCACACTACAAAACGGTTATTTTTCAACGGGCGTTATTAAGCTCCCTCGATATGCTCACCCACCCCTGAGATCCTGCTAGGTGTCACTCACGCTGACTGTTCCTACACTGCCAGCTTTCAGAGTCCTCAGAGAGTACCAAAGGTCGCTCGGACTGAAACTAACAGACACGAGCCAGCACTCACAGAACGTACTCAGTGCACATTTCCATCACTACTTGTAAGCGCTTTTCTGTATAGTAACACATTTCCTCATGTAGGATACAAAGGAATGTTATTAAAATTTAACAGCAACTCCTTTGGTCCAATGAAAAAGAAAATTAAGTCCTGACCTTTGGGGGAGGGGGTGGTTTGAGGCAGGGTTTCTCTGTGTAGCTTTGAAGTCTGTCCTAGAACTCTCTCTTTAGACCAGGCTGGCCTCGAACTCACAGAGATCCGCCTGCCTCTGCCTCCCGAGTGCTGGGATTAAAGGTGTGCACCACCACCGCCCAACAAGTCCTGATCTTAATAATAGCTCTAAATCTGAAATGATTATGCACAATGAGGCCCCAAACAGTGATAATAACAAGACCTTAGGGGTACTTAGCCGGGAGCAGTGGAGCTTTCTTATCGCCTCTGATCAACATTGTGTCATGAAACCTGTTCAGTGGCCTTTCTGTACCTTTCCATTTACACATCCGTCCACAAAGTAGACAATGAGCTAAACTTAACCCCAAACAATCAATGATAAACATTAAGAGTAAAAACAAGGCTTTAAAAATTGGATTAAGAGTACATAGTCTGCCAATATCTTATTTTAATATAATCAATTATAAAACAAATACACAAAGCGGCAGAAACCAGCACTGCTGCTGAGCTTATCATTTGCAGTTTAAATATCAAACAATGATTTTAATATCTATGTAGTAGTGATTCCAAATAAAGATGGGAACACCTTATTTATTTGAAATTGGCAAAGACATCAAACTGTAATACTGGAGTTGTATGCAGCAGCAGGCGAGGCTACCCCCTGTCCCAGAGAGCAAGGGAGGAGGAGAAGAAAGGACGGGCTTACCCTCTGATCGCCACCTTCCCTCCGAGGGTCGAGTTTCTTTGCAAAGTGTCTCAGATTATCATAGTTATGGAAGTTACACAGAGAAACAAGATCCTGTGAAGAGTTACACAGAACACGGTTAGGAAATCAGCCATCCCCTGGCTATGTGTACTCATATTCCAGCACATTATGCCTATACCATGCAGCGTCACTACGGTCTCCTAGCAACCATGCTGCTGGCTGGTCACACACGACTCCTTGGTGATTCCTGGGTAAGAACTGAACATTACGGCTCAGTCACTCCAACTGTCAATTTCTATAACACAGGACTTTAACAGGGCATATCAAGCCACTTGTGTAACCATGACACTTTTTCTTTTAAAATTACTTAACCAAAATACAATTACATTCTTTAGATTTGCAAAATATGTAAGCCTGAACTGTAATCAGAAAATAAAGCATATAATTTTAAAACTTATCATTTTTATTTGCAGGATAAGTTGCTTTAGTAACTCAATTGTTAAAAGAGATTTTATTTTTAATTCTCTATTGCTGAGTTCCTAAAAATTGAAAATAAATTATAATCTGGGAAATACACTCAGTAGTTAAGAGCATTGGCTGTTCTTCCAGAGAACCCAGATTTGATCCCAGCACCCACATGGCACTCCAGCTCTGGGGACACAACACCTTCTAGCCTCCAGGGACATCAGGTACAGAACATATACACCCATACACATACAATGAAATTGTTTAAATAAACATAAAAAAGCAAAATTTTCTAAAAGAAAATTAAATGGGACCCAGTTTAAAGGCAATCTGCACCTTCTCTACAACCATCTCCAACATAACCTAGTTAGCTAGTCCACAGATAGGAAAAGCACCAAGGAGATAAAAACACTACATAAAAGAGAAATACCCTGGACACTGGACAGCAGCTTGTATTCCCCCCTCCCTTTTCTCCACTAAGAAAATTTGCTTACATGACAGAAGTGAATTCCCTTCACACTGTTGCCCATCTTGTCAAGAGGCGGAGACCAGCACATCATGCCCATGACATTCGGGACAACCAGCAGAATACCCCCAGCAACTCCAGATTTTGCAGGAAGACCAACCTGAAAATAATTTAAAAGGAGCATCCATATAAATATTTTGATAGACAAAAGTTACATTTCAGAACTGTTTCACGATTAAGGTACATGTAAGATCAACCTTGAAAACCCGAGTCCCATGTGGAGGGAGGGAACTCTCCTCCAGGCTTTCCTCAGACCCCCACAGGGTACAAGGACACCTCCAACCCTTCCCCTTCCCAATAAGTAAATAATTCCCAACCCTTCACCTTCCACATAAATAAATATTTTAAGTAATAATGTATACCCAAATAATATAACTTCTACATTAAAAGTACTGCATAGATATATTTATGATACAGTAAGTAAGGTTCAAAAAAGCTTGGAATATAGTGCAACATTGGAATAAAATTGAAAGACATTTTCTAAGTTAAATGAACAAAGTACTTGAATCTGAACTGTAGAGCTATGAATATTGCTATTTTACAGAGCCCTGGTTTCTAATTATCCTTAAAAAAAAAGAGCATACTGATTCTAAATAAAAGCCTTTTCTAAAAATATTTCACAAATTAAAAAATAATGAAGAATTGCATCATCGTAAGATTTTCTATAGTATATTATCAGAGAATTAGCCAAGGAATAGAGAAATGTTAAAACTAATTAATCCTCTTCAAAAAACTTAAATTTATATTATGCAAAATGGAATCACTGCATAATGGTGGAGCAATTAAGATAATGTACAAAGTTAGCACAGCCAGAGAAACAGTCATTAGTGGATTACTAAGAGTCAGACATCAAGTGCTTGACAGAACTATACCACTGCAGCAATCCTGCAAAAACTGAATGAGACAAGCAAACGAAACCATCAGATCAGGTCTGCCAGTTTATAAGAAATACAAGGGGAAACAGACCAGGTACAGAGGAAAATCTATTCTGAAAAAAAATATACAGGAATAAATGACTCAATGTTTTCAGGTAAAAATAATATAAAAAGAGATCATGAAAAAATGTAATTATTTAGTTTCCAAATCAAACAAAATGTAGAACTATGAAAATCATAATTTATAGTACTTAACAAGTAATCAACAATTAAGTATTTTATATTAAATTTAGTAGTAATGCTAAATGATAACATTAAGTGTTTTTTTTAAATAACTGCTTTCTTTTTTTTTAAAAGGTTTATTTATTAATTATGTATACAGCATCTGCCTATGTGTATCCCTGAAGGCCAGAAGAGGGCTCCAGATCTCATTACAGATGGTTGTGAGCCACCATGTGGTTGCTGGGAATTGAACTCAGGACCCCTGGAAGAGCAGGCAATGCTCTTAACCCCTGAGCCATCTCTCAGCCCCACATTGTTTTCTATGAACAGTGCAGTTTTATGGCACTATAATGCTGTGCTATGTATTTACAGTTCCACTCTAGAGTATAGCAAGGCTGAAAAGCAAGTCTGCACACAGATGAAACAAGGTTGGTCATGGACTGGTAACGATCAAAGGTGAATGACGAATACCATGAAATCCATTTCTCTACTACATTTGAAAACTGCAGGATCTGCAAAATGGCTCAGGGTGGTAAAGGAGCAAGACACTAACTACAACGGCCGGAGCTCAGTCTTGAAACCAAGGCAGAGGCACTGGGGGACGCACCAACACACACAAATATATGAGAAAGACAAGTTTCTTTAAAAAAAAAGAAGTTCCAAAAACTATTTTTAGAAGGGCATCATGATGTAACAACATAAGAACAAATAAGAAATGCCTACAAGTGCCAAGTACACAAAGGTTGTGTTTTTACAGAGAAACCTGATCAGAAAAAGAAAACATTTCAAAGTTTACTTTTCACACTCTTAAGCAAGGACTCAGGCTTTGCGTGTGCATTTCCCGAGTTTAAGGACTTCTTGACCCTAATGCTAAGCACCAGCAAGAAACTCACAGCAAGTCTGGACTAACCTTGTCTCACGGATGCCTTCAGAACAAGAGCGGGGACTTTCACATCTAAAGTGAATGGAGTCTTAAGGACATCTCGGGTACTATTTAACTCTACTTCTTACTCATTTGTAACCAATTAACCTTGGAAAGGAGCGTCTCTCCAGAAACAAGACAGCTTTAGAAGCAGAGTTCAAACTGCACTTTTAAGAGCACCAGTCTAGACTAGTTCCTTGCAAGAGAAAACTAATCAGCAGTTACTTACATGGAATGCAAACTGTCCTGAGAAATCATACATGCCGCAGGAGTGCATCAAACTCAGCGTATTCCGAACGGCCTCAGGACTGAGGACTCTTTCCCCAGTAATCGGGCAGAAACCGCCATTAGCCAGTGTTGCAGCCATCACACTGGCTGACTCACATGTCACTTCAATGGAGCACAGCTAAAACAAAGAAAAAACTGAGTTATAAAAATCTAGGCTCACGGTACTTTATCTCACCTGCCTTCTATGACAAGCCATTTTACCTGATCCGCCCACAAATCTGAAATACGGTTTCGAAAGGGAGTTTACTCTAACTTGAAGCCATTTCTAAGATTTCAACTAACCAAAGTTCTAGTGGTTTTAAGATTTATTCAGAGTTCTCCAAATTTATGATACTGTAAATGCCATCAAATAACAAAAATGAGAGCCGAGGGTGGGCTCAGCAGCAGGACACGCGCCTTCCATATTAGCCACGCCGAGTCTGATCCCAGCACTGAAATGTAACATCAGTGGCATTAACAATTTACCTCTAAACCTAAAATAATAGTCCTCCACATTTTATTTTTAATTACCAGCAACCAAAACTGGATGGAAGCAGGTAAGACTAGTTTCCCTAACTACAGAACCAAGTTACAGTGGCCCACTGAGCAAAGACTTCGTAGGAAAATGCTTTCTAAAAAGAACTCAGATTTAGCCAGGTATGTTTGTACACACCTTTAATAGCAGCACTGAGCAGATCTCTGTGAGCTGTAGGCCAGCCTGGTCTACACTGTGAGTTCCAGGCCAGCCAGCCCCCATCTCAAAACAGAGAGGAAGGAGAATCCCAGTGTCATTGCCTGAGTAGTGAAACACTTTCAGAAACAAAATTTAAACTCCCATGACCATTTCCTATTTTATACTTAAAATTAATCAGAATTTTGCTCACCATGGAGGATTTAAATTCCTATTATCATTGCCTAAGTAGGGAAATGCTTACAAAAACAAAATGTATATTCCCTTAATCATTTCCTAATTCATACTCAGGATTAACCAAATTTTATCATAAATAATAGTCTCCTAACTGGACAATGCCAAATTTAAGAACAATTTAATAGCTTGATGCTCACTTAGTAAAATTCATTTCTCCATAGAAAAGAGTACCTCTATGGTTATCTCTTGATTCCTTCTTGCACTAAAGAATCAAAATTTCACAGTAGATTCATAATACTATTTAAACTGTAATGGACAAAATTGAACGTTTTTATTGGCTAGAATAAACTGACACTAATTTCAAACGATCGTTTCAAGGAGTCACACACATCTCATGCTATGGTCAACGTTGTACTTGCTGGTGAATGAAAGAGGGCTCAGTACCCAAATTAAATTTTATATGGAAAGATTGGGGTCCCAATACAGCTTTCACACTGAGTAAACGGATATCTGGGACCTGTACTTCCATCACACTTCATTACCAACCTCCCGTAAACGTAAGGATACCAGAAGGTGGGAATTCAAAGTGCCTTGTAGGTCAAGTACAAGGCAAACTAGAGATTTACAAAACCTAGTCTCTACATATTCCCATTACAACTTTATTATACAAAAATACATGGGAGGGAGGGGTGTCAAAGAAGGCTCTACTAAACTGGTATCTGTACCACAGAAATGATGTGTGCGGGACGCTCCCCGACACGACACAGGTATGAAGAACTAACTTAGAGGAACACACATTCTATGTGACACTGAAGGCATATGCTGAACAACCTCAGCTCCAATTACATCAGGATCAAAAGATACAGGGAGAACAGAAAGTAAGACAGCACAGAAGAGTGACATTTTAAAATATTGACAGAAGCCCTCTGAAAACCAAATAGATTTGCGTATGCAAAATAAAAACTAGGAGAGCAGAGCAGGGTAAGTTTCTGGATCTGCCCTGCTTTGATCTGCATGTATGTCTACACTGTTCTCCTTATTCCATTCCCATGTGTGGGTCCTTAGCACACGATATTAAACAGCCTTTCATGACATCTGAAAGTCAATGGAAATTTATTTTCTCATGGCCTAGAGTCACATTTTGTAAAATGCGATACATCTATTTACAAAGATAAATTATACAATCCATTACCTGGAAATAAAAATCTAGTATCCCAACCATGTCTGTGCCTTCCGGAAAACACTGAAAAAAGCAAATTCAAATACAGAAAAGCAATGAAAACTCAGGCAAACAAAAGAACGCATTAAAAAATATATCAGTGTTAAGTTTAAGATATATAAAATATTTCCATTTACATAAAAAAGTATAGTCTATAGAGTTATATTATAAAGAAAAGTTATACCATGTTAAATAAATTCCTAAATTCTATTTTAAGAGACAAAGATTAAGATAAATTTGTAATTTAACATATTGAATCAGTCTCTTAAAGTTCTTTAAAAAACAAAACAAGGTTTATCAGCACTAGTCAGATACTGCACTTCAAAAATAAAATGCAACAAACTTCAATGAGAATTTATATTAACACTGTCAATCAAGTTTTTGAATACTACCAGACACATAAAATCAATTTAATAGTAACATGAGTAATCTGTTATCACCTGAAAATTCAAGAGGGCTTTGTCAAAACTTTTCACTTTAAACTATTAAACGCTACTGCTAAGTTCTTAGATGTCATTTTATTACACAAAAATAACCTTGAATAGAAACAAAAATTTAAAAACCTTCTTTTCTTTTAAGTAATATCCAATTGCAAAATTTCGGTCTCCACTTTCTCGTTCAGACTGAAACCTAAAATAAAAAAAATTTACTTAACTTTATGATTTCTTCTCTGAGATCAAGAGCAGCCTGGAGTTCCAGGACTGCCAGAGAAACTCTATTTCCAATCTTCCTCCCCCACCTCCAAATTGTCCTGGGTCCTGGTTGTTGGATGGTTGGTTCTCCTCCCAGTCCCTCCCCACCCAATTTTTCCCCCTTTCTCTTCAGAGAAGGGAAGACATCCCATGTACATCAGCCAGCCAGGGCGTAGTAAGTTGCAGTAAAACTAGGCACTTCCTCTCCTACTGAGTTTAGCTGAGGCGACCCTGCTCCCCTGATAGAGAAGCCCCACAACTCTAACCTATGTGCAGAGGACACGGGTCAGTCCCATGCAAGCTGTCCTGGTTGGCAGTTCAGTCTCTGTGAGCCCCTAGGAGCCCAGGTCAGTTGAGTCTATGGTTTTCTATAGGACCCCTCTGCACCGATAATCCTTCATTCCCCCTCTTCCACAGACTTCTGAGATTCTCAGAGGACTGCCTAAGGTTTGGCTGTGCCTTCTACGCCTTTTAAATGTTTCTTTCAGGTAATTTAGACCTGACTAAGTAACCTCGAATGACCAAATTCTAAGTAATTAACTATTGGTTGAAGTAAGTTCTAGAGCCACAAGGAGACCGTGTGCACGTACCTTCATACATGTATGTGGGTGCCTGAATATGTGCATATATAAAAAGTAAAACAGTACTGGAAATAAAATTCTATGGTCTAATTATTAGGTAAGAAGTCTGACCAACTGTAAAAGCCCAAGTAACAAATTAGACTCACGTTGCATTACTGAATCCAACATATTCATTTCCAGCCATCTTATTCAAAAATTGCATCACCTATAAACCAAATTAGGAGTATTAGTAACCAAAATTAAATACTTGAGGGATGTAATACGAAAACATGATTCTGTGTTGTACTTACATAGTCAAACTTCTCAGCATTATTTACCCCTTGCTGCAAAGAAACGAGAGGCAAGCATGTTAGCGCCGACAGTGCGGAGCTGGGCAGGAAGCTAACACAACACTTCACCTCGCTACCATGGCATTCAAGGCACTGCACATTATCTTACATCTAGGAAACCCGTCTAAAACAACTGAGCATTTCAATTTCTGTACACGTCAACACCATATGTTGAAAAAACTCAAAATTTACAAAGGGAATATATATTTTAAAAACATATTTACTAATCTCTGAGCTAAAGAATACAAATAACCCTGGGATCCCTTATCTTTCACAACAGCACATGGTTTGCTAAAATGTTAATTTCAGTTTCAAAAAGTTTTAAAATTTCGCCCTTAAAACATAATTAGTAATATAGAAAGCATGATTTTCAATGAACAACAATGTATTTTTTAAAAGCAAAGTCTTTAAACCAGTACTGAGTGAGAAAACTGAGCTGTTAAAGCCGACTGATCTCTTCAGTCTACGAGCATGGGAAGAGCTCGACTCAGTAACTCTGACTTCTAACACTAGCTGAGGCAAAAAAATTAATTCGTAGTTCTAAAAGAATAACTCTAATTATATTTAACATTAAGCCAATTCAGAGTGAGAAGATGCATTGTTTCATTACTTCCTGCTCTGACGTGTTATCTGGCACAAATGGTATTAGGAAAACGCCTGTGCAATGTAGATCAGTTCAAGTAGCCAAATGGTTTCATTTTACCTCGGCGAAGTTTACAAAGCAGTAAGCTGAAGATCTGAAATCAAACGTATTGATTGGTGATGTGCACCCAACAGAAACAATACATCGCTAATCTCTAAAACAGGATTCAAACAATTTGACAACCATTTTAAAAAGCAATTTGTTAAGAATCTACCCTCAGTGTTCCGAAGCGTTATTTACAATGTTGTTACAGGGAGTTTGTTCCAGAGTCATCTACTGACAAGGCCAGTTCCATTCTCCCTATGGGAAGTCTAGTTATGACTGATAAACATATAAAACCCTACAAATGAAGCTATTTAGAAAGTACAATCACACGTACATAATCAGCAACAGAAAGAAACACCAGAGTATGTCATCAAAATTAGACATTAACCGAACTTAAATATGCAAAAATAATTTAATGACAGCTGGAGTATAACCCTTTTGTTGTAGGAGGGTTATATATTTTCTCTAAAGCATCCTGACATTTAAAAAGTTTTCTTATACCAGAATCTAAAATGTAGACATGTAACTCCAAATCTGTTCAATGAAAAATAATTAAAAGAAGAAATTACCAACTTCATTGAACTGTTGCAGTTGTCAAAATATTCCATAGATCCTAATGCTGTAAAATATGTAACAACATTTAAGCCACGAAAACCTTTTAACCTTAGAAAAAGCACACAGAAAAAAAGCACAACCGTGTTGTCACATGGATCATGACTGGGTACACAACCATCAGTGTAAAATCAACAAGTTACATTCTCAGACCTAAGCTACCCTGCAAAATTAATACAAGTTTTCTTCATTGAATTATAAAGTTTAACATAAAAAACATTTCAACCCTAGACTTGGTCACATATTTGGTTTATTTTATGGCTTCCAAAAGTTCAATTTTGCTTTTAAATTGTTTTTAAGAAACAACTTAGCATGCCTTTAATTCCAACACTCAAGAGCAAGAGCCAGAGGCAGGTGTATCTCTCTGAGTTCAAGGCCAGCCCTGTCTACAGAAGGAGTTCCAGGACACCTGGGAATGCACACAGAGAAACAACCGTCTCGAAAAACAAAAACAAAAAAGGAAATATCCAACCTTTACTGTATTATTTATTACACTGAGATTCCATTATTAAATAATGTTTTTAATAGGTATCTGAAATGTTCTAAGCAGACTTATCTAAGTAGGAAATAATCAAATACTGAAGAGTATCTCCTATTTATATGTAAAGCCATTTGATTAACGATGTTTATTCTTATATCTACCCTGGAAATGGTGTTTGACTTTTTAAATCTTTACAATCGAGGTGTCCCCATATCTCTTGGAAAGATTTCATGTAACAGATGAATAGATCGGACGGATGGAGCCTAGTTATAATCCTGATGCTGAGTAAAAAGCTTCTGTGCAAAGATCTTAGGGAAAACAAACAAACATATGCAGATACAAAATAGAGTACGTTTGCTTTTCCGAAGAAAAGAACAACTGAAAAAAGCCCACCAGGCTGGCTACGGTCGTGATCTGAGGAGAGGAGGAACAGCTACTGTAACACTGGAGCTGGGGATGGGTACGCGGGGCTGGGCATTCGATTCTGTCTGTTCATGAGTGACTTTGTCGTAGTAAAATGTTTAAAAGAAGATGTCAATTTGTTAATCATCTTGCACACAAATTTGTAGGGCATTTTCTTTTGTCTTCAAAGTCGTAACTGATTTGTGGTTCATCTCTACTGACAGAACCCTGTGAGAGCTCTCACACTAGAGCTGATGCAGACAGCAGGCCCCTTCCGCACCGTCAATGAGCAGACTGACAGGGAACAAGGTCTGGCTAGAGCAGGCTATTACGCCCTCCTCCACCAACTGGGATCTCACCACATAGAATCAACTGTATCTAAGCTCAACCCGCTTAAGTCTCATTTCAATTTTGCTAAACTAAACAAGGAAACAACCTAGAGCGGTGTCATTGGTACTAACAGTTCTTACCAGGCATTACTTTGACTCCCAGGCTCAACATCACTTACTTCAGTACTTTAAACTATTGCCTCGTTAGCAACCAAGACTTTTACCACAGAGCAGTGAACTGTAACAAATATGGACAACACGAGATGGCCTTTCTTCTGGAAAATGGGAACTATCCACACCAAAAGCAAAGTATTTCCAGAGGGGCACATGGGAAACATTTAGCAATGAGAAGTTCTTAAACTGCCAGCGCTCCTTGTCCTTAATCCTTCGCGCCAGGGATGTAGTTATTCCAGCATGACGCTCACGGTACAAGCACTGCTACATACTGTGCTGTTTTAATTCTGAAAACTTTGACAGAAATGTAGAGCTTGTAAGAAATTAAACTGGGCAAAATAGTTTAAAATTCTAATCTATTTATTAAATGATGTTCAAAAGCAAACCATGTGGTCTAGTTGAGAATAAAAAGATAAATGCTAGAATATTATAAAAATTTATCTTGTATAAAAAGTTTATATTAAGCTATAAAATGTATGTCTCTTTAAGGAAATTTAACAAAGGCGATGGAGCTTTAGGTCTGCCTATTCTAACTAACGCAAGTGCTAGGGTGGCGGCTCAGGGTGCCACGCTCACCTGGACCCACACCCTATGTTTAGTACCCAGCATCACAAACCATAAACTGAAAGAATTAATGTAACTATGTTGGGAGTAATTTTCGACCTGATTTTACAATGTTCATGAATGAATTCATGTAACTGTACAACAACAAATAGACTTGGCAACACTATAAACGTTTCATTAGACAGCCAACATGTTAGCCAATTATTATGAAATGTAGTCATAAAGAGTGGGCATGCAAGTCAATTAAATATTAGAGATCACAAAAGAAGCAGAGAAAGGCGATGGAAAATGAGTTTATAAAAGTCTTGGTTTGATCTTGTCACAGAGCAATCTTCTGAAACTAAACAGCACTAAACTACAAATTGGTATTAAAAATAAAAAGCAACTGTTGTAGATCTGTGCTTTAGTACTTTTTGGAGACAGGGCCCTACTACTACCTCTGGCTGACATTAAACTCACAGCTATCCACCTACTTTAGCTTCAGCGCTGGGGTGAAGACAGGTACTATGTGCCCTGCTGGTACAGCATTTTTAGAGATTCTCTCTTTTGATCAGCTTGAGTAACTCAGCTGGGGAAAAGAAAAAAAAAACTCTACCTTTCATTTAAAAAAAAAAAAAAAGAAAAAACCCCTCAAATTTGACTACTAATATAAACGGCAAGTAAATAAAACACTAAACTCCGGTGTTGTAATTTACCAAGCCCAGGGCACCTTGCACTATACGATCTGAGAGGAATACAGCCAGTGTGACAAACGGAAGGCAGCAGAGATGAATTAGACTTCTCTTGAGGTTTACAGAGCAACACTTTAAAACTTTAATGTTTTAATTAAAAAATGGCTGTTTCCCAAAACAGGAGTTGAGGGGACTGACACACAAACTTTTCAAGTAGTGAAACTTAGAAACAACCACTAGAACAGACATAAATTTAGAAAATCGCGTAGCTTACCATATTTCTAAAATCAAAATGCAACAGTGACATCATTTTGTAATATGTTGCCCTAAGTTTCCTACCCAAATACTCAAGGCATCAGACTTTAACTTTTAAGATAAACCTAGGTCATCTTTATCACTGAAAAACAAAAGCATGTGAGACGTCTTTTCATCTAAACGTAACTACCCCTCTTGTTCTTCTTTCCTTTAAACCACACAATCACACATTATCATCATGAGATAGTTAAACAGATTGTAACAAAGTATTCCCTTAAACATAGCAGCTACTATAGGAGAAAAGCAAGTAAGAATAACCCTTGTCTTTGTAATTATGTGCATTTTAAGTGTAAAATTACATTTGTTTTTAAAAAGGTATTTACCTATATAGCTTTGTTTAAAATTTTAAATATTGGAGTTTTCCTATAAGCTTAGTGGTTAAGAATTAATGCAACAGGTTCCTTCTGTCCAAATCCTCCTTTTTCCACAATCTGCTAATCCTTTTGAACATTTGCTCTGCCTCTTCCCCCATTTCCTGAGGATCACCACCAACCCTACAAGGAAAAAATATCAATACTACAAAATTATGAAATCAAGAGTCTTACTAAAGACTCTACTTTTTTTGGAGGGGTGTAACATGAGATTTGTTGCAATGGCACCGTAACAAAGCCCCGAACTTTGAATGAAAAAAAACAAAACCAAACAGTCTTAGGTCAAGTAAACAGCTAAGAGCGTGGCTGCCTTCGACAGCTACGGAAGGAGACCTGCTTTAGGCGCTCAAGTCCAAGCCCCTCGGAAGGAGCCTGTTTGCATCCGGAGAGCAGCACCAACCAGTGTCTACATGATGACTACATATAACTATTTAAAAATAGATGCAGCTTTTGTAAAAGTTAAAATAGCGCAGCATTTCTGCTTTCCTAACTGCTAAAGTCAAAGACACCATTAAGTGGAAAGGCAATCCCCGTGTTAAATATGGCACAGTCAATTCTAACACGTAATACAACAGAAACCAGATTCCACTGATGGTACAATCCATGCAGCGGCCATTTCCTATAGTAAGACGACTGGGCTGTTTGGCTAGGTTTTGTCGACTCAACTTCACACCATTACCATTTTATAAATACATAATCATACAGAGGCTGCATACCGATACCTAATGAATCTAAATTCTTTCTTTATCCTCAGGAATATCTTCTTTTTAGGGCAGTTTTACAACTGTATTAAGCTTATACCTTTAAGATTTATATTATGTTCAGTTAAAAAAAATACTTGTGAAACATAGTCTGAAAACAAAGACTCAAAGATAATGAGTTAAAATATGAACTTCCAACTTTTCTGGTAAATTTAAATTTTACAAGTTTAAAACTGACCGAAGTCACAGATACAAGATGACTTTCTTGATGCCCTTTCTTGCTCCTGAACGCTCACACTAACTTGGACTGATGGGTCTATGACACACGACGTACCATGGGAAGTGAGACTAATGAGGTGATGATGTGGTGTGACCAGACATGCACTTCTCGCATGCGGCATGTCAGTGCACTTGACTGAGCCCACAGTCATGAAACTGCATGCAGCGAAGGAGGCGTTCTGTAAATCATGTCACAGCGCCCTCTAAAGAGACCCTACTGGTGGGCCATGCTAACCTCTTCCACCCCTTTGTGACAGGACCTCACTTCCTATAGCAGGATCTCATCTCAGTTCTGCCGGGCGACCTCTAAGTCACCTCTAAGTCATGAAATCCATGAATTATCTTCAGGAAAGTCAGTGGGCCCATTAAAATAAATGTAAACTTATGGAATCTGGACATTTTGTGAAAGACCCAAAAACGGCTTAGCCATTCTACTGTTTAAGGCTTGAGCATTAACAGAGATTATAGATGAACTTTCCTTAGTAACAGAGATTATAGATGAACTTTCCTTAGTAACAGAGATTATAGATGAACTTTCCTTAATTCTCATTCGTTGCTTCCTCAACTCTGGATTATTCAAATGAGATTTTCTCTCATAGTAACATTTACCGGATTCAGTGACAAAGGCCCACTTAAATCTGTGTATATTTCTGTAAGGACACCTAAGCACAGAGCTGTGCCTTCTATATTACTGCACTGCTATGATCTACAATAATTTCACCTCAGGATAACTGTACAGCATAAACTCAACTGACACTAGCTACATTAAAAGATATTTGGCTATAAAATCTACTTAGAGCCAAGTGGGCCAATGCTTATAAAATACCGCCCTAAAAGAACGTAGTTTTCAGAGAGCAGCTTCTGCTTTAACCCTCCCTGACAGCTAATGCAGGGCATCTACAGCTGGAGGGGTTCTCAAGGACGGGGCTACGCCTGTAATCCCCCCTTCAGCATTGTCTGCATCCACAGTACCCATCTATAGTAATCCATGTACAAGTCCATGAGTTATGTTTCATTCTAACCTGAAATAGACAGGCACAAATTTACTGAGGAACGTAAGTGTCCCAAACACAAAATTCATTTTAATAAGTAACACAAATAGAAATTAAAAATAAATTGTGTGATAAATATAAAAGTCTATCACACAACAGAACCATTTTGAAATACTTATTTCAAAACATCAGCTTCCAATTATTAAAGAAATACAAACACCGACATAAGTAAGTCACATACAATGCAAACACAGAAACATAACTAATGTAATAATTGGAAGAAGCCTTACTTCTTTTACTTATGACATGATAAAAGTAAAACAAATGAAACAAATTTAAATGAAAATTGCGATCCCAGCTTGAGGATAAAAATAATTTACTGTTTTTAATATAATAAACATATTTTGTCTTAAGTGAAAATCAGAACATTTTCTCCTGCATTTAACTAGTAAGAATGTTATATAGAAAATGCTCCTTTCTAGAAGCCAAGGGGGAAAAAAAATTAAAAACCTTAAAAAGAAACACCTCAGTGTCTAATGATCAATAACGTTCTTAAACCTGTGCCAAAAGCTTTCTATCGAGAAGTGAACTAATGGTTGGGATTCATGGTGAGTCAAATGGTTTTCGTTTTGTCCTTGAAATGACATCACGGGGGACGGGGGGCATGGACTGATAACCCTAACCCAATATATTAATACCAAGAAGAATGTATCATGGTCCTACACAAACAGTCCAAAATATATATTTATTCCTGAGTTATTAAAACATTTGACTAGGTTAAAAGGAAAGGCCAACATCTTACCTTTATCAGAGAAGTGACAACGATCGCTCCAGCATTTACCATAGGGTTGTGTGGTTTATCTGAAACAGAAAGGCGACAGCATTGCTTCAGACACCGGGCACCCCTCCCTCAAATGCACGTGCACCTGTCTGCAGGGAGGACTGCCTGAGCAAGGTACACACCTGGGTTCTGCTGACACCAGAGTAAAAAAACGATTCACACAGCAGTTGTAAAAAGCACATCCAAACTTTCTAACCCTGCCATTTCAGTCTCAAATCTTTATCTCAGAGTTCTAATGATTGAATAGATCTCAGTTACTATTAAAGTTCACAAAATGCATACATGTAGCTAACCTCTAATGAACTTTCATACAAATAATCTTGAAAGAGCCCATCTGATATGACTCCAATGTTACTGTTTAGAAAGGTTCTTGTATGTATGCACGCTTACGTATGCGTGTGTGTATCCACTGAGAACATCACAAACACTAGGAATACACCTAAATAATACACTATACTCGCTTCACATACGTCCCCTGTACCTTCCACACCTCCTGGTAGTAAACGATATACTTCTTATACAGTTTTTTGAAAGAGGTATTTTTATTTTCTGTGTGTTTGTCTGCATGTATATATACATAATTGGTGTCTGAAGAGGCCAGAGAGGGCTGTCAGGTCCCCTGGAACTGGAGTTGCAGACAGCTTTGAGCCACCATGTGGGTGCTGGAAACCGAACCTGGGTCCTCTGCAAGAACAGCAAGTGCTCTCAACCACTGGCCCATCTTTCCAGTCTTTTTAAACAAAATTTAACTTTTTTTTTTATTCAAATGAGACTCCCACCAAAGCCTCATCCAACCAGCAGCCTTCTGGTCTACCTCACCCAAGAGAACTGATTTATTTATTTATTTATTAAGTATACAACATTCCTTCCATGTGTGCTTGCAGGCCAGAAGAGGGCACCAGACCTCATTACAGATGGCTGTGAGCCACCATGTGGTTGCTGGGAATTGAACTCAGGTCCTCTGGAAGAGCAGTCAGTGCTCTTAACCACTGAGCCATCTCTCCAGCCCCCAAAATTTAACTTTTAAGTTAACCCACAGTTGTACCCTTTTCTAAATCTTGAATCTATTTTTAATTAACTTATTTCAATTCCTAAATTTAAAATTAATTTTTAAATTCCTAAACTTAAAAATTGAAATTCTTTAAATTCTTAATTGTTATCCTTAATTAATCTTAAAAGCTTAGCAATTCTAATTCTTAAATGAAATTTTAAAATGACATTAGCTTTCGCTTAACAGTGAATCAAGAACACACAGAGTCCATACAAATACTCACTTGAAAATGCCTTCCAGCCAAGACTGGCAGTGCTCTTTCCTAATCCCAGCCCTGAGGGGCGGGAGCTCAAGGCCCACCTCAAATAACAAAACAAACGCCTACTTCCGAGGCAGTGATTTATCTCCTCAGGGATAAGCTTTGGGAACCTGACAATCCCAACACAGACATTTACCTGTACTGCGTACACTATTGGTTTCCTTAAATTATCAGGTTACATTCCACAAGACAAGCCTCTAGCTAAATCTGTGCTCTGAAAAAGCAATCAAATGGTTCCTCAAAATAATAAACAGAGTCACCACGGGACCCAGCCATCCCACTTAGCTATATAACCAAGAGAAGCCTAACTAATGTCCAATCAGCTGAAAGGTTTATTAATCATGGAATATTATAAAAAGGAATAGACTACATGAACCTTAATCATATTAAGCTAAGAAAAACTAGAACAATAAACTACTTCCTGGCGTGTAATTTACACCTCGGGTTCATAGGCAGCATGTACAGCAGAAGCTGGCGGGGGAGAACACCAGCCTGGTGAGACCTGTTTTCTACCACCAGAGGAGTCGGGCAAAAGTTCCTCAGCGTCTGCTGGCGATGGCAGTAACAACTGTGCTACCATTTAGCGTGCGTGTTTCAGTAACACGTATCAGAGCTTGGCATACCAAAAAAAATGAACATGAGACATTTGCAATTTATGGACATGTTTTTCATTTTAACAAATATCTATCTGCACTGGCAATGAACTATGCATGGAATTCTTTCACACCTGTTTTACTTTTTCAAACTGTTCTGAATAAGAACTGCATGAAAACCTGGTTCATAACTGAAAGTATATTAAAGTTTGTTAATGTGTATATTAAACAACTAAAAAGCAGTTTTGAAAAGTATTCAGTTCATTCTGGATCTTTATATTTCAGGTATTTTACTAAAATTTGCAGTATGATATCAACATTAAAGAAAGCTGATTGTCCCACAAGGACACGTGTTCAATATACGCTACACACGGCTGAGCTTCACAGTGCTCACCTGTCCCCAGTCACCCAAGCGCCATTCTTTCTCAGTAACTCAGCTCTGTCATCTTATATAAAACAAATCAACCCTTCTTTCTCAAATCCTGTATACATATTTTGGCTTTGCTGATCTAAGATCACTAACAATATGCAAAACGTAAATTTGTCTCCTAAAATTTTTCATCAGATGTGAAAAGCTTAACTTTGTCTTCTTCTATCACGTATTTGATGTATTCTTTCCACATCTTTCAGCATTAGGTAAATAAGTAACTCCAGGAACCAAATCACTTGCAGACTGTTGAGCTGATTACTGGAGAGGAAGGCCATATAAATTAGCTGGGTAACCCAATCACTAGAGGGCAGGACCGCTTGGCAGAACTGACTGGACCCACAGTCTCCTCTGCCCTCTACAGGCACACCGTAGTAGGTGTGCACACACCCTTCACCCCACAACACACAGCAAACACTTACACACCTTAATAATAAACCAAGTATTTTTAAAAAGAAACCTTTTCTAAGGGATATTTTCCAAAATTGCCATCTCCGTAGATGTGTTTCCTCACAATGGTAGAAACTATCAGCCAACTCCAATCTCAGGACAAAAATTATTTACATTTCAAACACTTTAAAAGTATTACATACTCTTACAGGGTTACTACAACTGCTGCTTATCTGTTCCTAGTGACACTAATCTTTATTATTATAACCTTACATAGCAAGAGTGATATTCATTACCATAGAATGCTGAGCGGAAGTGAACAGAGGCACAAACCCACTGTTTCCACAGCTACAATCTACTAGTGAAATTTTAAATGAGAAAATGATCTTTAAATTGTTCTGTGTGGGGTCTGGTGCAAACCAAGATTCAATAGAACGCAGCATCCCTTGAGAACTCAGGAACAAATGGGGAACCCTAAGCCTTCTTCCGGCCATCAAGGTTGCTGGTAGACAAGACCTTTGGTTTAGCTTCCTATTTCAGTTCTTACAGAAACTCGTAATAAAACTCTAAGCTCTCACCACAACTGTTCTCCTACATAGACCACGTTTTAAAAGCCATCCATGAACACGGCAAAATTTTATCAATAATGTTAAATTTATTTACCCATTTTTTTCCAAGAGGAAAAATTTTTTAATTTTTCATAAGATACTTTGATTATATGTATGGGGGGGGGTGTTTCCTGGAAGTATGTATGTCTCTGCGCAATGTATGTGCCTGGGGTGGAGGCGGCCAGGTGAGGCGCTGGGATCCCCTGGGACTGACACTGTAGTTAGCTGTTAGTCCACCGTGCAAGTGTTGGGAAACACATCCTGTTCTCTCAAAGATAAGCCAGTGCTCTTAATCCCTGAGCATTTAAACAGCCTCTCAAAAAGATGTCTAATATTCAAATTCTACATTTGCTTTTAGATCTTTAAATACCTTCCTCCAAATCAATGTATCTGCCAGAATGACTTAGATTATTCCCTTTGCCTTCCAAAGGAAAGTGCTCATTATATTATAAAATGTTTTATCTTCCAGGGATAACAGAATGAGTTTTTATTAAACCTGGATGTCAAAGGGCCTAATAAATATTTCAGAGTATAACATCCTCAATGAAATTGCCAATATATGCTAATTTATATTAGCATAAAATTATGGTAAAACAATCAGAAAAGATTATGGTAAAATACAGAAAACTGTATGCCCTTTTATAGTTTATTTAATATAGTTTATTTAAGAGTGGTTATACATTCATTCTATGGACAAATAGAGGTCAGAGCCTCTAGCAAAGAAACTGGAAAGGAGATTGAACCTAGCTATTTGTTTATCTTTGTCAAACAGGCTCTTTTAACTGAAATAATTAGCAACACACTCACAGCCATTAATTATGAGCACCCCAGAACCATGAGCTGCTCCCACTGGACTCTTCTTAGGCACATTCTAAACATTTTCAAACGTTAACAGAAGCCCTTCATAGGCGACTGTAATGTAACTTATTTACTGATTAAAGGACGGGGTCTCGTGTGGCCAAGGCTGCCCTCGAATGTCCCCGAGCTCCTGGCCTACCTTCCTTCATCTCCCATCTGCTAGGATTACAAGTGTGCACTGTACCCAGCTGTGGAATGTGTTTTCTGCCCAACCTCCCTACTGCTCTTGCTAATGGTGTAAGAGAACATAAAAAAAAAAATTCTAAAGATCAAAGAAACTCTGCAGCAAGTTTTAAAAAATAGGAAAAGATTTCTTCAAAAGTAGAATTCAAATTACTGAGAATTAAACAGAAAAATGAGTTATTTTTTTCTCTCTAACCAACTTGTAAACATTCCTTACCATCTTCATTCAAAAACAGTTTGTTGAATCTTAATCCACTTGGCTCTTTCCCAACATAGCGGTGCACATACTCAGTTCCCAGATCATTGACTGCAATGGCGTATTTCAGGGGCTTCACACAGGACTGAAGACAAAAGGGGACTTTGGTATCTCCAATAGAATGCCTAGGAAAGTAGATTTAAAAAACAATCAGCATCAACTAGAAACAGCTACATGACCAGACTTGGTCTTTTTATATTATTAATTCTAATCCATAAACATTTTTAATTCAACCGTAAATGTTTCCTTCAACATTAAGGATGTTTAAGGGCGGCTACATGACGCTGAGGGAAAAGCGCCCACCAGCAAGCCTGACAACCGGACTGTAATCGCTGGGACCAACGATCTTCTGATCTTCATAAGAGAGAGAAAGAGAGAGAGCATGTGTGAGTGTGTGTAAATATAAACATTAAAAAGAATGTTTAAGAGGGATACTGCACAGAAAATGGCAAAAGCCTAAATTAGTCAACAAAGTCAGTTTCATTAGATGTTAAATCAGTATGTTTTTCTTACTACCACCTGATTTCAGAGTAAACTAGGCCTTTTAAAAATTACACCTTAGAAAAATGGACATGTTATTTATAACAAAAAAAAACTTAAGCTTTTTTATAACTTAAGAATACTTCAGACTAGATAATTAAAATCACAGATGAAGAAGTTTTCAACTTTACCTTAAGAAGAAAAACCTAAATTTTCTACATTTACCTGACTTGTAGCCTCAAACTTTAGGGTACCGCCAAGCAGGCGGCACATGTCTATAACCAAATCAGAAGCAGGGCATGAAGGTACAAAGTCTGAGCATAGCCTACGCTACAGAGTTAAGTTCTAGGCTACATAAAGAAACTGGTGTTCAAAATCGAAAAAATAAAATACGATAAAATACAATTGTCTCACTAATATAAATTCATCAACTTGTATGAACAGTACTTACAAGCTGCATACTAATAAACATAAAACTTATTTAGTTTTTACACATGAGTGCTCTGTCGTCATGTACACCTGCAGGCCTGAAGAGGGCATCAAATCTCATTACAGATGGCTGTGAGACACCATGTGGTTGCTGGGAACTGAACTCAGGACCTCTGGAAGAGCAGTCAGTGCTCTTAACTGCTGAGCCACTTCACCAGCCCCAGTTACATACACTTTTATGTTAAGTCATATTTTCATTTTTAAAATTAATTTTAAAGACAAATATAATATGTACTCACTCATAAGTAGCTTTTAGACATAAAGCAAAGAAAAACCAGCCTACAGTCCACAACCCCAGAGAACCTAGACAACAAAGAGGACCCTGAGAGAGACGTACATAGAACTGCACAGGAAGGAGAAGAAGACAAGCTCTCCCAGGTAAACTGGGAGCATGTGGTCACGGAACAGGGTAGACGGGGAGAGGTGAGGAAGGGAAGGTAGCAAAAAAACTGTACAGCTAAATAAGAACAATTTTTAAAAAGTAATTTTAAGGAAAGATTGTATTTGTAAGCTAAATTTTTTCAGTAGAAAGAACACTGAGACTTATGGCATAACTGTTCTGACATAAAATTAGAACTTGACAATGACACTTAATGTCTGGCTTCTGGCCAAATAAAAGTATCTTTTGCACTGAGTTGTGTGTGTGCACATGTGAGGGGAAAGTGGCTGACACCAAGCCCTTCATCCTCTCCATTTCACTAAAGCAGCTCCGGCTGAACATGGAGCTTGCTACTCCCTAGTTCTGCTAGCCTGTCTGCACCGAGGACCGCTCTGCTCCCCTCCCAACTGCTGGGATCATGGGAGTCACATTAGCCCAAGACTGTGCCAGAGACCAACTCTGGTCTCCCCGCTTGCATACCAAGCGCTTTCGTCACCAAGCATCATCTCCTAAGTCCCCTCCCCCCAAAAGATAGTTCTTGAAAAAACATTCCCACACTTCAGCATTTTCCCAAAGGTCTCTCTTTACCCAGATTTTAAAGCCAAATCATTCTCTTTATAGTTCTCCTTCATAAGAACAGTTTTTGATAATTCTGCAAGAAGCCTCATCATCAGCCGCTTCTCCAATACCGTTTCCATGTATATATGAAAGACTGTATTTTGAAGATGACTTTTACTTTGCAAATTGACTGATAATGTGATAGGTTATGCTACGTAAGTTCAAGACCAGTCTCAGAATCACGTTTCTTTCTGCTCCATGTCTATTGTTATACAGCATTTAAGGGTTAAAGTTGGTCTCCATAGATTTTTAAATAAACTTACCTTTGCCCATCTACTGTACAGACAGACACACCCCACAAGTCGGGACTGAACTTGGCCAGCTGAGGAATATAATCAGCAACCTATCCAAAACATTGGGAAGACATTAAGAGACAAAGCTGGGCACTATGTTTTCTCTCCCCAGTCCTCAGGATACTTGTGAAGACTAAGAGCGCTAATCCACAACCCAGCACCAGCCTGACACGGGGTGGCTCCGCTCTACTCTCTAATTCCCCATGCAATCCTTGTTCCTATACATGCAGAGACTAAAGAACTAAAGTTTTTTTTTTTTAAAGGAAAAACATAAAAGTTTTCAACCTTGTAACACTGAGATTATATGAAAATCCCTGCTGCTACTTGGAGCACTGGTTGGGGGGACTAATGGTGCCGTAGCTGTTGTGAGCAGGGGCGTCACAGGTTCTTCTGAAGCGCAGGCTGACAGGGAGGCCCACACTTGCTTACACAGTGGAGGCTTCCTCTGAATTCCTGAGCCTCCTTTCTCTACCTCCTATATGATGGGATGACAGGTAGGGGGACCACCATGCTTGACTTTCCCTGGAATATTTTTAAAAACTAGAAATATTTTACTTTATATTAATATATAATGGATATCAGATCTGAAAAATGTCAGTCATCCTTATTAATTTAAAAAAATGCAAAGCCACTTCAGTCATTTTCCAAATTAAATGTCTTATAAAACTTCGTCTCCCTCTAGGCAGAATAACAAAAGGAGTTAGGCACTTAACAAGGTTTAGAAGCACTACATCTGGGGCTTGAATCAGGCTCGCTCTTTGTAAACAAAGTGCCCAGGTTACTCTCCCTACACCAGCGCGTGTGCAGACCTTACCTTCCCTCCAGACTGCTTCTTCGCGCTCTCATACAGCTCATCAATGTGTGAGGTGAAGGACATAAAGTCGGGAATGACAAACTTCCTCCTGAAGGCTTGTGTCAACAAGACAATGTTGCTCTGAACGCACCTGGGAAATGCGACAGGACAACAGAGTGGGAACCTTTCAGTCACCAGCACCTGCTAACAGCGCTAACTGGGAACAGTAGCCGTTACTGGTAAAGGAGGTGAGGCACACAGGTCAATTAAAGACACACTCTCCCTAGGTTATACCTGAACACATCAGATATAAATTAGATGTGCCTAAAATTGTGCCAGGCACTAGAACAGCAGTGCATTCTTTGAGATCTGAGCATTAGAACGAGTTTTACATCCCGACTAAAATTGGTAAATACACAATATGAGATCTGCTTAACAGAAACACCATAAACGAGATTATGAATATTTTTCAATTTTAACATCTTTCTTAGCTTCTGTATAACTACTGGATAATACTTCACAAAAAGTTCAAATAATTGCATATATATTCCCTAAATAACACTTTGAAAGTCTTGTAAGATAAGACCAATTTGATTTGATCAAACTCATCAATTTTCATAAGTGAACATGTTAAGATGTTTATAAAGATAATGCATACTTTATAATGAACTTCTTATGAAGCAGTATAACACCAAGAGCTCGATGTAAATGTGACACATTACGGAATAAAAAAAAGACACAGTAAGCACTCTGGTGATCTTAACCAATATCTGCTTTCTTCCGAAAGCATGCTAGTGTAACCTTGAAGATGGTGCTGCAGTACATCTTAAACTCTGAGCTGAAGGCAGTCTTAAGATCTCTAAGTATCAATCACAGAGTATTTGACAAAAGACAACGTGCTACACATGAATGTCAGGATACAACACAAACTATAATTAATACTCTACGGCAAGGCCCGTAATATGATTTTTTTTAAAAATAAAATTGCCAGGTGGTAATGGCGCATGCTTTTAATCCTAGCACTTGGGAGGCAGAGGTAGATCAATTTCTTGAGTTCAAGGCCAGTCTGGATTAAACAGTACGTTCCAGTACAGCCAGGGATACAAGGAAAAACCCTGTATCAAAAACACCAAGAGATGACAGACAGACAGACAGACAGACAAAAATAAAAAAGTCTAAGTCAGACTTTTTTAATGTTGCTATGAGAAGGTATTTATGTAACTGGACTCCTCAGAGATAAATGATACAATACTAAATTAGCATGCGTAGACAAGAAAGAAAAATAATGGGCATTACTAATGATGAGCAGGTTTAACCTTAAAAATATCACTACTTTCTGAAGAGCCTCCGCACTTCACAAATAAGTAAATGAAATTAAGAGGCTAAGTAGTACACCAATATATATTCTCACTGGTTAAATATTTAATTTTTAAATATCTCAAACAGCTTCTAAAATTCAACTTCATAAAATAATGTTGTAAGGGATATATAACAAGGATACCTTTCTCAAATAAAAAAGCTTAAGGTAATTTCAAAAATTCAATTTCAATTCATTTTTAAGAGGTTACAAATAAAACATACCAACAAATTTAAATTGTTAACCCATTAGGATTTCCCCCACTATTATTTTAAATGCTTAAAACTAGTGAGGGGCTTGAGAGATGGCTCCGTGGTTAGGAGCACGGACTGCTTCTCCGAGCTTTGGTTTGATCCCCAGCACCCCAGGATGGCTCACAACTGTCTGCTACACCAATTCCAAGAGATACAGCGCCCTCTTATGGCCTCTGTATGCATGTGGCGCAAAACACCTATACACATAAATCTGAAAATAAAATTAAAAAGCACATTTAGAGGATTTAGTCAACAAAATATACAATTAAGTTTGGATATGGTGTTCTAGCATAAGATATCAGCAAAAAACACGTGGCAACAGCCTTAAAACCACACACACACACACACAC
>JAQHUG010000153.1:2514915-2528253 GCA_028555095.1 Dicrostonyx torquatus | reverse complement strand
ACATAAGTTCACATACAGCATACATACACACAAGTGCACATACACCGTACACATACATAAGTTCACATACAGCATACATACACACAAGTGCACATACACCATACACACACACAAGTGCACATATGCCATACACACACAAGTGCACACACACACACATATAAGTACACATACACCATACATATACATGAGTGCACACACACCATACATACATGTGCACATACACATACATGTGTACATACACCACACACACATAAGTTCATATACAGCATACACACACAAGTGCACATACACCGTACACATACATAAGTGCACATACACCATACATACACACAAGTGCACATACACCATATATATACATAAGTGCACATATGCCATACACACACAAGTGCACATACACACACATTTAAGTACACATACACCATACATACACACAAGTGCACATACACCATATACACACAAGTGCACATACACCATATACACACAAGTGCACATATACCATACACACACAAGTGCACATACACACACACATATAAGTACACATACACCATACACACACACAAGTACGCATATACCATATACACACATAAGTGCACATAAACCTTACACACACACATAAGTAAGTACACCTACATCATACACACACATGCATACATACCCCCCCACATGCATATATACCCCACACACATATGTACACATACAAGATACACATATGCACCTACACCCCCCACAGTATCTGCCTGCAGAGAAGAGGCTGATCCAGAGACTTCGCCATGCCATGAAACTTACCGTTCCTCTGAGTAAAAATAGCCCTCTGCACTCTGGACACAAACAGAGAAATTGATATTTCCTACCTTGGCTTCCAGAAAACTAAGAAAAGTTTCTGGTTTGAGGCCAAGAGCTGTCAGGGGAAGAGCAAGCACCCAGAGTGCTGGACTAGGTAGAGGTGTTTCCAGATAGCGTGCGTATGTATCCGCGTGGGACAACTCGCCGGGGCACGGGATGAAGCTGTTAGTTTCCTGTCTGTTCTTACCCACGGCTCCAGCTGCTTCGCTCACAGACAGATTCTAGGATCTTGTCAGTCAAACAAGAATATGGCCGTTTATTTGGGGCAACCAGAACCAGGGCCTTGGTGACCTCTGTCCTGGGACATACAGCTTATGAACTATGTGTGACAGTTCTCACAGGAATCCAACCGCTTGTCAAGATTTCCTCTAACTCCTGTTTAGCTGGGACTCCCTACGATGCCCTGACATTAGGTTCACAGACACACATCAAGAGGGCATGGGAGGCACCGGATCTATTTTTTACTGTGGAAAGAACAGAATATAAAACTTTAATTCTGCCTTGGGGAGGCAGGCTGGGAGTCAGAAGAAGGAAGACTGGCATTGAAAGCCGCGAGAGAATCTTAACAAGGAACCATCTTTGGAACACGGACAAACAGCACATGTGAAGGAGAAGCGCAAGGCTTCTTGGGTGAGGAGCGTGGGAATCCAAAAAGCGGAAGGAACAACACCGGGGCAGGCGGGACGAGACAGGCAGAGCACAAGCCTTTGGTGCCCAAAGACGTTTAACACTCGTCTGAGATGGTGAGAAGAATATTGAAGTTGTTTTGGTTTTCAGCGGAAGCAGCTCACTTTTTCCAGAGTTTACGTTGGGAGACGAACTTGGCAGTGTTGTTGGTGTGACCGAAGAGAGAACAATGAGGGAAACGATTCTGTCACCCATGTGGAAAGTATGATGGCTTCCGTGAGGCCCCAAGGGTGAGGATTCTGAGGTGACATGTGGGGCCATCACAGAGTTGGAAGGACTGAGTCAGGAAAGCAGGCCTTTGAACCCAAGGGTCTAGGGCCAGCAGGCTGTTAGATGAGAGATAATACTATCATTGAAATCAAGCGTCACAGAGAGAGAGAGAGGCCTTGGGTAAGAGGTGAGAACAGTATGGCACAGGCCAGGTAACCTGAGATCATGGAGATTTGCATGTTAGAAGCTCACTGAGTTTGATGGTCCAGTAGGACTTGGCACTGAAGAGCCAAGGTTATACATTACAATGGTGGGCTATCAAGCAAAGTCACCAGAGGGAAGGGGTCTATGATAAAATCCAAGTGAGTTAAGTATCGGTATCCAAGAGTTTTCTTTCTTTTTTTTGTTTGTTTTTTCGAGACAGGGTTTCTCTGTGGCTTTGGAGCCTGTCCTGGAACTAGCTCTTGTAGACCAGGCAGGTCTCGAACTCACAGAGATCTGCTTGCCTCTGCCTCCTGAGTGCTGGGATTAAAGGCGTGCGCCACCACCGCCCGGCTCCAGGAGTTTTCTCTTCATGGATCACACAGGACATGTAACAACACATAGAAATGCTGTCTGCCAGGGAAAGTTATTAGCGTCACAGTGTGCAGGGTTTTCAGTGGACATGGGTCATAGAGGAATCCCTGGCCTGTTGTGTACCATTCGCAGGCTCCCTGAGAGAAAGTTTGACATCAAACACATTGCTTTGCAAAGAGTCTAGCCTAGCACACCGCTCTTGTCATTTCTGGGACTAGCACAAACCCCGCTGAAATCCAAGTTCCAGCCACCAGCCGAGGGCTGGACTCCTGAGCAGATATTTCATGGGATAGCAGTCTCGGGCTGTTGGGCTCTCTTCTCTTGAACGTGTTCCTCTGAACAGCCCCTTATATGGAAGGAAGGAGCAGAACGGGGCAGAAGGAGAAGGATGTCACTGAACCAGTGACAACAAAGGCCCCAGAAAATCCCAGACAGCCATCGAAGAAGTCCTAATTTGAGGTCAGGTGGTTAGGCCTATCTGTCCTTAACACAGGCCTGTAGGAAGCGGCTTCTATGACCACTCCTAGGGGTGACAGAAGGAACTCAGGGACCTTCCAGAAGCTGGGTCACTGAGTCTTTTAGCCGTGTGGTCAGCATGGCCCAGCCTCCCACAGAGAGTATATTGATGAGTGTCATTAGCTGCATGAATTGCCCTCTTACCTTACTTCTTTTCAAACGGGAGCCAATTCCTCTGGAGAAGAAATAAAGTCCCGTGGGCTCTAACTAGAAACAAGAAGCACACAGGACATAGTATTTTTGAAGGACCTTGGTGTCTAGGAACCTGGAGCACAGTAGCCATGATTCTTTTCCAGATTATATGAGAAATTTCACTAACTACAGACAACCGCCTGAATCCTGACCATGCTCGCCAGTCAATCCTTGGCTTGACTGCTTCATTCGGTTCCAGAGAAGCAGCCCTGCTTTTGGGGGAGACTAGAAGTGACTAGTTTCTATAGTTTCTAAGTAGTTGAGCACAATGATCAAACACCATTTTGTTGGACATCTGCTTTCATAGATTTTTTGTTTGTTTGTTTGTTTTTCTAGACAGGGTTTCTCTGTGGCTTTGGAGCCTGTCCTGGAACTAGCTCTTGTAGACCAGGCTGGTCTCGAACTCACAGAGATCCGCCTGCCTCTGCCTCCCGAGTGCTGGGATTAAAGGCGTGTGCCACCACCACCAGGCCCATAGATCTTTAATAAGCGTTGGGCCGGGGCTTGAGAGATGGCTCGGCAGTTAAGAGCATGGGCTGCTGCTCCAGAGGACTTGGGCTTGATTCCCAGCACCCACATGGTAGCTCACAATTGCCTGCGTTTCCAGTTCTGGGGTATCCAATGCCCTCTTCTGGTTCCCATGGACACTGGACAGACACAGCACACAGATATGCATGCCGGCAAAACATCCACACGTAAAATAAACATAAAATGAAGTTTCAGCTTGCTGCCAGGCAGGACCCAGGTTCCGGCTGCCCCTGGGCTGCTCGCTGGGCTGAGCGCTGGGCTGAGCGCTGGGCTGAGCGCTGGGCTGAATGCTGGGCTGAGCGCTGGGCTGAGCGCTGGGCTGAATGCTGGGCTGAGCGCTGGGCTGAGCGCTGGGCTGAGTGCTGGGGAATCTGTTCTATTTCCTTTTCGTTGTTTACACTTCTTTGCACCGCTAAGTCCCTTCCCCCAGAAGATAGACCCTGGGCCTTGGCTATGCTTTAAGGAGAATGGAAAACATCTTTTAATTAAAATACTTGAAAGTTTTAAAAACCTCCACATTGTTTCCTTGGGGGCCAGAATCCCAGAATCCCTAGCAAAGGAACCACGAACTCATCAACGCAATGAACAAGATTGCGGAGGTCAGCAACGACTGCCTTGGGAATTTAAATATTCTGCTGTTGAGAGGTTCTGTTGGTTTTGGAGGGATCCTTAATCACTTCCCGAAAGAATAAATAATGGAAGCTTCTCATTCCAAGTTCCCAGCAAATGCTGTCTAAGGACAGAGGACCTTTGAGAACATCAGGACATGCTCAGAGCCTTTGCTTCACAGCCTGGACCATCTCTCTCATCGCGGTTCAGCAACCCTACTTGAGAAAAGCTGAGTCCTACCAGATGTGACGTTCCTCCCGAGTGGTCAGGCTCAGGCACTACGGGAAAGGTTTCCTTCCTTCCTGTCGGTTCCAACAGGTTCCGTTCGTCAGAAATGCATTCCTCTGATGGTCAGTTATGGAAATCCCAGCTTGGAGAACCTGTTTTTTGTTCTTTTTATTTTTTTCGAGACAGGGTTTCTCTGTAGCTTTGGAGCCTGTCCTGGAACTAGCTCTTGTAGACCAGGCTGGCCTCGAACTCACAGAGATCCACCTGCCTCTGCCTCCCAAGTGTTGGGATTAAAGGCGTGCGCCACCAGTGCCTGGCAGAGACCTAGTTTTTAAACCTCCAGTGAGGGCCTTTTACCTGGAAATTAGTGCCCAGCGAAGCCAGAGCCCCGAGAAACTCAGAAGAGCAGATTCATGTGTGCTTTGGGAGATTGTGGGAGAGGAGATGCTTGTCAGCATGAGAGGCAGGGGTGGTCAGCACCATACCCTGGCCCACCACACTCCACCTATGCTTCTCAGCCCCGTGTAGTGTAACCATAACATTCACAAGTTGAAACTCGAAGCGTTTTCTTTTCTTTTTAAAGACTGTGAACGTTTCAACTCCTCGTATGATGCAGCTGAGAGCGATTGGCCATCACAAGCAAAGGGAAAGAAAGCAGTTCAGCTGCGAGACATTGAACGTAATGAGACCTCTATATCCAGAACTGAGAATGGCGTGGCACCCCCAGACAACCTTTTCCCCCCGCGCTCATGAAGAGGCCCTGAAACAGTAAACATTTTAAAAAATAGATAGTTTGCTGTCAAAGATCCCCCACAATGACTGATACATGCCTTTGCTAGCGATCAAAATCAGTCTTTTCAGTTCAACTCAGTATTACGAGAAGAAGTCAAAGGCAAAACTGTAATGTTTAAATTTTGCAGTTAAGCCGGGCGGGGTGGTGGCGCACGCCTTTAATCCCAGCACTCGGGAGGCAGAGGCAGGCGGATCTCTGTGAGTTTGAGAGCAGCCTGGTCTACAAGAGCTAGTTCCAGGACAGGCTCCAAAGCCACAGAGAAACCCTGTCTCGAAAAAAAAAAATTGCAGTTAAATAAAAGTAGGATTGCCATTGATAGAATCTTTTATTTTTCATGTGAACAAGAGAATAGTGGAAGATGTCAGGGTCATGGGTTAGACGTCTTGGCTTACACACTGCAGTTGGTCAAGGGAAAATACTAATACGTTTACGTATGTTCTGTTTAATGTCACTTTGTTCTGATATATATATATATATATTTAATTGGCATCATCTATGCCTTATCCACCAGGACATTGTCTAAAGAGAGCATGCAATTAACTGGTGGAATCTTCTCAAAATTTTGACCAGTGTCAGAGATGATATCTCTGGTGGCTGACTCTGAGTCTAGAGCGCCTTGCTGAGCACCTTAGCCGTGTCCTTACGTCTCGGCGGGCCTTGTTTCTTATGGCTGTGCGTATCTGAGCTTGACTGACTGCAGGCAGAGCCAGGAACTGGCCTCTTATGTTTTTATTGCACCAGGTTACGGGGCGGTAGATCGACAAAAAAACCATTCTGTTCGAACATAAGAAATACGAGACACTTAATTTGCACTATTACAAAAATCACAGGCTTCGATAGTAACACCCTGGAAATGTGTTGATAAAGAGCCAAGTAAAATGACAACTTTTAATGAGACAACAAATTTTGTGCAATGATATTAGAGCATTCTACAGCGCATTCATTTCACCAGGGAAGCCTGGCGATTAGTGGAATTACAGATTCTTAGAATTCGAAGGACCCTTGACCTATAAATACTGGGATTCTCTGCTGATGCCAATGGACCTCACCACCTGTTCTTACCATCAGAGCCTGACCATCAACACCTTGAAGTGTGACACTCCAGACATCTGGATTCTGAGAGCTGCTGTCAATAAGGCATCCTGCAACCATTCCTACAGCTGCTGTTGCTGCCCCTGGCTCTGGCTCCCGTGTCTCCAGCCCCACCAGCACACCGTGCCCTTGTCTCTGCACATTGTAACTTCGTCACCATACACAGTCTCTAGAAAACTATCCTTGACCACTCCCTCCATTCTCCTGCCATCGTGACATCAGGTCATGTGCCCCTCACGTGTCATACTCACCTGCATCCTATGGACCATTTCTGTGTCACCCTGTCCCACTAGACTTACGGTGGCTACATCCCATTCCATCACAAGCTAAGAATAATGCAAGTCAAACGTGCATTGAAAACTCCTAACCTACTGAGCATCATTCCATCACAAGCTAAGAATAATGCAAGTCAAACGTGCATTGAAAACTCCTAACCTACTGAGCATCGCAGCTTAGTCTATCTTAGACAAGTTCAGAGCATTCAGCGTTAGCATGCAGTTGGGAAAATGACCTATCAAAGCCGATTTTAGAGTGGAGTATCGCATACATCATGTGGCTCGTTGACTTCTGTACTGAAGTGGAAGCAGAGCAGTGGTACGGATATGGTCCCTGAAGCGCCATCATTGAGTTAGACCATGACAAGTCTGAGCACCAGAGGTTGGGGACTGTTGTCACTTTCTGAGTCTCTGCTACTTCTAACAGTAATACTTTGGGCAGCTTAAGCTTGTAAACAGGGTTTCCTCAGTGAATAGTAGCTATTTTTCCTTGCGGTTTTATGTAAAATATTTTGCACAACGTTTGAGGTACAACAAATCCCCTTACAAGAATGCCCTTGACCAACGGCAGGTATAAAAAGTCCTCTTTTGAGTTGTTTGTGTGCTGTGGGAGAATGCTCTTGTACTCTGTAAAGATTTGTCACTTGTTTTGGTTTAATAAAATGCTGATTGGTCAGTAGCCAGGCAGAAAGATTATGCAACAAGACTAGAAGAATTCCGGGAAGAGGAAAAGCAGAGACACAGTCATCACCCAGAAGCAGAGGAAGCAAGATGAGAACGCCTTACTGAGAAAAGGTACCAAGCCACATGACTAGACATAGGTAGGAGTTATGAGCTAATTTTAACTTATAAGAGGTAGTGAGTAATAAACCTGAACAATAGGCCAAATAGTTTATAATTAATAAAAGCCTCTGTGTGTTTATTTGTGACTGAATGGCTGTGGTACCAGCCTGTTGTGGGAATTCATTCAGCCTATAAACTTTTGGGTTTTGGTCTATCAGGGTGTGGTCTGAGGCAGAAAAATTAAAAACACTGCCCTATCCTGTCTTTGAAAAGTGGTGGTCAGTTTTGTTTGTATCCTGCTTGCCCAGTTTGGACAGCATGCATTTTGTCAGTAGTCAAAGCAAAGGCAGTCCTTTGCCCAAAGACAAGTTTTGCCAAGAAGAAAACAAGTTCCAAGTGGAACATCTTTGGTGTCCAACATTTTCTCGGGAATAGATCAGTGCTGCCAGGGGCAATTGAGTCCTATGTCAACAGAATCCTGAGTCATTTAAATGCCATGTTTTATAGTTATTTGAAATGTTTGAAGATTACTTATCTATGTGGAATATACTCTCCGTACATCTAGAGAACCTGACTAGCCAAACTATAAGTATGACAAACATGGGTGACTATTCACTTTTAATTCTTAATATCTATATAACTTAAAGACTAAGGCTTCACATTATAAGATTAAAAAATCTTTAACAGATGTGCAGGAAACGAGGACAATGACCTTAAAATGTATGCAATATATATATAAGCATCTTGATCAGAGGTAGAAATGTATAGCACAATATGATAAATACATCCTAAAATTGAATCAATATGCAAATTATCTCAACCAGAGGTAGAAGCATGCATGCAAACAATATGACAAAATAACTTTGCATGGTTGCACAAATATTGAAACAGAAATAGAAGCATATTCAATGTAACAAATATAATTTGAATTCGTATCAATATACAAATTATCTTAGGCAGAAATGCAAAGATAATTTTACACCTGTATCAATATACAAGAATCTATCCCAATGTAAGTTGCCTATAATTAATAGTTCACAAGTAGATACACTAGTCCACCTATTATCCCTTCCATTCCCCCAAAAGAGATCCCTAACCCCACTTCATTTCCATCCCCAACCTTATACAACTTATAACCAACCCCTAACAGATGACAATTGTCCCTAACTCTGAGAACAAACTTTGTTGGGAGAGAAGACATTTTTTTTTTTTTAGCATGACTTCCAGCTGTCATGGGGGCAATAATATTTCTATGGGATCCTGTAAACGCTAAAATGATGGTTCAGTCTCAAGATTACTGTCTGGTGCAATTGCAGATAGTCTCTGAGTAGTTGGTAGGGTTTTCCTGAGGTTCTCACTTGAAGTTCTGGCTAGGGTGTTGTAAGAAGGTGGACCATTTCAGCTAACCAAGTTGGAATCATCTCCAGCAGCTTGTAGCTCCAAACTGATCTTTGAGTGGTGCTATCCGCTCAATGACATCATATGAACCAGGTGGAATTGTTGTTGTGGGGCCCCGTCTTCTTTCTGGAAGCTTCAGAGATTACTGTAGGAAAATTTATTCTTCGTTGTGGAAAGCTTAAGCATTCTTTGCCACCCTCCCAGGTCAGACTGAGCTACATCCTGCCCCTCCTTTACCAGATGGAACAGAAACTTCTGTCTACACTGGTAGGGTTGTTCAATAGACTCCTCAGACAGGTCGTTGCTACTGCCTTTGGTTGTTCCTCAGAGGTGACAGTAAGATACTGTGTACCTCAGACACAGGGCCCAGAGTCCTGAGCTGGAACTGACCTGAATGCTCCCTCCCCTCCATGATGACAAGTTTTATAGCCCCAGAAGGCACAATGCAAACTTCCAAAGGAGGGAAGCAATCAACAGTACTACTCAGCTGTGACGCCTTTGCACCCCATCAATCATTATCAGAGCACAGTAACGCCAAGGGTCCAGTCACAGCACACATACCTTGATGGCCAACAGCAGTTCTCGAATGTAGTTATGAACTACTCAACAAGGGGGAAACCATTCCTGGTGCTAGAAATCCAGTCAGTTCCCCAGGGTTAGTGATGCAATATATCTTGGAGGAGAACCTACAACCGCCATTTTACTAAGCCAGCATAATTTCTACCAATATTCTAAATACTTGTTTTTATTTATCAAAGACCCACAGATAAGTATAGCATTCACTCCTCACTAGAAAGTTTCACTTGGCAGCGTATGGCGAGAGGCCATTCCAGAAAACTACCATCAATAGAAAGAGTTGCCAAGCTCCATCCTAATTGGTACACCCACACAATGACTCCCACTCCCACGGCTCAGGGAACGTTGAGGAAAATGAGGCAGAAAGATTCTAAGAGTTAGAGGATCAGGGGGTTTACTGTAAGACAGTGTCTCCTAGCAAAGTCAGTTATACCCATAAGGTCTCGTCAACATTACTGCCTACACACCAGCTGAGCAAGAACATGGCATGCGCATGCCAAAGGTGAAGTGCATGAGGTTTAGCGCTGCACAAAGAACCACCGGAGCTAGGGATGCTGAGAGCGCTGCAAACGCTCTTTCCTAGGGAAAGCACATCAGCTGCTTATCCAATACCACAAACTGATCAACCTTAAAACAAACATACAAATATCATTATACAGACCGGGCAAATTATATTTGTGAACATATAGGTATAGGCATAGGTACACATACATATGCATAAAACAACACAGTGAAAAAGAGACCATAATTCTTTTGCCATCCATTTTTAGATTTATTCTTTGACAATTTCATATAGATATGTGATGTCTTCTTATCATATTCATGCACTGAGTCCTCTTGTCTATCCTCGCTTGTCATTTCTGGAATCCTTGTCATTCTCAGTAAGTCCCTGAAAGTCTTTTATTTAATTTATCTTTTTTCCCCAATACAATATTTTTATTAATTATGGGGAAAAAGATAATATTAATATAATATTAATAAAATAATATTATATTGATATAATATTTTATATATCTATATGTAATATACTTACATATCTTTATAATATCTTTATTATTAAATAATAATAAAGATAATAGAATATAATATTAATAATATTGTATTATTCATACAATGCAACTCAACCACACTTATTTCCCATTCTGCTGCAGTTCACCCTCCCACTCTTGAGTACTCCCACCCTCAAAAACAAAAAACCCACCAAGTCAAGTCCAGTTTGGGTTGCCCGTATACTCACTGGAGCATAGCCAAACTCCCACCGGCCAGCCCCTTAAAGGAAACCGAATCCTTCCTCCCCACGCTGCCCTGACAGTCATCAACCCTGAAGAGCTACACTTCAGCGTCTTTATCATGATTTTTAAGGACTCTCTTCGATAGCTTCATGTCTGGATTTGTTCTTTTGTGTGTGGGGGGGCATAGAACCCTTCAGTGTCTCTCGTTCTCAGCTATGAAGCTTCCCCACCGACAGCAGTCAGTGGCAGCCTGGATTGTGCATATCACATCCACATGGTTTTCGGTGGCAGCCTAGATAGTGGGCATCACCATCACCTCCAATTGCAGCTTGGACCATGGAAATCAACATGGCCTCTGGCCATGGGCCATAGGCATCATTGTTGCTTCCTGTCGCAACAAAGGGCAAAGTTTTTGGTGACAGACAGCATAGATCACGGACATGAACATGACATCATAAATTTTTGAAAGACAGCGACGATATGGCAGGATTCTGAGGGAGGAAAGGAAGAAGAGAAATGATGCAATTGTATTATAATCCCAAAATAATATAGTTACGATAACAACAAAAGGATACCCTTGAAATAATCCCTGTAAGGAAATTATTTATCATTTAACAACCACTGTGACAAGGGGAGCTTGTTCCATTGCTGGATGATTAATTAAACTGTAATTAAAGCAACAATGGCTTGACGCACACTGCTTCTATTGACATAAACTGTGGTCTCCCACTCCGTCACCCCTGTAATCCCAGTATCCTTTGCTAGGCTTAAGAATCTCGGGACTGTCTTAGGGTTGCCTCTTATGTACTCTCAAGACCTGGTCCCTGTTGACGTAATGAGCAGATAGCGAGACCATCACTCCTAAGCCAGACTCTTTGCAGATGCTGTTCACAGCTGATACCCTCTTCCCCTTCGTTCTTGTCAAGACCCTGAGGCGATGGAAATATCTGAGGTGTTGATCAAATCTCCAGAAAGGTGAGGAAATCTGAAAGGAGAAAAGACAGAAAATCTTTAAGTGGTGACCCTGGGTCCAGCTCTCTCCAGAAGGAAGTGCTCTGGGGCCCTTTCTGGGCGCTCCAGTCCTGATTTCCTGTCCCTGTACTGACCTCTGCTGAGGATGGCTGTCAGGGAAGCCCCGCCCTCTAGATTGGTGGTGAGTCATTACCACAGTGGCTCCCCAGAGATCCCTGTTCAGACTTTCCTGTTGTCGCTTCATTGTTAATGACTTAGTAGCTACCACATCTGGCTTGCTGAGCAACCCTTCCCTGACGAGGTACAAACAGAACGAGAGTTCATCTTTCTACAGACACTGGCCTTCCACTCTGCCGTGTGTGTAACCGAACTCCTGTGTCCCCTGACAGCAGCTCTGATAGACACCCAGGTTTCTGACTACTCTCAGGGAATCAAAAGCCCCATCCAGTTCACTTTTAAACTTCCTGCTCCAATGCAAATGGCCGTGTTCTCCAGCCCCAGAGTGCGGATTGCTTCCTGGAACACGTTCCTCAGTTTCCCGTACCCCTACTCTTCTCGGAGACTGGGAAGAAGGACAGGAGACGACGGGGAGGGGAGGGGAAGAGATGGGGCAGAGGCCTTTCTTACCTTCCGGAGGGAAAGTGGCCTCTCTGGCTATGACTCTCAGGCTCTTGGGCCTTCCCTATAGCAGATATCCAAACACTGACTTCCTCATTAACGCCTACGCGAACTTTTCCAAAGTCCCATTGGGGACCTTCTATTTTACAGGCGCCTCCATCTGCTTCAACTCTTGTCAGTTGACTGGTGTCTGCTATGAGGTTCCACTTCCCTGCAGTGACATCTCTTGGGTGGCATACTGTTGAGACAACCTCAAAGCTGGCTGCCTTCCGTTGTGCCTCTCGACCATGGTAAAGTCTCATCTATCACCAGATGCTAACTGTTAGGCAGAGGCGGCCCTCCACCCTCTCTCTCGACTTTGCCTTCAGATTCTCTTGTTTACCTGCCAGATTTGACATGTGACCAGGCCAAAGAGAACAGGAAAACATCTCATCACTGTGCGGTACCCAAGATGGGGAAGACTTCCCAGAGCTGTCCCCTCTCCGCCCCATCTGCTTAGGCAGAACTAACGAAGGTCGGAGAAGCGGAAATAGGTCAGCCAATTCTCAAGAAGCCCCCGTGGAGCCAGTAGTCCCTGTTCATTTAACACAGCTGTACACTGCATAGCAAGGTTTTGGTGAAGGTTCCCATAAGGTTCTAATGGGCTTGAAAATGCCTGCCCTCTAGTGAGGTCATAGCTCTTGCAGTATCACAGGGCACTTGTGTATTGGTAGAGATGCTGTCGCTAACGAAGCTACTACCCTGCTAGCCGTATGGTTTTAGGCGTGAGCCTCACTTTTACCAGCTGAGCCATCTCTCCAGCCTCTGCTCTCATATAAAGGTACAGTACAGGGGCCTGGGGGATTGCTCAGTGAGCAAGAGCACACGCTGTATGTTTACTGTGGAGACAGAGACAGGAGGGTCTTTGGGGATTGCTGGCTACCAGTCCAGCTCGAGGTTCAGTGAGTGACCCCGTGTCAAAGGAAAAGAGGAGAGGGTGACGGAGCAGGACCCCGATGCTGCCCCTTGGGTTCTGCACACAGAGACAAGTGTATGTTTCTGCACGTGCATCACCCATACTGTCCCTCACACGGAGGCACAAAAGTCCAGTATGTTCAGTCCTTTCTTATTGATTTTATTGGGCTCCACATTTTCCTCTGCTCCTCTCCCTCCCTTCCCCTCCCCTTCTCCCCTCCCCCAAGGTCCCCATGCTCCCAATTGACTCAGGAGA